>CM073131.1:56295957-56810957 GCA_037039145.1 Fundulus diaphanus | reverse complement strand
CTCAGCTCTGTGCTGTCACATGACACACGGGGGAAGTCTAAGGAGTGTGAAGACTTTTTCCAGGTTCTGTAGATAACTCCAGCTGATGTTCATCAGTGATCCAGTTGGTTCTTCCTGATCTACTGAAGGAACCCGACGTTCTTAGAAAAACCTGAAACTGAAACTTAGATCAGGCAGGAGGGGCAGCAGATGTTTCATCGGCTGGAGTCGCTGATTTTTCTGGACGTTTCCCTGAGTTCCTTCTTAAATCACCACGTTTACCTGCTCTTCTGGGGGATTGCTTAAAACAAATCTCCTAAATCCTCTCTGGTCTTATTTCTTTCTACTGAGGCCTTCCTCTTCTTCATAATAGTAATAGTAATAGTAATATCATCTTTATTGTCATTGAAACATACATTGAAACATACATTACAATGAAATGTGTTCTCTGCTTTTAACCCATCACCCTTGGGGAGCAGTGGGCTGCCATGTGCGGCGTCCGGGGAGCAATCAGGGGTTAAGGGTCTTGCTCAGGGACCCAGAGTGCAGGCAGTTGGGATCGAACCGGGTACTTTCATCCTTCTCAGAGCGCAAGCTGCTCTAACCAGTAGGCCACCACTCATAAACAGGAACACAGTTTGCTTCTTGTGACTCTCAGCCATGTTCAAAGTCTACGGTGAGAGCAGCGGAGCTACAATGAACGGCTAACCGCTAAGCTAAGCGCTAAGCACACTAGAAGTGCAGCCAGCAAGCAGAAACTACCCAGGAAAGAGCGCGTCAGAATGACGGCATGAGGGAGAACCAGTAGATGAGGAGATTGCTCCAGAACCAGGACAGAGGGGGTGAGAACCAGAACTCTGACCAATCACTGGCCTTAGGACCGAAGGGCAGTGATTGGTCGGTTTTTACAGCTCCCACAGAGGTCTAAATTTTAACCTCCTTTTTCTGAATACATGATGTATGAACTACTGTCAGGATGGAAGGAGAAATTCACCCAGTAGAACAGAAAGTGTTTTTGTAGGACCAACTGTAGCTTCAATGTGACCGTGCTCTTTGGCAGCTCCAAGGGTTAGGGCCAGCCAATCAGAGCAGAGGAACTAGACTCAGCCAATCAGAGCAGAGGAACTAGAACCAGCCAATCAGAGCAGAGGAACTAGAACCAGCCAATCAGAGCAGAGGAACTAGAACCAGCCAATCAGAGCAGAGTATGTGATCCAGATCTAGAGCACATAGACTGAGTGGTTCTGTGTCTCGGTGCAGAGCAGCTCCTGGTTCTGACTGCAGCCACCGAGGAGACGGACGGCTTCAGGCGCTTCATGAGGACGGCCTCGCAGTTCAACTACACCGTCAAGGTGAGCCTCAGAACCAGGACCCGGTTCTGGCTGCAGCGGGCCCAGGACTGAGCGGTACCTCTGCTGTGTTCCAGGTTCTGGGTCTGGGCGAGGAGTGGAGGGGCGGAGACGTGGCGCGGACGGTGGGGGGAGGTCAGAAGGTGCGGTGGCTGAAGAAGGAGCTGCTGAAGCACCAGGAGGACCAGGAGCTGGTGGTGATGTTCGTGGACAGGTAACCAGACTCACCTGTCCTACTAAGCTCACCTGGGAGGGGCCGCTCAGAACCGGGCTGAAACCCGACCCGCTGCTGCTGGATGGAGGTCAGAGCGGTTCTGATTACCTCCTCTGTTCCAGGGAGAACATGAGAACCGAGGGAGACGCCTGGGAGGCAGAACTCTGATCAACATCAGAACTTTTTAATCACACATGATAAAAGTTCTTTTAGCCGGGTCCGGTTACAGGTACACCTGGTTCTGATCAGTTTCTCTGAGTCTGGGCTCTGGGTCTCTCACGTAGAACCTCCATAAACCCACTGAGGGTCGGGTCAGAACCGGTTCCAGTCGGACCTTCTGACCAGAACCGTGTCTGTGTGCAGCTACGACGTGATCTTCGCCTCGGGTCCAGAGGAGCTGCTCTCAAAGTTCTCGGCTCTGGGTCACAGAGTGGTCTTCTCCGCCGAGGGGTTCTGCTGGCCCGACCAGCGCCTGGCCTCCCGCTACCCCCAGGTGCATTCTGGGAAGCGCTACCTGAACTCCGGAGGTGAGGGGCTGGAAACGGTGCGGTTTGCGGGGTCGTGGTTCTGGCCCGGTTCTGACCGTGTGTGTGTTCAGGGTTCATCGGGTTCGCCCCGGACATCAGCGCCATCGTCCAGCAGTGGAAGTCTAAAGACAGCGACGACGACCAGCTGTTCTACACCCGGATCTACCTGGACCAGAACCAGAGGGTAACTGGGCCCAGCGACGGGACCGGATCAGAACCTGTTACAGTCACCCTCTGGTTCTGACGGTGTTCTGCTTTGTCTTTCAGACCAAGTTCAACATGACACTGGATCACCGCTCCAGGATCTTCCAGAACCTGAACGGAGCCATTGGTGAGAACCGGACCCGTTCTGGACGCTGTCTGTAGTGGACCTGTCAGAACCGGTTCTTCATCTCTTTAACATTGGGCTTGTGTTTGCGAGGTTCTGGTATTTGTGGTAAACTGGTTCTGAGCCTCTAGTGACCCAAAGTGGACTTCAGGCCTCTCCCGGTGGTTCTGGTAGACCCATCCTTGGTCTCGTGTCCCATCAGGTGGATATTGCTCCTCTCAGATGGAGAACATCCCTGGTCCAGTTTCTGATCCGGAACAGAAGAACCGTGGTTCTGGTGGTACCGTGTGCGGCTCAGTTTGGACCTGAGCCATATGAAGCCGGACCACCTTTAAACAGTTCCACTGGCCTCAGCCTGGCTGTAAACGGATCAGAACCAGAACCAGATGTTCTAACCCAATGTTCTGTCTGACAGACGAGGTCGTCCTGAAGTTTGAGAGGTCAAAGGTCAGAGTGAGGAACGTCGCCTACGACACGCTTCCTGTCGTCATTCACGGCAACGGACCCACCAAGGTAACCGATCAATCACAGCCCTCCACTCACCCCATGTGCAGTTTCAGAACCAGAACCACCTTCGCTCAGCCAGTCCAGGAACTGGACCTTGGTTCCCGCGTCAGGTGTTGGGTCTCCAGAACCTAAGCCAGGTTCTGGAACGGCTCATTCAGCACTAACAGTATCTAACATTAGCCAACATTAGCTAACAGCAGCTAACATTAGCTAACAGTATCTAACATTAGCTAACATTAGCTAACAGTATCTAACATTAGACTTAGACTTAGACTTTCTTTATTGTCATTTTGTATACACAGAGTGCATACAGAACGAAATTTCGTTTTCACACAGCTCAGAAAGATTGCAGTAACTCTACAGGATACCTTGCGGTGAATTACAGTACAGGATAAAGTGCAGTGATAAATCGCAGTCACTTACAGGATAAGTTTCAATTGACTTCCGGATAAAGTGCAGCAGTGAACAGTAGGCAGTTGAAATGTAAACAATGTAAAACAAATGTAAACAAATATGCAGTAAGGTGCAGCAGTGATTTAAAAGTAGACAGTTGCATTGTACACAGTTTTGCAGTACGTTTCCCGGTAAGGTGCAGCAGCAATTTTGCAGGATACAATACAATGTGCAAATGTGCAAATCAGCGAATCTAGTGTGGTACACAGTCCGTTTTTATACTTCAGCAGTTCAGCAGTTTAACAGTCTGATGGCAGCAGGGAAAAAGCTTTTGCAGAACCTAGTGGACCTGCAGCGGATGCTGCGGAACCTCTTTCCAGAGGGCAGCAGGGAGAATAGTCTATGGTGGGGGTATGAGGGGTCCCTGATGATGTTGCGGGCTCGAGACACACAGCGCTGCGATGAAATGTCTTTTATGGAGGGAAGAGGAGCCCTGATGATCCCTTCTGCTGTCCTCACCACTCTCCTCACGGTCTTCCAGTCGTAGGCACTGCAGCCTCCACATCACACAGAGAGACAGCTGGTCAGAATGCTCTCTATGGTGCTTCTGTAGAAGGTCGTGAGGATGGGCGGGGGCATATGGGCTCTCTTCATCCTCCGCAGAAAGTACAGTCGCTTTTGTGCCCTCTTCACCAGTGATGTGGTGTTCACAGTCCAGGTGAGGTTGTCTATGATGTGCACCCCCAGGAACTTGGTGCTGCTGACCACCTCCACAGCTGAGTTGTTGATGAGCAGTGGAGCGTGGTGAGGCCGGTTCTTCCTGAAGTCGACGATGATCTCCTTCGCTAACATTAGCTAACAGTATCTACGTCTACATGCGCAAAAGTAATGGGAATAAAAGCGGTGTATAAACCAGCCAATCAGAACAGGGATTAAGCTCCATGGGAATGAAATTATAATCGATGGTTTATGCTGATTGATTTTTGT
Source organism: Fundulus diaphanus (assembly GCA_037039145.1). Classification (NCBI taxonomy): domain Eukaryota; kingdom Metazoa; phylum Chordata; class Actinopteri; order Cyprinodontiformes; family Fundulidae; genus Fundulus; species Fundulus diaphanus. Next base: position 56,806,673 of record CM073131.1, on the reverse strand, counting down.
TGTTCAGCAAAGATAGAAGTTCTTCTTCTGCGTTTCTTGTGGGGTGTAATAACTGCGTATGTCAGAGTGGTTCTATTCTGGGTCTATTCTGAATAAAACCAGGAGCATAGAAACCCAGATTATGATCAGATTAACTGATGGTTTGACGGTAAAATCTGATTATTTAGTCTGAACACGTTTTAATCAGATCCAGACACTTTGTGGGTGTGAACATGGCTGCTGTGATACCAGAGGAGGTTCTGGAGGGGAGCTCAGATGATCCATAGATGGTTTGGGTCATTCTGAAGCTCCACCCATCGCTCTGATGAAGGTGCTGACCCGGACCGGTCCGGTGAAGGTTCTGACTGAAGGTTCTGACCCGTCCTGTCCTCTGTGTCCACAGCTTCAGCTGAACTACCTGGGGAACTACGTCCCCACGGCCTGGACCTACGAGCACGGCTGTGGGGTCTGTGACGACGACCTGCTGCCGCTCACCGACGTTCCCGTAGGTCCTGCTGGATCCGGACCCGCCCAATGAGCGCCGGCGCCGCTGACCCGTGTCTGTGTTTCAGGACGAGAACGTGCCGCTGGTCCACGTGGCGGTCTTCATCGAGCATCCCACTCCCTTCATGGAGGAGTTCCTGGAGAGGCTGACCACCCTGAACTACCCCAAGACCCGGATCCGCCTCTTCATCCACAACAACGTACGTCACAGTTCTGCCAGAGTTCTGGTCCGTTTCTGCCGCTGACCCGTCCCGTCCTGCAGGTGGTGTACCACGAACGTCATATCCAGAGGTTCTGGGAGCGCCACAGGGCTCTGTTCCCGGACACCGTCATGGTGGGGCCTGAGGAGGACCTGCAGGAGGACAAGGCCAGGACCATGGCGATGTGGGTCAGCGGGTTCTGGTTCTGGGCTGTAGCGGGCCTGAGGCGGACCGACGTTTAACTGTAGCCTGTGTGTTTGCAGCGAGGCGTGTAAGAAGAACCCAGAATGCGACTATTACTTCAGCATCGACTCCGAAGTGGCGCTGACCAACCCGGACACGCTCAGGATCCTCATCGAGGAGAACAAGTAGGTCCTGGACCGGTGCTGGTTCTGGCTGTGGTTCTGAGCTCGCTTTAACCCGTCCCCGTGTTCTGTGTGGCAGGCCGGTGATCGCCCCCATGCTGTCCAGACACGGGAAGCTGTGGAGCAACTTCTGGGGCGCCCTGAGTCCAGAGGGGTTCTACTCCAGGTCCGAGGACTACATCGAGATCGTCCAGGGCAAGAGGATGTGAGTTCTGCTGGTTCTGTCAGGTTCTGTGATCCATGGTTCTGTGACAAACGAGCAGCAGGGAGTCCACCTTTCTGTCAGAACCAGGAAGTGATGCTGTACCCACTTCCTGTCTGACAGGAAGTGATGCTGTAGCCACTTCCTGTCTGACAGGAAGTGATGCTGTAGCTACTCCATGTCTGAACCAGGAAGTGAAAGTGATGCTGCAGCATCACTTCCTGTCTGACTGGAAGCTGGCTCTGCTGGAGCTCCTCATGGCTCAGTGACAGCAGGAAGCCAGCCTTCAGAACCGGTTCTGGTGTCTGACCCGTCTGGGGTTCTGTGCCCAGAGGTGTGTGGAACGTGCCGTACATCACCCAGGTGTACCTGATCCAGGGCAGCGTCCTGAGGTCCAAGCTGGCCCAGGTCGGCCTGTTTGTGGACGAGGGCATGGACCCGGACATGGTCTTCTGCCGCAGCTTCAGAGACCAGGTAGAACCTCGTCCTTCGTAGCAGAACACGGGTCCAAAGCCCATGGACTCACCGGCGCCGCCTTGTGTCCTCAGGGCGTCTTCATGTTCGTGTCCAACCGAGACGAGTTCGGCCGCCTGGTGGCGTCCTCCAACTTCAACACGTCCAGGCTGCACCCGGACATGTGGCAGATCTTCGACAACCCGCTGGTCAGAACCACAAACGGGATCCCTGGCAGGTTCTGCTGAAGGCCGGGTCCGACTCAGCTCTGTTTCTGTGTCTGCAGGACTGGAGGGAGAAGTACATCCACGAGAACTACTCCAAGATCTTTGAGGAGGGGACCAGCGTGGTGGAGCAGGTACGCTGCCGGGCCCGTGGACCACAGACCGGGGTTCTGGTGGTTCTGGTGGGGGTCCGGTTGCTAACCTCCTGCATGCTGTCTCCTTCAGCCCTGTCCAGACGTCTACTGGTTCCCCGCCTTCTCTGAGAAGATGTGCGACCAGATGGTGGAGACCATGGAGGACTACGGCCAGTGGTCCGGAGGCTCCCACAAGGTACCGCGCTCTGCCTGGGGGGGCAGGAGCCCGCTGAGTCCCCACAGGGTGACAGGTTCTGGTTGTCTGTGTCCTCCAGGACGAGCGCTTGGCCGGCGGCTACGAAAACGTCCCCACCGTGGACATCCACATGAACCAGGTGGGCTTCGAGAAGGAGTGGCTGAAGTTCCTCAAGGACTACATCGCGCCCGTCACCGAGAAGCTGTACCCTGGCTACTACCCTAAGGTAGGGACGGGGGACGGGTCAGAGGGACGGGGGACGGGTCAGAGGGACAGGTCAGAGGGACGGGTCAGAGGGACAGGTCAGAGGGACGGGTCAGAGGGACGGGTCAGAGGGACAGGTCAGAGGGACGGGTCAGAGGGACGGGGGACAGGTCAGAGGGACGGGGGACAGGTCAGAGGGACAGGTCAGAGGGACGGGTCAGAGGGACGGGTCAGAGGGACAGGTCAGAGGGACGGGTCAGAGGGACGGGTCAGAGGGACAGGTCAGAGGGACGGGTCAGAGGGACGGGTCAGAGGGACAGGTCAGAGGGACGGGTCAGAGGGACGGGGGACAGGTCAGAGGGACGGGGGACGGGTCAGAGGGACGGGGGACGGGTCAGAGGGACAGGTCAGAGGGACGGGTCAGAGGGACAGGTCAGAGGGACGGGTCAGAGGGACGGGTCAGAGGGACAGGTCAGAGGGACGGGTCAGAGGGACGGGGGACAGGTCAGAGGGACGGGGGACAGGTCAGAGGGACAGGTCAGAGGGACGGGGGACAGGTCAGAGGGACGGGGGACGGGTCAGAGGGACGGGGGACGGGTCAGAGGGACGGGTCAGAGGGACGGGTCAGAGGGACGGGTCAGAGGGACGGGGGACAGGTCAGAGGGACGGGGGACAGGTCAGAGGGACAGGTCAGAGGGACGGGGGACAGGTCAGAGGGACGGGGGACAGGTCAGAGGGACGGGTCAGAGGGACGGGTCAGAGGGAAGGGGGACGGGTCAGAGGGACGGGTCAGAGGGACGGGTCAGAGGGACGGGGGACAGGTCAGAGGGACAGGTCAGAGGGACGGGGGACAGGTCAGAGGGACGGGGGACAGGTCAGAGGGACGGGTCAGAGGGACGGGTTAGAGGGACGGGGGACGGGTCAGAGGGACGGGGGACAGGTCAGAGGGACGGGGGACAGGTCAGAGGGACGGGTCAGAGGGACGGGTTAGAGGGACGGGGGACGGGTCAGAGGGACGGGGGACAGGTCAGAGGGACGGGTCAGAGGGACGGGTCAGAGGGACGGGGGACGGTGTGTCTGCTGCTGTGAGTCACATCTTCAGTAGAGGCTGAAATTAACCTTAAATAATAATAATTATTAACTTTTCCTGTAAAACTGATGAAACCAGAACAGAGATGGGCTCCTGGACCTCTGGGACAGGCTGTCCACCATGGGACATGGGTTCTGATCCGGTTCTGAGGCCTGACGGTTTTATAATTTATTGTCTTCCTTCTAAAGCACGAAATGATAAACCGACCGTCCACCGCTGGCCTGGTGATGGGGGGTGCTCTGGTTCTTGTCCCTCGGTGGGTTCTGCTGAGGTTCTCCTCTGAGGGTTCAGCAGCAGGTCTGAGCAGCCTGCAGGTGGAGCGCTGCTGTTCCTGAGGGTCGTCCTCGTCTCTAAAGCAGAGACGGAGGTGTCCCCTGTCAGCACGGAGGTCCTGCTGTCCTCCTGCAGGGACAGATTAGGCCTCAGTGGGGACACTGGGGACCCCACGGTTCACCATGTTCCTGTCAGTCAATGTTTAGAAATACATGATAAAATAATATGAAAAAAATAATCGCATTAAATCGCAATATTAAGATAAAAAAAATGGCAATTAGATTCTTTTCCAAAGTCGTTCAGTCCTGACGTGGTTCTCTGGTTCTGATGAAGACTGGTGAGCAGAGAACCTCAGAGGGAACAGTGGTTCCTGGTCTCAGGTGTCAGACTGTAGAAAGGAGGTCTGTGGAGGATTGTAGGAGCGGAGTTTCCTCCAGCGGAGCCAAGATCGTTTTACAGTGTGACCCACTTAAATAATAATAATATATTATAATAATAATATTCCAGGCGTATGTAGAACGTCCTCGCCTGGTGCAGCTGGTAGCAGAGGTGGCGCTACAGATCACGATGGTTCCTCTCAGATATCAGAGTTTATTCATTATGGGGGACCCTCCTCCCTCCTCAGTGACATGCAGACATTCAGCCTCCTCTGGAGCAGGCGTTGAAGGTCCGACGCTAAGACAGCAACGAGATTCACTTTTTAACAAGTTCATCAGTGTCTGAACATCTGAGCTGTTTGCTCTGATTCCCACGTTTAATGAACCCCTCTCTGGGACGTCTAGTTGCTGTTGTAACCATGAAAAACGATCTGCTGACCCACATTAGCACTCAGGAGGCGCGTTACATCGACCGGCGATGGTTGAATCTGAGCGTGTAGAGATCAGAACCTGAGGAGGAACCTGCTGATGTTTTATAAATCAGGACTCTTCTGCCGTCTGCCATCTTTGGCTTTTGGTACAAAAGCTGCACCTTTCCTATAGATCCTACACACTGTTTTATAACTGAGAGCCTTGGTGTAAAGGGACTGAAGCTCAGTTAATAGTTATTTAAGATAAAGCCCTCCCTCCCTGCCAACGCTAACATTAGTTTTACCAAAATATTTTTATGAAATAACTGTAATGATATAATGAGACTGTTGCTAAATGTTTTATACATTTTATTAGCCTGCTAAAGTTAATGAAAAATTTATAAATTCTGCATTTGCTTCAATGCTAAAGCTACAAGCTAATCAAAGAATAGCATTAGCGTGCTAATATTAGCATGCTAATGTTAGCATGAAAGCAACATGCTTCATAAAGGTTAGCCTGCTAATGTTAAAAAAGTGATATATTCTGCATTTTCTTCCATGCTAAAGCTACAAGCTAATCAAAGAGTAGCATTAGCATGCTAACGTTAGCATGAAAGCTACATGCTTCATAAAGGTTAGCCTGCTAATGTTAAAAAAAGTGATATATTCTGCATTTGCTTCCATGCTGAAGCTACAAGCTAATCAAAGAATAGCATTAGCGTGCTAATATTAGCATGCTAATGTTAGCATGAAAGCAACATGCTTCATAAAGGTTAGCCTGCTAATGTTAAAAAAGTGATATATTCTGCATTTTCTTCCATGCTGAAGCTACAAGCTAATCAAAGAGTAGCATTAGCATGCTAACGTTAGCATGAAAGAAACATGCTTCATAAAGTTTAGCCTGCTAATGCAGAGTTAGCATGTGGTCCTCTGAGCATCCGTCCCCTCTGTCCTCCACTCTCAGGCTCACTCCATCATGAACTTTGTGGTCCGGTACCGGCCAGACGAGCAGCCGTATCTGCGGCCGCATCACGACTCCTCCACCTTCACCATCAACATCGCCCTGAACAGCAAGGGCATCGACTACCAGGTACACAGCCGTCTCCGCCCCGCATGCAGACCTCCTGGCCAGGACAGCCCTGACACCCTGCCTACCCTCATGTGTTTCAGGGTGGAGGTTGCCGGTTCCTGCGCTACGACTGCAAGGTGGAGTCTCCCAGGAAGGGCTGGTCCTTCATGCACCCCGGCCGCCTCACGCACTACCACGAGGGTCTGCCCACCACCAAAGGGACCCGATACATCATGGTGTCCTTCGTGGACCCCTGATGGCCTTGGGGTGCGTGAGAGTGGGGGGTGAGCCTGAACGCATCAGAGTAGGGGTTAGCATTCAGACAGGAACCTGAACGTAGCATCATCATTCCACAGTCCCTCCATCTGGTTCCGTTAGAACTTCAGACATAGAAAGGTCACATTTCCAGGTCCTGAAGGCATCGCCGCTGGGCATTTCAAAATAAGAGTCTTTTCTGTGATTAAATCAGTGGTCACCGTGCTGCCTTCACTGAACCTATGCAAAAAACACACTCCAGGTGTGTCAGTGTGAGCCCAGAGGGTTTAGGACCAGACTTCTTCTCTGCGTCACTCCTTCCCCATCTAACCTGAGATCAGAGCGCCCCCTGCTGCTGCTCTTTGTTATTAGCCAATCACAGAGCCCCGCTGGGTTTTAGCCAATCATAGAGCCCCGCTGGGTTTTAGCCAATCACAGAGCCCCACTGGGCTTTAGCCAATCATAGAGCCTGGCTGGGAGTGCAGGCCTGCAGCTCTAAGCATAGACTGGAAGCCATGACTGTTACTGGGGGAACACTAAGGGTTTTTATACGTTACTCTTGCTGCTTCATGTTTGGGTGTTTATCACTGGCAGAGAGAGGAACCAGCAGTTCTCCTGGACTGATGGTTTCCAGCTGTCAGGAGGAGGAATCAGCTCTCTGGCTTTGTACAAACTGCTCTAAGTTATTTGTTTCAAAGTGACTGAATAAAGTTTTAACTACAGTCTGTGTGCTTTGTGTCGTCTGTCCGGAGAATTAAAGATGCTTCACTTTGTTTTGGAGCTGCAGATCTGAGCAGCTGTAAGTTTATTGTTTCATGTTCTGACCTCCATGTTTCCTGCTAAATATGACTGACTCCTGACTATCCCGGATGTTAAACCGCTCATGACGCCGTCGCCGGTCCTCCACCCTGCCTCGGACCTCTGGGTTCTGACCGCTGCAGACTGGAACCGTCCTACAGGAGCTGCAGGTCTGGAGAACCTTTGATCCAACGGTCCAACGGATCCCAGGATTCCTGCTAATAGGATGTTCCCCATCCTCTGAGGAGACGTTCTCCCTGAAGGAACTGCAGGCTGTCCAGATCCTCTGGAAGCCCTTCATGATGACGGGGTCAGAGTTACGGACGATGGTCACTGAGGCAGGAGATGATTGGTGGATGTTAACATCTCCAGAACTGTGTCTCTGCCTCCTTTACTCGGCGTATGCCTGATATGTGAAGATCATTTCTTTATGACTGCAGAAATGTGTTACAGTTTCCAGCTCTATATAACTTCTTGTAAAGTCTAGTATGATTCCAGCTATGCCCCGCATGGTACTGATTGGCTCAGTTTCTCATGCAAAACAACATTGCTGCATTAGGAACCTGTGCAACTGTTAAAAGGTTTATAATAAGTCCCTAAGTCCCGTCTCCTAACTAGACGCCATAATGATGCCTGGCTCATCATATTAATAATATAATATGGTCTGTTGGAGAAATAATCTCATCTTCCCGCCATGATCAGGCGTTCTGCAGTTCGGTCACCAGGGGGCGACACAGACGCCACAAACATGCAGAATAAGACTGATTTCCAGGTAAATTACATTAACTTCTCCATCTGAGCAACTTTCAAACGTTGTGGCTAAAGCAGAGGTGTCTTATAAATATCTAAAATATATTTAGATGTCTGTTTTTTACTCTTCCAGAGTCTGAGCTGCTTCGCGCTTTGTTAAGTTAGACCTCCGCGGCTGCCGTCTAAACAAGATGGTGCTGGAGAAGAAGAGCTCCGGTGAGTTGGGCAGATTTTAGGCCGATAACTGGATGTAAAGCGAGGCTGCTGCTGTAACCTGGAGCCTGTCAGACACACCGGCTGCTGGGGGGAGCAGACCCGCCGCAGCGGCCCCTCTGTGGGGCTTCAGGCGGACAAACAGCCGCTCCGCTGCGGACTCCGCGCAGAAAACCACCGATTTAACAGTACCGGCGGTTTTAAAAGCGACACCGACGGTCAAAGTCCCTGATTTTACGTCCTGGTGGTTATTATGGACCAGTCTACCATCCGGCTGCTTAAAGGTCTCCTTAAACAGAACATTTAGTGAAAGAATGAGGTTCTGCTGGTTCTGTGTGTTGCAGCCCGGGTGGAGGCGGGTCAGCGGAGGGTTCTGGATGAAGCGACCCGGCAGAGGAGGCTGACCCGGCAGCTGGAGGCTCTGGAGAAGGACAACTTCCAGGTTGGTCTTTGAACGGTTCCGGTGGGCCCATCAGGGGTTCTAATGTTTATCAGAACCCGACCAGGCGGGTCCACTTCCACCTAGCTGCTGTGATTCTGTGTAACCAGGGTCCAGTTCTACCAGTCAGGATCAGGACCAATTAGCTCCATGAAGGGATGAGGTTCTGCTAGAGGACCCGGTTCTGGTTCTGATCAGACGTGACCCGCTGATGGAGAGATGCTCGTTAATCAGAGGATTTCTAATTAAGTTGAGTGGAATTGAATAGAAAGAAAACAAGACAACTGTAATCCAGCAGAACCAGCTTCAGAACCAGACCCAGAACCAGCAGCTTTAACCTTCAGGCTCCTCCGCACCCTGCAGCCGTGGTGGAGACGATGTTCCCTATTCCTTCCAGAACCGGGTCCTGTGTGTCCATCAGAACCACCACAGAAGAAGAACTTCAGAACCAGGCCAACATCCAGCTGTAGGCCTGAAACATCCTAAATGAAGTTCCACACAGAACCCGCTGAGTTCTAAGTAGTTCAGTCCCAGTAGAACCTCGGTCAGACGGCCGCATGGTTCGGTTCTGAATGGTGAAAAGAACACGTAAGTCCAGAATCTGAGCAGAACCCCTGACCCACCAGTGACCCAGAGTTCTGGTGTGGATCCCATCCAGTTTTCTGCTCGGTTCTGGTTCTTCAGGAGGTTCTAGCTGGGCCGAACCGCACTGGCTCACTTTTTCTTGACCGTTTCCTCTGGATGGAGCCTGGTTCTGGTTCTGGTTGAGCTGGGTTTTACATGGACCAGAGCCGGGAAGCATGATTGGACTGTAACTGGACCAGAACCGGGCCGGACTGTAACCTGTGTTCTGGTTGTCTCCAGGACGACCCCCTGTCCTCCCTGCCTCCCCCGGGTCCAACGGCCCGTCTCCCAGCCTTCAGTGAGACCGAGGAACCAGGTGAGTGCCGTCCAGGCGGCCGGTTCTGTTGGACCTGGACCTCCAGCTGACCGTGTCTTTCTGCTCAGAGAAGAAGAAGAGGAAGACGAGGGGCGACCACTTCAAGCAGCGCTTCAGGAAGAACTTCACCACACTGCTGGAGGAGGAGGTGAGCCTGGCAGCTGCCGCTCTCTGATTGGCCGACAGTCACCTGACTCGTTTTCTCCCGTCTGATTGGTAGAACCTGTCGGAGCGGCCGGAACCAAACTACCTGTCGGCGGCGGCCCCGCCCTCCTCGCTGCCGGCGCGGCACTTCTGCTGCGTCTGCGGTTTCCCCTCCCACTACACCTGCACCACCTGCGGGGGGCGCTACTGCAGCAGCAGGTGTCTGACCACCCACAGAGAGACCAGGTACGCCCTGCTTCCTGTCTGCAGGTACGCACCTGCTTCCTGTCTGCAGGTACGCCCTGCTTCCTGTCTGCAGGTACGCCCTGCTTCCTGTCTGCAGGTATGCACCTGCTTCCTGTATGCAGGTACGCTCCTGCTTCCTGTCTGCAGGTACGCTCCTGCTTCCTGTCTGCAGGTACGCCCTGCTTCCTGTCTGCAGGTACGCCCTGCTTCCTGTCTGCGGGTACGCCCTGCTTCCTGTCTGCGGGTACGCCCTGCTTCCTGTCTGCAGGTACGCTCCTGCTTCCTGTCTGCAGGTACGCACCTGCTTCCTGTCTGCGGGTACGCCCTGCTTCCTGTCTGCAGGTACGCTCCTGCTTCCTGTCTGCAGGTACGCCCTGCTTCCTGTCTGCGGGTACGCTCCTGCTTCCTGTCTGCGGGTACGCTCCTGCTTCCTGTCTGCAGGTACGCTCCTGCTTCCTGTCTGCAGGTACGCCCTGCTTCCTGTCTGCGGGTACGCCCTGCTTCCTGTCTGCAGGTACGCTCCTGCTTCCTGTCTGCAGGTACGCACCTGCTTCCTGTCTGCGGGTACGCCCTGCTTCCTGTCTGCAGGTACGCACCTGCTTCCTGTCTGCGGGTACGCCCTGCTTCCTGTCTGCAGGTACGCTCCTGCTTCCTGTCTGCAGGTACGCACCTGCTTCCTGTCTGCGGGTACGCCCTGCTTCCTGTCTGCAGGTACGCTCCTGCTTCCTGTCTGCAGGTACGCCCTGCTTCCTGTCTGCGGGTACGCTCCTGCTTCCTGTCTGCGGGTACGCTCCTGCTTCCTGTCTGCAGGTACGCTCCTGCTTCCTGTCTGCAGGTACGCCCTGCTTCCTGTCTGCGGGTACGCCCTGCTTCCTGTCTGCGGGTACGCCCTGCTTCCTGTCTGCAGGTACGCTCCTGCTTCCTGTCTGCAGGTACGCACCTGCTTCCTGTCTGCGGGTACGCCCTGCTTCCTGTCTGCGGGTACGCTCCTGCTTCCTGTCTGCAGGTACGCCCTGCTTCCTGTCTGCGGGTACGCTCCTGCTTCCTGTCTGCGGGTACGCTCCTGCTTCCTGTCTGCAGGTACGCTCCTGCTTCCTGTCTGCAGGTACGCCCTGCTTCCTGTCTGCGGGTACGCCCTGCTTCCTGTCTGCGGGTACGCCCTGCTTCCTGTCTGCAGGTACGCTCCTGCTTCCTGTCTGCAGGTACGCACCTGCTTCCTGTCTGCAGGTACGCCCTGCTTCCTGTCTGCGGGTACGCCCTGCTTCCTGTCTGCGGGTACGCCCTGCTTCCTGTCTGCGGGTACGCCCTGCTTCCTGTCTGCGGGTACGCTCCTGCTTCCTGTCTGCAGGTACGCACCTGCTTCTGGTCTGCGGGTACGCCCTGCTTCCTGTCTGCGGGTACGCCCTGCTTCCTGTCTGCAGGTACGCACCTGCTTCCTGTCTGCAGGTACGCTCCTGCTTCCTGTCTGCAGGTACGCTCCTGCTTCCTGTCTGCGGGTACGCCCTGCTTCCTGTCTGCAGGTACGCACCTGCTTCCTGTCTGCGGGTACGCCCTGCTTCCTGTCTGCAGGTACGCTCCTGCTTCCTGTCTGCAGGTACGCACCTGCTTCTGGTCTGCGGGTACGCCCTGCTTCCTCTCTGCGGGTACGCACCTGCTTCCTGTCTGCAGGTACGCACCTGCTTCTGGTCTGCGGGTACGCCCTGCTTCCTCTCTGCGGGTACGCACCTGCTTCCTGTCTGCGGGTACGCCCTGCTTCCTGTCAGCGGGTACGCCCTGCTTCCTGTCTGCGGGTACGCTCCTGCTTCCTGTCTGCAGGTACGCTCCTGCTTCCTGTCTGCAGGTACGCACCTGCTTCCTGTCTGCAGGTACGCTCCTGCTTCCTGTCTGCAGGTACGCTCCTGCTTCCTGTCTGCAGGTACGCACCTGCTTCCTGTCTGCGGGTACGCCCTGCTTCCTGTCTGCGGGTACGCCCTGCTTCCTGTCTGCAGGTACGCTCCTGCTTCCTGTCTGCAGGTACGCACCTGCTTCCTCTCTGCGGGTACGCCCTGCTTCCTCTCTGCGGGTACGCACCTGCTTCCTCTCTGCGGGTACGCACCTGCTTCCTCTCTGCGGGTACGCACCTGCTTCTGGTCTGCGGGTACGCCCTGCTTCCTCTCTGCGGGTACGCCCTGCTTCCTCTCTGCGGGTACGCCCTGCTTCCTCTCTGCGGGTACGCACCTGCTTCTGGTCTGCGGGTACGCACCTGCTTCCTCTCTGCGGGTACGCACCTGCTTCTGGTCTGCGGGTACGCTGTCACTACCCGATCCGTAGCATCAGCTCCTTTGTGCGAACAGAATAACTTCCATGAAGGCAGTTTTTCCTACTTTTTTCTCCTTTTATCTTCTTTTTTCTCGGATCTTAACTCAGCAGTGATCAGAGAATGCAAACGTCTGCAGTCCTTCATCACCAGTTCTGCTTTAGCAGGAAATAAACCACCAGGCTGCCCTGACACCCAGGTGTTCTCTGTGGTGTGTCCACCAGAGGGCGCTCTGACAGCATGAAGCTACAGCTTCAGGTTATTTTATAATACATGTTACTAAACAATGATTAATATAAAGTGTTAAAAGTTATAAAGTGAGTTACAGCTTCTGTAGGAAGGAAACTTTCTGGTCCTTTTCAAACTGAACTTGTTCTGTCTGCTCAGAGGGGCTGACAGTACGGGTCGTGGTACCGGTTCTGATCCGGTAGTGACAAGCTGCTGCAGTCCAGGCGTGGACGGGCTTACTGAGGAGCAGAACCTTCAGGTTCCTCTGGTTCTGCTGAGCTCAGAGACCTCTGGGACCGGACCAGAGAGCAGCCGGTCCGGACCGGACCAGAGAGCAGCCGGTCCGGACCGGTCCAGATCACGGTTCTGTCCCCAGTCAGGGACCGGTTCTGTCCCGGTGTGTTCTGATTGGACCTGATGCTGACCTTCTGTCTCTGGTTCCTCTGCAGGTGCTTGAAGTGGACCCTCTGAGGACGTCCTGTCCAGAACTCTTTGGACCCTGCGGTCGGTCAGAACCCCCACTTGGACCGGTGCTGAAGATCGGACCTCCTGTTTGGACTGTTCTGGCGTCATGTTGGACTTTTCTGGTTCTGATAAATAAAAGGACATGTTGGTGTGTGCGGCGCCGAGCTGGGTGGACCCGTCCACCGGCTCAGAATCCAGCTTTGGTTCCGACTGCTCCAGAACCAAATGGATCCTGCTGGGGTTCTGCTGTGGTTCTGAATAAATGTGGTTCAAACATCCCATCTCTGTCTCTGCTCCTGTGGCGCCGTCAGTAGAACTCAGTAGAACCTCTCCTGGGTCTGGGTTAAAGTTCTGGTGGTACCGGGTCTTTAACTGGGTTCACCTTTAATCACTCTTTGGTCTTGCTCAGCTGGTTCTTCTAGAACCCGTTCAGGTTCTCCTGTGATCCATTTGGTTCTAAAATCTGAAAATAGAAACCCGGTTCTGCTTCAGCTCCAGAACCTTTGATTCTGCTGTGGTTCTGATCCGACAGCAGGAGCATCTGACGGTCAGCAGGTCCGTTATTGGACCCAACCCACCCTGGTTCTGATGAGCCTCTGGATGTTTGGCACCAGAACCACTGAATGTTTTCCAGAACCATAAACCTGACTGGACTTAGGTCCGTTAGGCCAGAACCTGGCGTCTGACCCAGAACCAAGAACAGCAGCAGAACCCTGCTGGAATCGGATCTGTTCTCCGCCTTCCTGTTTGTGGGTCAGGGATCGGTTCCGAGTCCAATCCTGAACAGAATCTTTTGGATCACTTTGGGTTGTGTCCCCACCCAGAACCGGTGTTCTGGTTGGACACCAGCTACGGAGACCCGGTCAGGACCGGACTCAGAACTCACCAGAACCAAACCGGGTCATTTCAGTGACGGGAATCTGGCGGAACACGGGTCCGGTTAAACAACCGGGTTTTATACACGTAGATTATTCCACGTTTTACCGGTTCTGGCCAGCGGTGGTTCTGACACAAACGGGCCCTGGGCGAGCCCAAAAGAATCACCTCCAGGGAACAACATGTCCTCCGGTACCAGAAGGTCCGGTTTGATCAGACTGACTGTTTATTAAAGCAGCCCTTTAATAGAATCAGAACCTGTTGGTTCTGGTACCAACTTCAGAAGAAACCCAGTTCCTGGGTCCATCTTGGTGAGTTCCAGCGCTTTCAGAACCACGTCTGCTGTTAAGGTAGAGAGCAGTGATGCTGTTAACCAGAACCGGGCCTGGTGCTGGTTCTGTTTGGGTTTTAATGTGGTTCTGGACACAAATAACAGGTTTTACACAATAAACTGGATTATTACACATTTCTGTAGAGTGTTCTGGTTCTAGTGCGTATTGCTCCAGAACTTTCCTTTCTGGGTCAGTAAACCCAGACCCAGTGAGTCCGGTTGGTTCTGTTCATGACTCTGGGTCGCAGAGATCCTGGGTCTGTGGCGGGTTCCTCGGTTCTGGGTTTATTCCCGAGAGCCCGGTTTCATGTTCGCTATTGGACCTCCTTTCCTCCCTTACCAGTCCAGAACCTTTTATCAAGGGTCGGGTTCAGTCCAGAATGTCGGGTTTGAAGTTTAAACCAGAACCGCTCATCTGATAATGTGAGTATTGGTTCTGATTTCATTGTTTTCTGTCTTTTGGTTCTGGGTTTGCTGTTGGTGGAGATCATCAAAGCAGAACCGGTGCTGCAGAACCAGAACCACCTCAGCATCATTCTCCTGAAACCCACAGCTTGAGGTTCTGGAATAGCCAGAACCATGGTTCCCGGGTTTGATCGGAAATGCTGTGGACCACAGATACATGGAACCAATCAAAGCCGGAGAACCGGACCTTTCCAGGGGGTTCTAACCCGGGTTCTTGGTGGCGGTTCCTGCTCCAGAACCAGAGACTGCCCTGCAGCACCTTCTCATGAACATCCAGGTCCATAAACTGCAGCAGAACCACAGGAAGCTGGAGAAACCTTTGCTCCTCACCAGAAGGTCTTCAGCTGTCTCTGTCAGCAGGTTCTAAAAGGTTCTGATGACATTAACGTTCATGTTGCAAAATTACAGAACCATACTGACCCTGCTGGTTCTGTTCAGAGGTGGAGGAGGCGTCAGCTGATGAGTCTTGTCCATCCAGAGGAAGTTCTGCTGACCCAAATCCTGCTGCCATCTTGGTTCTGGAGAAAAGTGGTGTTCTCCTTCAACCCTTCCAGACTGGTTCTGGTTGGTGACCTTTAACCTCTAGCCTTCCATCTCGGCCTCTCTGAGCTCGGACCTGCGGGTGAAGCGGCGCTGAAAAGACGTGAGACCCGCTGGGTTCTAGTGTGTCCAGAACCGGGCCGGCGTCTCATATCGGGTCAAATTCCTCCCGGCGCTCCTCTGCTGCTCTAATAATGGGAGCAAAGGCTGAGAAGATAAGTCCTGGTGAAGGTCCACCTCAGGTTCTGCCGGGTTATCAGGGACCGATATGTGCTGCCGGTTCCAACAGGTTCTAATAACTGGCATAATTATTAACGGTACCGCTCCAGGTGAGTTCATGGTGCTCTCAGACACCTTCATCCAACAGAGTTACGGGTCTTTACAGAACCGGATCGCAGCAGATTCTGAATCACATGATCCAAACGTGAAGGTTTACCTCCACCCGTTCTTTGTCTCCACCTCTGAGATGATGAGACTTCTGGTTCTGGTCCATCACATGTTCCAGCCTGTCACCACCAAAGGATTTCCAAACCCTAAACATGATGTTCTGACAGAAGATCCAGAAGCACCTTAACAGCAGCTGCTGGTGCCGGTACCAAGTTCTGGTTCTCCTCCTATATAAAAATGTTTTTATCAGCCGTCAGATACAGAGGAGATTACTGCTGCCCACACCTGTTGGGTTCTGGAGTGAGACCAGTTCTGGTTCTGTCCACGTCCAGACCTCCTGAGGTCCCAACCAGCCCCCTGCTACTGTGAACCTGCCGAGACCCATTTGGCTGATATTTGTTCTTCAGCATCCTTCAACCCGGTTAGCAGGGACCAGAACGAACCTCAGGGACCAGAACTGACCACAGAGACCAGAACGGACCTCAGGGACCAGAACAGACCAGAACGGACCTCATGACCAGAACTGACCACAGGGACCAGAACGGACCTCATGACCAGAACAGACCAGAACGGACCTCAGGGATCAGAACAGACCAGAACGGACCTCATGACCAGAACTGACCACAGGGACCAGAACGGACCTCAGGGACCAGAACAGACCAGAACGGACCTCATGACCAGAACTGACCACAGGGACCAGAACGGACCTCATGACCAGAACTGACCACAGGGACCAGAACAGACCAGAACGGACCTCATGACCAGAACAGACCAGAACGGACCTCAGACACCGCTTCAGACTCAGGGACCCATAACCACCCAGCCCACAGCATCATCAGGGACCCATAACCACCCCGGCCCTCACCGCTTCAGACTCAGGGAGGCGTTTCAGGGCAATAGAGTCAAGAATTGTGGTTGCCCTGAACAACACAATCTCATGGGTCGGGAGCAGACGTCTCCCTTTCAGACGGTCCAAACGTGGTTCTGACCCGGCTCAGACACTCGTCAGTCAGCAGTGCTGATTGTTCCTCTCAGCAGGCAGCTGGTTCTGGTTCTGTTCTGGTATTCTGTGGTCTCCACGTGTCTGGATGAAGGAGGGAAGCTGAGGCAGAGAATATTTTCTCCTTAATGAAACCCTGTAGGACATGTTCTGGTCCAAAAAGGGACCCACAAGGTGAACAGAGGAGAACACGGTAGTGGCAGCATCATGTTCTGGGCTCACCTTCAGATGACACTGGACAGAAAGTCTTTGGACTTTCCTCATAACCTGAGAAGTTCCTCAGGTGGATTGGGCCGATGTTACCGAGCCAGGATGTGAGACACTACCAGAACCCCCACTGTCCCCCCTGTCTCCTGTGTCTGCCAGGATGTGAGACACTACCAGAACCCCCACTGTCCCCCCTGTCTCCTGTGTCTGCCAGGATGTGAGACACTACCAGAACCCCCACTGTCCCCCCTGTCTCCTGTGTCTCCCAGGATGTGAGACACTACCAGAACCCCCACTGTCCCCCCTGTCTCCTGTGTCTCCCAGGATGTGAGACACTACCAGAACCCTCCGCTGTCCTTCCTGTCTCCTGGGTCTGTGGGGGCGGTGTCTGCTCTGAGATCTGCTGGTACCAGGTCCACAGGTCTATCTAGCTTCTGGCTGAGACGGGCCGTGCAGAACCTGCCTTTTTAAATCTCCTTCAGAACGTCCTCTCTGAGATTTAACTTCCTGGTCTCCATGGTAACCACGTCATAAGGCCCGGTCAATAATTAAAGCGGACTTCTGATCCCCCCCCCCCCCCCCCCTCCCGCTGCTATAATAAGAGCTGCAGACTTTGACCCGCCTGCAGAACGCCGTCGCTGCGATCCGCCGAGGAGCCGCCGAGGAGCCGCCGCCTCGTATGGTCAGTGAGTACCAACTGGGAGAACTGGGAGGGGGAGACCGGTTGACCGGAGCGGTTCTGATGAGCCGGTTCTGGTCTGGCAGGCGGGGAGCCGGAGGGCAGCACCAACGACTCCAGCTCAGCTGGGGAAACAAACCGGCCCGCAGAGAGAGGTGGTTCTGGTACTGAAGGTAGATTGGTTGCTATAGTGAGTCTGACCCGATAGACCGACCAGAACCTAAAGGGTTCTGTTCAGGTCCGTTTGGACCTGACAATCACTGTTTTGAGTTGTCTGCAGTCAAAGGGTGAAGACGTGGTTCTAGAACCTTCTGGTCTGGAACCATGATCTGAGGCAGGAGTTTCAGACACTGGGTCAGAACATCTCTGCAGCTTACTGGAAGGACTATGACTCTGAAGAAATGTGGGTCCAGTCGGGCCTTTCTGGTCGGTTCTGAAAAGCAGAGAGCTGTTTTTCTTATCAGGGAGGAAACCAACAACCCAACAGTACCTTCAGTCTCTGCAGAGACCCAAGACGCTGGTTCTGACGGTCTAGAGGACACCACAACATGCATGATCCAACCAGCAGACAGAACCTAACCCTGGACCTCTGCTGAACCGCAGACTGCTGGGTCCAAAGTGTCCTCTGTTCATACAGTCTGGCTGAACCGGACTTGAGGCTCGTCGGTTCTGGATGTTTCTGGTTGACTAGTGTCATCTAACTGGGCCCCTGGTACCAGTCCTGACTGCAACCACAGCCCAGCTGGGTCCATGTGCTGGTTCTGTCCACATGTTGGGTGTGGAGAACCACAGCAGGCTGCAGTCCATTTGGACCCGGACCCAGTTGTTCCTGCAGGAGAACCTGAGGATGGGTTGATCCAGAGCTGCAGGTCCTAGAAGATCCAGGACCGATCCAGCTGAAGGTGTCTGGACCATAAGCTCCTCTGGTCCAGACACCGGTACCGGTGGAGTCAAAACCACTGACCCATAATCCGTTCAGTGAGCTTAATGGTTCCAGAACCGCTGCAACAGAACCTTCTGCAGTTCTGACATTTGTTGTGGACCTAGAAATAATTTGCAGGAACATCAGAGGAACCTGGAGGGTTTTTGACGTTCCTACGTATGAAAGCTGCCAAACAGGAAGTAGTTCTTTCTGTTTCTTGTCCTGCATCTACCTTCACTTCCCAGGAAACGGTTCATCTTGCTGACAGCGCCGCTCTGCCCCGACCACAGAAAGGTGGATTTAGGAGAACTGGACCTGAATACGGCTGAAGAAGCACTTTGCTAATTAAGCGGGTCCAAAGGTTCTGGTTTCAGGTAGAATCCTCAGTAAATGTGTTTTTACCTGGTGGAGAGCAGGAAGCAGCAGTTTGTGCATTTCCTGCTATGGTTGGAAACACCTTTACAGGACAGCAGCTCCTGGAGACAGGTACGACAGGTGTCCTCCTGTACCCAGGTGTCCTCGTGTATCTGCTGTACCCAGGTACGACAGGTACACCAGGTGTGGTTGGAGTAGCAGGTACAAGAGGACACCTGCTGCACCTGCTGTGCCCAGGTACGACAGGTGTCCTCCTGTACCTGCTGTACCCAGCTACGACAGGTGTCCTCCTGTACCCAGGTACGACAGGTACACCAGGTGTCCTACTGTACCTGCTGTACCCAGGTATGACAGGTACACCAGGTGTCCTACTGTACCTGCTGTACCCAGGTACGACAGTTAGACTGTTAGCATTGTTGGCGTCACGGTGAACTCTGGAGGTTCTGCCTCAATGCTTCTTCTCAGCTTCTACTTATCTCCAACAGCATCAGGTATTATATTTATATCCTCCATCGGCTCATTCGGGCCTCCTGGTTCCGTCAGCGGCTCCGGTCGGTTCCCCGGCTTAGAACCTCCCTCTGCGTTTCTAGCTGTAAACAGCGGTTTGTACTTTAACCACCAGTTATCAGGTTATCTGAGCAGTCGGCTGGTTTTCATCCACCGTGACGATAAATAGCCATAAATCCTGATCTTCAGCACAATCTAATCATTTCTGGAAACTTTGGTTTACACTAATGTTTCCATGTGTCCTGGTCCGGATCGGTGGGTTCTTAAGAGTTCTGATCCAGCCAACGGGTCTGTACTGAGGTACGACATGACCTGCAGCCTTTAACTTTAGCTAACAGACCAGAACCTGGACCTGCTGACTATTCCTGAGGTTCTGTAGCTGCAGCGCTGACGGTGTTGGACATCAGCACCAACAGAACCTTTAGAAGTTGAAGGTGTTGATCAGATCAGGAGGAGCTGAGAGGATCGGACCAGAACCAGGATCTCTGAAGGTTCTGAATGAATGCAGATGTCCTGTTACTGCTGATACTGGTTCTGCTCACCATGAGACCTTTTTGCAGACGTCATCATGAAGTCTCCACCAGAACCCTCAGAGACTGGACCTTCTCGTCCTTTCTTCTCCATCACAAGTCCACAGCTGCAGGAGGAGTTCAGAAAAGGTGAGAGTCTGAGCTGGACCACTGGGGAGAACCACCAGAACCAGAACCTCAGGCCTCTGGTCTGGAGGTACAGAAAGCACATGACTGATCTTCCTCTTCCTTCCAGAACGTCTGAGAAGATTGGAGGCTCACGGCGACGTCAACGGGACCTCCTCTCCCCCCTCCCCCTTCAGCTCCTCCCAATCTTCACAGGCCTCCCCCCTTAGGACCTCCTCCCAGGGGGTCCCCCCCTTAAGCCCATCCTTCCCTGCAGCCTCCCCCCTCCAGCCTTCGTCTCCCCAGGCGGTCTCCCCCCTGAGAACCTCGTCTCCCCAGGCCTCCCCCCTGGACTCCCCCTTCAGCCCGACTCCCTCCGACTCTCCATCTACGCCCTTGAAGTCGTCCCCCTGGCAGTCAGACGGTTCCCCAGGTGAGTCTAGAGGTTGAACTCACCCGAATCTGCTCGGTCAGCTGAGAGTCTGCAGCTCCCCCTGCTGGACAGCAGCAGCCACTAACAGGTCCACAGAACCAGTGATGGTGCTGGACCGGGTCAGTACCTGGCATCACCAGCTTCCTCTGCAGGATGAAAAGGTTCAGCCCAGGTTGGGTTCTAATGAGGAGTCCAGGATTGAACTATAAAACTATATTTAATTTATTTTAAAGTCACTTTATTCTAATGTCACTGAAGCAGCGAATCCATGATTTCTGGAATCGAGCTCCTTCACTGAGTTCACAGCTTTCTGTTCAGTTAATTCTAGTCACCAATCAAAATGGTTCTAACTCGCATTCACACACAGAGCAGTAATGCCTTGCCATAGAGCACATCAATGCACGGCATTGAAACCTGGAAGTTGGTCCGTTACGTCCTGATCACAGGACATCTATCTGGATTGGGTCACAGAGATGAATGAATCTTTAAATGATGAAAATGTAAATGTTTTATTAATCAAACGTACTCATTCAGCAAAAGAACCGGTTCTCTGTGTTCCGGCACCTGTATCTGTATCTGTCTCCAGCCATCGGATCAGGGACATTGTCTCTCGTCCATCATGGGACATATAGCTCCCCTGCATCCAGGGGAGAAGGTCCAAACTTCTACTGCCAGGCACCAGAACCGCTGCTCCACCGTGGAGCCCAGATAAATCCACACACTGGTTATCAAAGAGGGTCATTAGAAGTCCAGAACCAACTTGGGATCAGTCACAAACAGATATGTGGTTCTGATACTTAACTTCGACCTGTATAAAGGCTGGGTTATGCTTGTCGCACATATGTTATGCGTGGAAATGAGACAAAATGTCTGCAGCATTAATGCTCCTAGACTCTAGAGGGCAATTGAAGTCGCCCTAAAGTCGGTATTACAAGTCTGTATTAGGAGTCGTAAATTCGGTATTACGAGTCGTAAAGTCGGTATTACAAGCTGTAAAGTCGGTATTGTCGGTATTATGAGTCGTAAAGTCGGTATTACGAGTCTTAAAGTCTAACTCTTGGACTGAAAAAAAATCCTGCAAACCGTTGAATAACTTCCAGAACAAGGTAAACTTTGAATATTCATGTGTCAAAAGTGTTCAAATTAAGTTTAAATATGAAATAAAACGCATTTTACACACCGATTTTGGTATTCCAAATTTGGTGCTTTCTTCGTTTACGATCGGCCATTTCCGACGTGTGACGTCAGTTCAAGAACACCGAGAATGCACGAAGCGAACTTGCATAGAAACACACAGGCGTTTACGTTGTACAACCGGTACGGCGAACAAGGATATATGCATGTTTTCCAGTATCTTCTGTCACACACCAAATCTGCTGATCCAAGATTTGGTGTGTGAAAGAGCAAGCGCTTTGAGCAAGCGCTTTTAAAAAAAATCGCCGAACCAAGTCCACAATAAAATGCCTTTTAGTGTCGCTTATAGACCAGTTCACTGCTATTGTTTTCATCCGGGTTTTTCGCGCATGCGCGCCGGACTGGAAGGAAACTGACGAGTTCTCCACGTATTTTTCTTCTTTAGATTACGTATCACAAGATCGTTTTAAGAGTAAGTTGATGGTATCATATTGCCAGATTTATACAGCAAAAGCCTGAAGGGACGGAGCGAGTCTGTGAAATGCTGGCCAAGGATTCCGTATACAGCTGCCTTATAAACACGGCAGGCAGCACACACGCGAGCATGAAAGCCATTTATATCGGCTCCAGCAACCCCCGCGACCCCATGAGGGATTAAGCGGGTCAGAAAATGGATGGATGGACGTTCAGACATGTTTGTTTAACATCAGAAAGCGGAGACACAGCAGACACACAGCGCTTCAGCAGAGAGGACGACCGCCTGGTAGGTTAAAACAAACATTGTTCACTAAGGATTATTTCGGTGTTTTTGTCCTATTAATCCTTTTCACAGACTCATGCCAGAGGGTTTGCATACATTGTACATGTACGTATATAAAAAAAATAGCCGTGGTTAGTGGCTGTAGTGCAGACCGCGGTGAAGTTGGCTTGACATTGGACATTCAAGCTCCGCGGAGTCAGCGGGATCGAGCTAACGGTTGATCTGATTGAAGGACTCCGATTTCGGCCAGCGTCTCTCAGCTGCTCCCTTCTCCCATACGCGGTGGGACCGTCAACAAATCTGATTTGATTTTTGTTTCTCAAGAGTGCTCCGCTGACTCCACGGAGGTTGAATGACCATGTCACACCAACTTCACCGCGGTCTAGTGCTGAGCAGAAAGTAGCGCTACATACTTGGCCGGTGGATCAAAAGGTCCGAAAGAAATGGGATAAATTCGTAAAAGAAACGCGAAAGGACTGGATTGCCGGCAGTGACAAAAGTGTTTTATGCAATTCACACTTCACGAGCGAGGATTGTGAGGGCTACTTACAATGGAGCATGGGCTCTATGTCTTGGGCAGCGTTAGATATAGTCTCCTCAGGTTCACCTTGTTCAAACTCCGTTTCTTCGTATATATATTCGGTATCGGAGACGCCGATGCTTGAGGTGGAGTTTGTAGATGTATCAGACATTTTTTTTATTTATTTTTTTGTACGTAGAGTAAGAGTTATTAATAAAATTGAACAAATCGGTAGCAAAAGACATAGTATTAACAGCCTGATGCACGGTACTAGTTCTGTTTGTGACGTCGCATTCCGGAACTGCCCGAATGCAGAATGTTCGGGCACTTTCGGTTATACAGCAAGTTTTATCGAAATTACTTCCAAACAGCGCACATAATTCACATATAATATACATTTCTTTACTCTGGTGACTATTTGAATGCATCTGGCAAAAAATACATTCAGTCCAAGAGTTAGACTTTAAAGTCTGTATTAGGAGTCGTAAAGTCGGTATTACAAGTTGTAAAGTCTGTATTAGAAGTCGGTATTGTTGGTATTACGAGTCGTAAAGTCGGTATTACAAGTTGTAAAGTCTGTATTGTTGGTATCACAAGTCGCAAAGTCGGTATTACGAGTCTTAAAGTCTGTATTAGAAGTCGGTATTGTTGGTATTACGAGTCGTAAAGTCGGTATTACAAGTTGTAAAGTCGGTATTGTTGGTATTACGAGTCTCAAAGTCGGTATTACAAGTTGTAAAGTCGGTATTGTTGGTATTACGAGTCGTAAAGTTAGTATTACAAGTCGTAAAGTTAGTATTACGAGTCGTAAAGTCGGTATTACGAGTCGTAAAGTCGGTATTACAAGTTGTAAAGTCGGTATTACAAGTTGTAAAGTCGGTATTGTTGGTATTACGAGTCGTAAAGTTAGTATTACGAGTCGTAAAGTCGGTATTACGAGTCGTAAAGTCGGTATTACAAGTTGTAAAGTCGGTATTGTTGGTATTACGAGTCGTAAAGTTAGTATTACGAGTCGTAAAGTCGGTATTACGAGTCGTAAAGTCGGTATTACGAGTCGTAAAGTCAGTATTACGAGTCGTAAAGTCGGTATTGTCGGTATTATGAGTCGTAAAGTCGGTATTACGAGTCTTAAAGTTTGTATTAGAAGTCGGTATTGTTGGTATTACGAGTCGTAAAGTCGGTATTACAAGTTGTAAAGTCGGTATTGTTGGTATTACGAGTCGTAAAGTCAGTATTACAAGTTGTAAAGTCGGTATTGTTGGTATTACGAGTCGTAAAGTTAGTATTACAAGTCGTAAAGTTAGTATTACGAGTCGTAAAGTCGGTATTATGAGTCGTAAAGTCAGTATTACGAGTCGTAAAGTCGGTATTGTCGGTATTATGAGTCGTAAAGTCGGTATTACGAGTCTTAAAGTCTGTATTAGGAGTCGTAAAGTCAATTCAATTCAATTCAATTTTATTTATATAGCGCCAATTCATGAAACATGTCATCTCAAGGCACTTTACAAAGTCAAATCAATCGTATTATACAGATTGGTCAAAAATGTCCTATATAAGGGAACCAGTTGATTGCTTCAAAGTCCCGACAAGCAGCATTCACTCCTGGAGAAGCGTAGAGCTACAGGGAGAGTCGTCTGCATTGTCCATGGCTTTGCAGCAATCCCTCATACTGAGCAAGCATGAAGCGACAGTGGAAAGAAAAAACACCCGTTAGCGGGAAGGAAAAACCTCTAGCAGAACCAGAACCAGGCTCAGTATGAACGGTCATCTGCCTCGACCGACTGGGGGTTACAGAAGACAGAGCAGAGACACAACAAGAGAGACAAAAAGCACAGAAGCACACATTGTTCTATATAAGATGGTAATAGTCGGTGATCTGTCCTCCCTGGATGATGTCCCAGCTAACAGAACGCCAGACCAGGTGTACCTACTATGAAGAAAAAAGAGAGAGAACAAAAAGTTAAAAGCTGAAATGACAACAGTCATTTCAATGTAATGCAATGCAAATCTGGGGAACAGTAGAACTCAGTAGAGTGAGAAAAATAGGCCTTGATGTCCTCCAGCAGCCTAAGCCTATAGCAGCATAACTATAGAGGTAGCTCAGGGTAACATGAGCCACTCTATAAGCTTTGTCAAAAAGGAAAGTTTTAAGATTAGTCTTAAAAGTAGACGGGGTGTCTGCCTCACGGACCAAAACTGGGAGTTGGTTCCACAGGAGAGGAGCCTGATAGCTAAAGGATCGGCCTCCCATTCTACTTTTAGAGACTCTAGGAACCACCAGCAGACCTTCAGTCTGAGAGCGAAGTGCTCTGTTAGGAACATACGGGGTAACAGAGCTCACCCCTGGACAGAATGTTTCTAATTTTGGCAATATTCTGGAGGTGAACAAAGGAAACTCTGGAAACCTTTTTAATATGGGATTTAAATGACATGTCTTGGTCAAAAATAACACCAAGATTTTTTACTTTACTACCAGAGGCCAAGTTAATGCCATCCAGATTCAGTGATTGATTGAGAAGTTTATTTTTTGAGGACTCTGGCCCAAAGATTACAACTTCTGTCTTGTCAGAATTTAAGTGCAGGAAATTTAAAGTCATCCAGCTTTTGATGTCATCAAGACATGACTGCAGTCAAAGTAACTGATTGGATTCATCAGGATTTATGGATAAATATAGCTGAGTGTCATCAGCATAACAGTGGAAATTAATCCCATGCTGTTTGATCATTTTGCCGATCGGAAGCATATATATATATATATAGTAAAGAGAATTGGTCCAAGGACTGAACCCTGTGGTACTCCACAGGTGACCCTAGAGTTTGAGGAAGATTTATTATTAACATGAACAAACTGGAATCTGTCCGACAGATAAGATTTAAACCAGCCTAATGCTTTCCCCTTAATCCCTACAGTATGTTCAAGTCTTTGTAGGAGAATATTGTGATCAACTGTATCAAATGCAGCACTGAGATCTAACAGGACAAGTACAGACACAAGTCCATTCTCTGAGGCCATGAGAATATCATTAGTGACCTTCACCAGAGCCGTTTCAGTGCTATGATGAGCTCTGAAGCCTGACTGAAACTCCTCAAGTAGGTAATTACTTTGTAAATGTTCACAAAGTTGATTAGCAACTACTTTCTCGAGAATTTTAGATAAGAAAAGAAGATTAGATATAGGTCTGTAATTTACTAACTCATCTTGATCAAGAGAAGGTTTCTTAAGTAAAGGTTTAATAACAACTACTTTAAAAGCCTGTGGTACATATCCATTTACTAAGGATAGATTAATCATGTCTAAAATAGGACCACTGATCAAAGGGAATACCTCCTTAAACAATTTGGTTGGGATTGGGTCTAACATGCAGGTAGAAGGTTTAGATGAAGCTAATATTTTAGATAGCTCAGAAAGCTCTACTGCTTCTAAACAGTTCAAACACTGTGCAGGTTCTAAAGATTCCTCCAACACTGCCTCACTTACTGGGGATGAGGTAATCATGTTTGGGAGGATGCCAATTATTTTATTTTTAATGGAATCAATTTTATTTATGAAGAATCCCATAAAATCATTACTGCTAAGAGCTAAGGGAATGGATGGATCCACAGAGCTGCAGCTCTGAGTAAGTTTGGCAACTATACTAAAGAGAAATCTAGGATTATTTTTGTTCTCCTCAATTAATGATGAAAAATATGCTGCTCTAACTCTGCGAAGGGTCTTGTTATACAACAATAGACTGTCCCTCCAGATTAGGTAGGATTCCTCTTGGTGTGTAGAGCGCCATTTTCTCTCCAATTTCCTAACATTGTGCTTCAAGGAACGCAGCTCTGAATTAAACCAGGGAGCCAGCTTCCTGTGAATTATCACCTTTTTCAAGGGAGCTACATTGTCTAATGCAGAACGCAATGACAAAGTCACACTGTTAGCAAAGGTATCTATTTGTGAATGGGAAGAAACAACACTGCTGCCATCTACTGGGCATTTCTGCAATACGGAGGATATTAAAAAGGGGACAGACTCTTTAAGTTTTGATACAGCATTATCCGATAAAGATCTACTATAATGGAACCCTCTTTTGGGGGTGGAGAACTCAGTTAGATTAAACTCAAATGTTATTAAAAAATGATCAGATAGGACAGGGTTGTGAGGAAATACTGTTAATTCTTCACAATCAATGCCATATGTCAGCACAAGGTCTAAAGTATGGAGCCAAGAGTGCGTCGGTTTATGCACATTTTGAGCAAAACCAATTGAATCTAGGATAGTTTTAAAGGCTACACTAAGGTTATCACATTCTGTGTCAACATGGATGTTAAAATCACCCACTATAATAACCTTTTCAGTATTTAACACCAAATCAGATAAGAAGTCTGACAGCTGATCCAAAAACTGAGTGTAAGGGCCTGGTGGACGATACAAAACAACAAACAGAAGAGGTTTTATTGCTTTGCAGTTTGGATGAGGGAAACTGAGGGTTAAATGTTCAAAAGAACTGTAGTTATTAATTGGCCTGGGACTAATTAATAAATCAGACTGAAAGATGGTTGCCACTCCTCCTCCTCTTCCCACAGATCTGGGAATGTGGAAATTTGAATAATTGGAGGGAGTTGACTCATTTATACTAACGTAGTCCTCTTGTAGCCAGGTTTCTGTGAGACAAAACAAATCAATCTGATTATCAGAAATCAATTCAATTCAATTCAATTCAATTTTATTTATATAGCGCCAAATCATGAAACATGTCATCTCAAGGCACTTTACAAAATCAAGTTCAATCATATTATACAGATTGGGTCAGATTATACAGAAATCAATTCATTAACTAACAAAGTCTTTGGAGGGAGAGACCTTATATTTAATAGACCACATTTAATTGTTTTATTTTTTGGTTCAAGGTGATCCGTATGGATTTTTATTAGATTTTTATGATTTGTTCCCTTTAGATCAGTTTTTGATCTGTTAAGTTTTGGCCGTGGAAAAGACACCGTCTCAATAGGATAATGGGTGGGTAATAGTACAGAAGCTGCAGAGAGGTGTGTTAAACTACGGCTCTGCTTCCTGGTCTGGACCCTGGGTTGTCAGCATTTAGGAGAACTAATAAATCCGGCCAGATTCCTAGAAAGAAGAGCTGCACCATCCAAAGTGGGATGAATGCCGTCTCTCCTGATCAGACCAGGTTTTCCCCAGAAAGTTTGCCAGTTATCAATGTAGCCCACGTCGTTTTCTGGACACCACCTAGACAACCAGCGGTTGAATGATGACATGCGGCTAAACATGTCATCACTGGTCAGATCAGGCAGGGGACCAGAGAAAATTACAGAGTCCGATATTGTTTTAGCAAACTCACACACCGAAGCAACACCAACTTTAGTTACCTCTGATCGGCGTGACCGGGTGTCATTACCGCCAGCGTGAATAACAATCTTACAGTATTTACGCTTATCCTTAGCCAGTAGTTTCAGGTAGGATTCTATGTCGCCCGTTCTGGCCCCTGGTAGGCATTTAACTATGGTATTACAAGTCGTAAAGTTAGTATTACGAGTCGTAAAGTCGGTATTAGGAGTCGTAAATGTCAGGTTCAAACACCTAAAACATTCATTAACAACACAAGAAGGAGAGACAACAATGAAGTTGGTTTTCAAATAATCTTACAAGGAGATCGAACGGAGATGCTTAATACAGATCTCCAAATCCGATCTGAAGCAAATCCGTCGCCCCCTCTCTATTTATTAGGAAAGGGAATCCCTGGTTCCATTGTGAATCTAAGGGGTAGGGATAAGCAAAATAACTGTGACCTTCCAGATAAAACCAAGCAGTTCACACAGTGCAGCACTCCAGATGGCTGAATAGAGTTCATAAAAACATTTATTATAGTCAAAACATAGTTCTCTGCTTTCTGCAGGCCTTCTGCAACTATAAGAGAGAGATCTAAAACCTTAAAACTTCTTAGTAGTACAAAGTAAATAGATATGATAAATGCAATGAAAATAGTAAATAACATAAAATACGTAGACATAGTAATAATAATTCTATCATTCCCACTGTTATCATTTAATATACTCTTTTTCTCATCTCACTTCAATCGTTCATGATGTCTTCTTTCTTTTAAAAAGTAGCAGCTTATTAATACAGTCCTTTGGTTCAACCGCGATCTTCCATACAGCTAAATAATATTTTCCACAACATTGAAGGTTCCCGTGTTGGAACCGGGCAGTGCTGTAACTTTTAGTACAGATCAACATGAATGCTTCAGAGTTGTATCACACAAGAAGAAAGGTTTAGCTTTTATTTACAATTTAGGGTTCCTCTAATTAAGTAAGGCCTGTTTTAGGTCCCTATGCGCACATTATTTGAATTTTACATTAGACTAGATAAGGTAAAACAGTTCAGTAACCAAGGTCGAATCCGTCTACTCTACCCCCACCCTGTAAAACCCCTTACTTGGTTCTCCATTCCCCATTCCCATGGACAATCATCCATCACTTTCATACCTTACAAATCCAGGAGTACCACTGAGGGGCATCAGAGGGCAGACTGGGCCTTTGTCACCAGAAAAATTCATCCTATCTAAAAGATGATAAAAACTGATGTGACCCCAGGTGAAATCACGCTCTCGGCCAATCTGAGCGAGAAGTACCTCTATTGAAACTAGGAGTTACCATTACCAGCTAAGATTAAAGGATCTTTAGAGCCAATCAGACCCTGGTTCTTCCTATATCAAAGCAAAAAATTGCATAAACCGTAGGTTTGTGTGTCTGAAGCAAACAGTTTCCATTCTTTATCATAAATCATATTGAACATAATGCAACATCACAGTGTAGATGTCTTAACACCAAAAAAATCAAACATGTGAGTCAGTGGAACAGAGCAGTTAAACAAACAGTAACACCATGTGAAAAGAGTCCAAAACGTCAAGAACGCAAAGTTAAGAAAGCCTTCAGGCCATTCAGGCACAAGGCAGAAAATAATCTAATCGCGCTTAGGGTCTCTTCAGGCAACTCCTCCCGTTGAAGAATAAGGAAACAGAGTTCTCTGGCTTCTTCATCCCCAGTCCTCTTCTGGTTCCCCCTCTCAGGCTGGACGATTAAGCTGGATGGTAATGAATCTTCAGTTCTGGATGAGCACTGAGCATTTTATTTTGCATTTCTCTCTAATAAAACACTTTGTGAAGATGGTCTGCAGACACGAGTCCTTGTTTCCACTGGAGAACAGAAACAAGGTGTAATTAGTGTTCTTATCAAAACACCTTTCATGTGTCATTTATTAAAACATCCTCCAAGCACTTTCACATTCAAGATATTTCTGTGCACAGTTATTTAGCTCTCAGAGCTCTGCAATTTAATTATTAGTTAAAAGAGTAATCTTTAAGTTGAAATGTATCTGCAGTAGTTTTCCAGTAATACTTAACAGAATGCATCCAATGTGTGTCTTAACTTTCACTGTCTGACAGTTGAAATCTGTGCAACATAATTTCATCAACATATTCGTTTCATGTCACTTCCCATTTTATTTTGAAAACCCAGCTGGGAAAAAGAAAGCCTTTCCATGTGAAAGCCTTTTCCCTCTTTCTCTCTCTTTTTTTTTAAAGAAAGAAAGTGAGGTGCTGTTCTGCACAGAGAAGACAAAATATTTATACCATGCTGTTACCGTTCAAGGATGCCAAGGTTCTACAAAACAAAGCAGTGAGCAGGAGAGAACAGGAGCTTTTGAAAATGTTCTAACATTGTTGAACAACTAAAGCTACTCAAGTAAATCAGAATTAGTTCCCAATTTAATCCTAAAATAAAGTAAACCACACATGTGATTATTTGCCATTTTTTAACTGAGGATTAAGGACTTTGATTAAGAAGTTTTTGGATGAACGCGTCTCTGCGTTCCTATTTGTCTAGACCTCTGTAGTCTGATCTATGTGCTCTGAGTGCCTGGTCAGGAAGGGTTAAGGTTCTCTGAAGCTTTCTGTTTTCAGCAACCCTGAAAACCCACAACCCTTTACAGTCAGTGTTAGGTGTCAGGTAACCTGTGGGACCACCTCGTCGTCTCTCTTGTTCCACCAGCTGTGTCAAGGTTACAACAGCTCCAGACCACAGCAGCTCGTCCCTGGGTGCTGTGCCCCAGGGGTCTCCACACCCCCCTGTGTGGAACGTCTCTCGTTGTAAGGATCTCACCTTACGTCCTGTTCAAGATGTTCTTTACACAACAGGAGTTCCAATGTGGGGTGTCTTTGCTGCTTTGATGTTCCTCAGAGAAAACCTTCATTCACTGATATCACCCTCCAGTTGTTACCCTTTTATCATCACAGCCTCCCAGCAATCCTGACCAGATCCAAAATGTCCCCATAATTTTATCTAATTAAATTCTTCTTACCTCTTTTCTGTATGTAAGACAATAATCATTAAATTATCCTGATCTAAAAACCCTCTAGGTTAATAGTTAGCTAAACTCAGTTTTACGTGTTTTTTCCCTCAGGATGTTTTAACATCTGGTTAAAAGAACTATTGAACTATTTGTGTTCTAGTCGAGAGATATTAAATCTCCATAAATATTGTAACAATTGTACACTGATGCTTTAATCCCAAATTTATCCATGTTAGTAGAATGTATCATTATGCTAATTCTGCAACCTTATCCATTACTTTAAGATGTTCTTTAAATGTTCACAATTTCCTTTGCATCAGCAGGTAGTTTAAAGGTTCAGGTTACTCTGTTTATATAGTGAAAACTAATTAATTCATTTATTTATTCATTTGTTGATATAATACCCACTTAATTTATTAAGTTGCTCTATGATTCCATCAAGTTGCTTCTTTAAAAGTTTTCACCTTTACATAATCTTAATGTGTTTCGTAATGTGTGTTTTGTTTTAATTGTGTACAGGAAAATCTGAAGTGAAATGCATGAAGTCGTGTCTGCAGAACTCATCTGTGTTTTTGTCGAAGATTGTCCCATGCCTCAGTCATAATCCTTCATTGTCCATTTTCAGTCCAATGTCTGTGTTCAGCAGCACAACATTCTCCTTCCCTTCAAGAGTCCATCCTCCAGTCCTCACGCCTGCAAACAGAATTAATTCTGCCAGCATTTTTTGCCAAAGAAACGCTCCATAGGTTGAAAAGAAATTACAGCAAAGCAGTTACAAACATTTTAACTACAGCGTTCCCTCTAAAATGACAAACATAAAGAAATAAAAGGATAGAAAAAATAAATAAAACTTTGTCTTTGACAAAATAAAACTCAAAACTGGATCAGGCTGAAGTCAATGACATCACCTTTAGTCCTTGTCCCAAGGATCAGCCCCCCGGTCACTGCGGCATCGTTTTGGTATTCACTCGCATCTGAGAATGTCTAAAATGAGACTAAATCTCTATGTTAGCACAATCCTATCATATTGACCAGGTTTCTTTGCAAAGAAAAAGAAGCAGAAAGATAGAGCTGTTAACAGCATGAAGCAACAAACATCTCTAAGACACCACCTTTCTTTTGAGACTCTGTTCAAAACATCTCTAAAAGAAAAAAAAACAAAATAAATAACCAAAAAACAAAATTGTCTCCCAAGGAGCACAATTATGTATTTTCCAATATGACATGGGTTTTTGACTTATTACAAACTTCTGATATCCTTCTGGTCCTTTGACCATGTGTATTTGCTGTTAGTAATATCTTTATTTATACATAACTTTCCAAATCTCAATTGGTCAAGGGTTAAACCTTAAAGCAATGATTTTGTCTTTTAGGTTTCTGAGCTTCTAGTGTTTCTCTATAAATGATAAGAGTTTTCCCCGTAAGCACATTGGGAAGACTGCCCAAAACAAACTGAGATTAGAATTAGCATTTAACCCTTCAGAAGCTGGCTTTATTTTATTTTTCCCTCTGACATAGTTTTCGTGCCCCAGGCCAGAACACACTGACCCAGCCTCGCCATAAACATTCAGATGTTTACATCATGGTCAGAGTTATTTATCATATCTATTGTCCTTCTCAGGCTACACTGTCCCTCTGAGGCTCGACCCAGCCCAGCGCAACCGGATAACATAAAATGATTTTGTAACTGATGACGCGCCCAATGTGGCCCTCTGACATTCCAATGCTTCTCAAAATTCCCCTTTAGCTGATTCAAATTCAAAGTAAAAAAAGAAGTAAAATAAATGAATAGAAAACCCTTAGAAAAGCAAC
This sequence comes from Fundulus diaphanus, assembly GCA_037039145.1. Classification (NCBI taxonomy): domain Eukaryota; kingdom Metazoa; phylum Chordata; class Actinopteri; order Cyprinodontiformes; family Fundulidae; genus Fundulus; species Fundulus diaphanus. The sequence goes on along the minus strand of CM073131.1, from coordinate 56,774,286 downwards.
CATATTTAGTTCCATACAGGTTTGTTCAAAGCCAAAAGCACAGTTTTTACATCTATTTAAATCAAAGATCATGTATATCTAAACTTCTTTCACATGGACTGGTTTGTGATGAATCACTATTTTTACAAGCAATAAGATCTCAGTAATTTTATATTACTTTAGGCAAAAAAACAAGTAATAGGATCTGTGCCTAATGTTGTAAAACAGTAAACCCAACAAGCTGTACGGCTTATTACCAGTTCCAATTTTCTAACAAAGCTGAAATATTTTCGTTTAAGCCATGTTAATCTCTCTGTGTATCAATTTAATTTTGGCTCGGATATTTAATGTGGGAAGAAAACAAACTTTCTGTTATTGAAGTCTCTCTTTCCCTTTCTTTAGGGTTTAGTTAACATAGCCCATGCCTAAAAATGTCATTTGAATTACGGAGCTGCAGTTCTCCCAAAACAAATGAACATTCTTGAAACCATGATCTATAATTTGACTTACTTCACACAGACAAATGTTTAGTTACATAAGATACATATGTAGCGTAGTTGATTCTGCGTTGTGTCTTGTGAGAAATAATAATCAGGCCACGGCTGATCTGAAGGCACCTTTAATGCTGCATTCAAAAAGAAAATAGTCACAAAAACAGGCCTTTTCTCATTAGAGTTCCACAGCTCCTCTTCCCACAGAATCTGAACAGAAAGAGCGCGACGAAGCGCATGGGGAAACCCTTCACAGACTTTAGTGGTATGATCCGTTAATTTGTCTTCTTAAACCCCTGAACTAGCACTCAAAACAATAATCCATGAACTCAATGTGTTCAATAGTAAAGATAATAATTTACATTTTCATTCGTAACAAATTAAATTTGAATAAAAATAATAATTTAGAAACAGGAAGTAACCCGCTGTTTTTCAATGGCTCTGTCGTATTTTCAAAATTAAAGCTGCCGGTGCTAATACAGTATCCTACCGGACGAATTCACTTGTCAATCTAGTGTAATAACATCACACTGCTACATTCACCCCCACTGTTTTACACTAGATTGCAGGCATGTTACCAAAATACAAAAAAAACCGAACCAAATAGAATAAAACTTACAAATCTGACCACAACAAAACATGTAACCCAGGTATACCCTCCATACAAGACCAAAATGATCGACCAGCAAAGAGCTATTCAATGAAGAATTAGGGAAGATGAGGGGTAGCTAAATCCCCACCTCACCATAGAAGACGTGCCACTTACACATCTCTCATAGAGTAAACCCAAAATCACTCAAATATGTCCAGTGCAATGGACAACTTCAATAAAATTATGGTCAGACCCCAGTGAAGGAAGTTCCAATTAATGAGGAAAATAATGAAATTACACATATAACAAACTAAATGGCCCTTGAATGAGCTATGACAAAATCTTAACTCTTTGTGTGGACATTGTCTGAATCAACCTGTTAACTGGTTTGATTAATCTACCCAGTCTTGTCCGTATCCCTTCCTCTTGAACAACCGAAGGAACCCCTAAAGGTACAACCGTAACGACTGAGTCACATCTAGACACACATGAGCCACTAACCTCCTTGGTTGAGCCCATAGTGTCACTTGGGCGTGAGCTTTCTGACCCATGATCCACTCCATCCAAAACGCTTCTATGGTCCCCGCAGGCAGACATGGTCCCTCCACCCTGAACGCTACCATCATTCCCTCCAATCGCTTCAGATTCACTTGCTACTGTCGCATCTGCAGTCATAACCACACTAGACTCTGGAAGAGAGGAAACCCAGTGGGCTGTTCGAGCGTCACTGTCCCGTTCACCTGGAACCACATCATCTGATGACCCTCCTTCCGAAACCGTGTTTGAAAAAGAAGCCTGAGACACAGAGTCATCCCATGATGGCAAAGGCAGAAAGTTTACAGGCATGATCAGATTTCTATGAACTGTCCTGACTCGTCCCGTAACAGGATGACGGATAACATAGGTGTTCAGTCCACTGTTCTTATGGACCACCATGTAAACCGTATCCTTCCAACGATCAGCCAATTTCCTTTTCCCCCGTTCCCCTTTGTTAGCCATCAAAACTCTGTCTCCCTTCTCCAAAGAATGTCCCTTAACCTTTCGGTTATACACCTTGGCTTGTCTCAATTGCTGCTTCTCAGCATGTCGCTGAGCCAAAGTCATTGCTTCCCTGAGGTCCGTGCCCAATGACTGAACATATTTGTCCATGTCAGCAGTCTCTCCATCCAAGAGAACACTTCCAAACATTACATCAACAGGTAACCTGGGAGTTCGCCCGAACATTAAAAAGAAAGGGGGAAAACCTGTCGTTTCGTGTACTGTGCAATTATAGGCAAAAGTCAAGGTGTTTAGCATCTGAGGCCATTTTTCCTTTGCCCGAGGAGGCAAAGCACGGATCATGCTACCCAGAGTCCGGTTTAGACGTTCAGCCTGGCCATTTCCCGCAGGATGATACGGGGTTGTATGGCTCTTACGAACACCGGCCATCTGAAGTAGCTCGGCAATGAGGGAACTCTCGAAATTAGCCCCTCTGTCAGAGTGAATACAAGCAGGAAACCCGTAAATGGAAAAAAAATTATTCCATAACACGCGAGCCACTGACTTGGCAGACTGATTTGGACACGGGTAAGCACACGCGAGCCTGGTAAAATGGTCTGTCACCACCAGAACGTCGATGGACTTGTTATTGACATCCTCCGCAGACCAAAAGTCAATACAAACCAATTCTAGTGGTGCTGATGTGACAACAGAAACAAGTGGAGCCCTGGCCTCAGGTTCGGGTGCTTTGCTCAAAACACATCTCTTGCAATGACTCACATATTCTTTGACATCGCGTTCCATCGAATCCCAGTAAAAGCGTTGTCTGGCAAGCCACATTGTGCGCTGCTGACCTTGATGGCCTGCATCATCATGCACCCCTTTCAACACCTGGCCTCTCAAAGCAACTGGAACCACATATTGGAACACTTTTTTCTTGCTCACCACATGTTTAGAAACACGGTACAACACGCCCAGCCGGGTCGTGAGTTTACCCCACTGTTGTAATGTACGGTTTGTCTCCCGCGATTCATGAGTGCGCTCACGTCGGGATGGTCGACTTCCCCTGTTCACATAAAAAGAAACCCGGCTGACCACAGGATCCTGACACTGCTTATCATACAGCTCATCATGAGTGAGGACAGGTAGTGGGCTCTGCCCCACTGGCAACAGTTTCTCCAATTGTTGGGTGTGACAGGTTGCCCTCATTTTCGCACCTTCACTCCAACAACGGTGAGACTTGAATACGGCTGACACCTCATCGTGAGAAACTCTCCCATTGTTGTCCTCAAAGTCCACACAGCCTGTGACAGAGCCCTGAGTCGAAGGAATAAGTTTGCGCCTCTCATCCACAAACTCTTCCCGTGAAAGGCGAAACATGTTTTGAACATCTTCTGCCAGCAAACCCCTGACCTCCTCCAACAAAGTGTCATATGGAGTCCTCGTCAAGCGGTGGATCATTTTGTGCTGAGCAAATGGTTCCCTGCTCAATGCATCTGCCACAACATTTCGCGGCCCTGGAATATACTGAATGTCAAAATCAAAGGGGGCCAATTTGGCCACCCACCTCTGTTCGCAAGCATCCAGCTTCGGCTTGGTAAGAATGTATTTGAGAGGATTGTTGTCAGTCCAAACAGTAAATTTGTGTCCACGCAGCCAATGACTAAACTTATCATGAATAGCCCATTTCATTGCGAGAAACTCAAGCCTATGAGCCGGGTATTTGGACTGCGCATGATTCAGGGACTTACTCGCAAAGGCAATGGGCCTGGCAATGTTGTGGCCATCCTGTACCTGTGACAGCACAGCTCCTAATCCGGAAGAGGACGCATCAACAGAGAGCAGGAAAGGCTTTGTAAAGTCTGGGTGTGCAAGAAGAACCTGTTCCGTCAATGCAGCTTTCAAAGTCCTAAATGCTTCGCTACACTCCGGGGTCCAGTCAGTCGCAACAAGCTTACGCGACAAAGCTTGTTTCTTTCGACCCTTTCCCCTCCGTGGCTTGGCAGTCCCAGTAGTCAGTTGGAATAATGGCTTGGCAATCACAGAGCAGTTCTCAATGTAATGTTGATAATACACCACCATTCCAAGAAAAGAGCGAATCTTCTTAGGAGATGGTGTGGTGCCATCAGGTTCCATAAGATCCGCTTCTGACACACCCACGATTGCCTGCACTTTATCAGGGTCTGTTGCAATCCCTTCTCTCGTAACAATGTGACCCAAGAACTTGACTGACTTCCTCAAAAACTGACACTTGGATGGAGACAGCTTTAGGTTATGTTCTCTTAACCGCTGAAACACCATCTCAAGTCTCTGCAGGCTTTCCTCCTCAGACTTGCCAAACACCAGCAAATCGTCCAAGTAACAAAGAAGGCTCAAAAAGTTCTGGTCACCAAAAATCGTGAGCATCATTCGCATAAAAGTAGCCGGGCTGTTACACAGACCCTGCGGCATGCGGTTATACTCGTGCAATCCAAGAGGAGATGAGAAAGCAGTGTATTTCTTATCATCCTCATGAAGGGGGACATTGTAATATCCCGAAGTCAAATCCATTGAGCTAAAAAATGCGTTACCTCCCAACGCTGCAAGGATGTCAGCTTGATGCGGTAAAGGGTGCGCATCCTTCACTGTACGGGCGTTCAACCATCTGAAGTCCGTACATAGCCTCAAGTCACCATTTTTCTTCCAGCAAAGAACAAGTGGAGAAGCATACTCACTGCTCGACTTTCTGATGATTTCACGCTCCTCCATATCATCTAAAGTCTCTCTCAACTTTTGGTAGTGAGCAGGAGACAGCCTACGATAAGGCAGACGAAAAGGGCGTTCATCGGTAAGTCTGATACGATGGCAGAATTCAGCAGCCTTGCCGCAGTCCAAGTGATGTCTCGAAAACACGTCTTCATACTTCACGACTAGGTCAGTCAGCTTCTCTTTCCAATGTTCGGAAACTTCACAGTCGCCAACAGACAGATCCTGCAGCCCCAAATCAGCCAATTTGCCAGTTCCACCTGTTGTATTAACACTGCAACTCGACTCAGCTGTAAGGCTGCCATGAGAACTGCCCGCCCTACACACATTCTGATGTACCCTCATCTCCATGCCACCATCAAAATCCTCCAAGGCAATGCATGGATACACGTCAGCTACCTTAGCGTTCCTTCTCAACACAATCTGAGACATAGTAGGATTGATGATCTTCACAGGAAGCCACCCTCCTCCCCAAAGTGGAGTAACTACTCTGCCGACCATCACACTACGGTGCACACAGCGTGAAGTACTCGGTTCAACAACAACAGTACTCCCCACAGAGAGTTCAGTCTTAGGTGGAAGACGGCCCCATACCACATGTTCACTCATAGGTTCAAGAGTCACGGCCTTCTTCAGTTTGACAGTTCCAACTTTTTCCGGGATTTCCTTCCCCCTCCACCTTTCAAGATTGGCCAAAAATCTGACAAACTGGCTATTTTCATCCAAACAGTCGGAGTCAGGTCTACTCAGTATCCGCCAACAGGCCTCATCAGACTTAAACTGTTTTATAAGCGGTTTCATCACATTCGTGCCAACAATGAGCTCATCAGCCTGACCGTCAACCACCAAAACCGGGAACCTCATAGTCAAACCCAAAAAGCTTAAGTTTCAGTTCACAGATGCCCACCGGAACAGTCTGTTTGCCACCACACCCAACAAGAACGATGTCAGTGGGAGGAATGACATCTCCCATCACCACTCCTGCCTCACGTAGCTGAGGGATCATGTCTGCACGTACAGATGTAGCCATAGACCCACTATCTAACATCCCCCGCAGCCCAATCTTGTTGCCAACTAGCACCGTAGTGTAAAACAGACTGTCACTGATAGGCACTTTTGCCACATTTTGAAAAATGACAGTTTTATCATTAGGTACTGTGTTGCAAGCCATCATGTACACAGTCTGAATATCGTCGTCCAATTTGGGGGAAACACTACCGAGGCCCACACCATCCCCCGTTAAATGAGGGCCATCTAGTTTTCCTGCGACGAATCAGCCTGTCCCTGACCAACCCGGCGCATTTGAGGTTTCTGAGTTTGAGAACAGTGAATACTGATGTGCTCTGGAGAGAAGCATCGGAAGCATAACCTGTGCATCCTACAGTGTGACCTGGTGTCATGTTGCAGGTTGCCACAAACCTGACATTCCCGTGAGCGTTGATAAGATGGGGTTTTACCGGCTTGCTGTTACATGTCTATTAAAAACCCATCTTTCCCAGTTCCGGATTTGGCTATAAATGGGGAAGCATTAATCAGAGGTAAAAACAGTTTGAATACATATTTAATTCATAGAAATTAAATATGGAGACAGAGTACATACCATTTACAAGATGTTGTTCTCACCGCGGTGGATAAATCTGTCTGTCTGTCTGAAGTAGGTTTTACCAAGACAATACCCTTCCACTCGACGAAACGTTTCCTTATGTTAAAATCTCCTCGTCTAATCGTCGTGTTCACGAAAAACCCCGTTTTTCGAAAACTAGAAAACAAACTTCTATTTGTTTCCCTGGAGCTCCTTTTTTTAATCTCTTATCTTTCTTTCTCTATCACAAACCTATCCCCTGCTTCTTTATGAGTGTCCCAAGTTCTCAAGAGGTAGCGCAACACCTCAGCCATAAAATTACCAGTTTGACAGTCTGGTTGTCGTTGGCCAATCCCCGAACATATCCCTTTTTTTTTTGTCTATATTTTTATCTTTTTTATTTCGTTTTATTTTATTTTTCGCCTCACCATTTCAAGGCTTCTTGGCATTTAGTTTAATATCCAATTCTAAGTTTTTCTGACGTAAACAAACACATAAATCCCATTCAATCATTTCTCGGTTTCAACATAAATTCCATTCAAACCTAGTTATACCGTTCAGCCTCTGATATTTTGAGAATTGAGTCTCTTAAACCACAGCATCACTTAATTTAGCCTACACATCATTTTGCCAATGGAGAAAAATCTCCTTACTTTTTTTCGGTCGACCGGTGATGCTGCAGAATTAGTCCTCTTTTCGTGTCCAATTTTCAAACAGACCCTCACTCACAGCCAAAATCCGAGGGGTTTCGGCACCATGATAAGATGGGGTTTTACCGGCTTGCTGTTACATGTCTATTAAAAACCCATCTTTCCCAGTTCCGGATTTGGCTATAAATGGGGAAGCATTAATCAGAGGTAAAAACAGTTTGAATACATATTTAATTCATAGAAATTAAATATGGAGACAGAGTACATACCATTTACAAGATGTTGTTCTCACCGCGGTGGATAAATCTGTCTGTCTGTCTGAAGTAGGTTTTACCAAGACAATCCTTTTATCAACTTTTAAACTCCTCCTGCATGGCTCAGTGGGAGGATGACTGACCCCCTCTCCTGCTGACCACCCCCTCAGGGCAATAAAACGCCCTGTTATTCTACCCAGCAACAGAGAAGGGAGACACCCCCACTAAGATATATTTTTTAATTCTCAACAACTCCCTCTGTTTTGATTAACAAATCAAACCAATAACTAGGCTAAACTAAGTCCATGTCTTGAAACCCTTAAACAAAGTGTAAATGGTAAGATGTAATATTGTAACCCACTGTGCCCTCTGTTGGCGACTTATGCAATCAAATTAAGTTCAAATGTACCCCTTAAATGTAAAGTAACCCAAGTATAAGCTAATAAGCTATTAAACCTATCTGAATCTCTAACCTACTAGAATTAAGAAAAGTAAGCACCTTTATCCGAGAGGTGCAAGGCTAAGATAAATGTGCAACTACCAAAAACTATTATATGATCTAAATATGACTTTAAGAGTCCTAACCTAGATTAACAAAATGCTTCTTAGAAATAAAGATAACCCATGAAAGCACTACACTCAGATCAAACCACAGAATAAAAAACAGATTTTCATGCAATGCAAAACCAAGATTCTAACAATACTAATATTGAATACCTTATGAATATGGAACTTATAAGACATATGCAGTGGTTACAAAACTCTCATTTTCTTTTTTTTTCTTTTTTACACAATGCATTCAATTGTTGTCATGATGTCTTGCATCTCGGAGATGTCTTCTTCTCGCCTTTAAAGAAGATGGTGTAAAGAGTCAGTGTTCCAACCGCGGTCTCCACAAAACTGTATGTTAATCTTTATTAAAAATAAAAAACGAAAACAAAACAAAATTCCAGCTGCCCCTCCGTGGGTGGCTCTGCGAGATAAGTTGTTCCGGTAATGTCTCCCTGGAACTCTCTGGTGGCTAGTACAGATGGCTCCTGGAGTCTGATGGGCCCCTGACCTCTGGCCCACCACATCTGCTTGTCGATAACCTTAGCGTGCACTCCGTCGAAGTCGGGGGTCAGTGGACTCCCCCTCCCATTCCTGAACTCTCCTAATTTTATGTCTCCAATACAACCTGAAACTTACACGACAATCTTTTAGATATCAAATGTCGTGTGCTACCTGTAATTCCGGAGGTTGACTTCGGTCCCGAAAAGCTCCTTTCAGTCATATGGAATCATATCCTGTAATGAAATTAACTGAACACTCCCACAAGAAACACACTTCACATCTTCCATTGTTCCATCTCCATCCTATTTTAGAAATGTAATAGTTAATGAGACATTTTATCGCAATTTCACTTTCCCCGTCCTTACGCTGTCCTGTAAGAAAATACAACGACCACACAAATACGTTAATCTCTGGTGAAGATTCCCCTGTCTGTAAAATCAAAAATTAGTTAATGCAGTTGTGAAATCAAAGTATAGTAACAAGACGCATGTGGGGCCCATTCACCTAACTCGTCTCGTTTCACCCTCGTTGAGGATTTGGCACTAAGAGAAGAGGCAGTGAATTCAGAGGCAAAAACAACAGTTAAATATATATTTATTACAACTTGGAATTCCAAAATGGGAGGCACAACCTTTATCACAGCATCGGATACCTTAAATTCTCTGCCTGGATCTGAAGCCTTTCTCAAAACGTACACATCGTTCCTTCCTTTTCAAACTTACATAGGCCAAGCGGGGGCTAGACCAACTTTCTTTTTCCTAAGTTTCTGCTGAGAACATCTGTCTCCTAACCTTTGACCCTTAAATGTGATCTAGCTTGGTTCCTGGCTTGTTTCCTGGAAGTTAACTAAAACAATGAAAAGCCTCATGTAAGCATTTTTAACAGCGTTATCTGGTCACAAGCTTGTCATATGGCCTCGGTGCATCCTTTTCCTGACACATGCTCACAGAAGTGTGAAACCAACCTTTGTTCTACATACATCCTCATCTTTTTAGGTCACTGGGTTAAAGTTAACCTCTATATTACTTTAAGCTACACTATTATATATAAGTGATTATATTTCCATAACACTGTTATCCTGTAAGAATGTCAGAATGTTCTCTGAATTAAAGATTAAAGATTACCATTCAGCACTCACTCCACACAAAACCTTTCAGCAGTCACCACACCTCACTTCTGTACCATTTACTCAGATGTCTATGCTGTAAAAAAATTCCTATTTTCTTTTCTTATCATTTTATCCAGTTGTTACAAATCCTGATCCAGTTTACTGCAACAGATATACGTGGCTTTGAATCCTTAACAAACTACCTAACACACCAATGGTTTTAAAGTAAACTAAATATGCATTAAATTACCCTCTGTTTATCTCTGTTTTATCCAGTTTTTTGTAGTTTATGTAGTTTTTCTGTTTAATTTAACATTCACTTTTTTGGCCTGCTTAAACTTTTTAAGCCTTTATCCAAGAACCCCCTCATAGAATCTGTCTCTAGCAGATACGTGGTGTCTGACACTCCGCTCATTAAATGTAATGTATGGTTCCGGTCTGTTTTGGGAGTCACTTAACAAACATTCCAGAGAGCCATGGGTAAGGTCTTTTGTGGGGGGTTTCTCTTTGTTTAAACAACCGTTATCTGATTTACAACGCAGTTACATACCTCCGTGGTGTCCTGCACAAGAATCCTTCCTCCGAAGTACTTGTGCCAAGGGTTGATATAAAGTTTAAGATCTGAATAGCTTTACAATATAGTGTTATCATATAAATGTTTATGTCATATCCCTCTGCTTGGAACAAAATTAATTTTGTTATAAAACATTAACAAAGAATAGTATTAGTCACCACAGGGAATCAATTAACTGCAAATAATTATCTGAATTGAAGTATGAAAAACACTGCCCTATATCCTGGATTCAGATCAAAACATAATGCAATTTCATAATCCCACAGATCTACAAGAAGTCCTCCAAAAAGATCAGTGTACCCATTGTAATAATGATTATTCTAATGTGCTCACAGCAAGTTGATGGTATGAAAATGCTGACTGTTCCAAGGTACTTACATACTGATAAAATATTGGGTTTTACCTGAATAAAACACCTGGTAACGGCAAAGTCTGGTGAAAATCTGATAAGTTTTAGCATGCAACAGTTATATTGTACAATAGAAAAATCTCAATACTTGAGAGCTATTTAAGAAATAACCTAACAGATCCGTTTAACCCATGTTGTTTAGAAACAGAATGTCCCAAGCAGGACACATCTGTGCTTACCGAGAGGCCCATGTAATAAACCTGTCCCCTCAGGACGTCGCAACCCCCCTTGTGGAAATTTATGACATGCAGTTGTTATCTAGAACTCACAGAAACCTAAGTAGAAGTGGAGCACGTGAATGTATTCCCACCCCTGTGGATTGTCTGCCCATAGAAGATATGGTAAAATACACCTGCTACTATTTAATTATGAGCAATATGGTCCTGGACATAATAGAATTAAAACTCATGTTTAAAAGGAACATATCAGTTATATAGTAAAAAAATTTTAAGAGACAGTAGTGTATTGTTCAAAACCGCAAACCTGTAGTGTTCGTATCTGCCCAATCGGCTGCCTTAAGAAATGTTTGACCCAACTCCAGTTCCATTTGCCTAGGAGCTCAAACATGAAGACACAGAAAAAATATTAGAAATCACATTCGATAAAATGTGGTCAGAAGAATATTGCTAGAAATAACAGTCTGAATTACCTTAACAAAAAAAAATGTTTGATACCAGGCTGCGGCACCTGAGATGGACTCGAATTGTCATGTGACAAATCAGGCAAACACGAGATGGAGGTGAGACTTCATATTCAAAGGCTTCCATGCATGGAACTGTACATCTCTTCCCCCAGTGTGGCAGTAGGTCGCTGCAACGTCTCTGCAAGCACCTCAGTGACAAAGTCTCAGTCCACAACTCAGTGTTTGATGAAACAGGTGGCTCCAATGTGCGCAAAAATTCATACAGTCACTTCCCCTGACAGCTTGGAATCTGCGCTGTTGATGAGCGCTGGCCACTTCTCAAGGGTGAGGGAACATTGTTCATGGGTGCGTTATCCCTTTGCTGGGGTACTGACCTTCCGGATGGGAGCTCATGCCAGGATTTCATGCCAGGATTTAGTGATGCGAAACAGTCCCTGGCCCAGTGCCCAGAGAGACCACATTTAAAGCAGATGTCTGTAGATGGTCGAAAAGTTCTGACATGTCCGCCCCGTCTACTCGGTCTCCTGGTCCTGTCTCCATGTCTGCACTGATTGCCACAATGAGATCCGCGTCCATACACAGGAACAGCAAATCTGGAATCAAATACAGAACAGAAAAGCGGAGGAGGTGGCCCCCCTCCATGAATGAAGTTAGACTGTGGTGGAACCGTCAGGGTCTGAGTACCACATGATACACCCGCAGAGACAGTTCTTTGTGTCATCTCCTGCTTTCTCTTGGTCACTTTCCGCCTTGCTTCTAGTAATTGTAATTTAAGTAATTGAAGTTGCAAGTCCTCTAAGTCCTGCTTCAACTTCCTGTCCTCCCTTTGAGCCACATGCAAATAGTCGATCAAACAGGTTTCCCAGCGAGCATACGAACACCCAGGTATATCAGGATTTTGTTTCATAAGCAGGGACACTAAAGAAGGAACCCCATCCAAAATTGCCCCTCTAAATAATTCACCCAGATTGGAGCAATTTGTTTTAGGATCCACACCCGTGTGTTTGATCCATGTCTCTGCAGCTTGAGTTATGTAATCTGCAGGACGCTGTCGTGGGTCCCAGTCAAATTTAGGAAGCTCAGTTGATGTGGATAAAGGAAAGTGCTGTGTAATTGCAACTTCCAAGGAAGAAATTACTGAAGACAATAAAGTTTCATCAGGCATATGAAACGTTTGAGCAACCTTTTCAATATCCGTTATTACAGGCGCAGACACAGAAAGTCTTAAAATGGCTCTAAACTCACCGAGAGCCAGTTGTGAGCCTTTGGTTAAATTTCGTAATTCAGCCAGCCATGTTCGACCACCAGCACTGATACTGGGGAGTTTATTCACCAGAAGTTGCATGTTACCAAGTGAACAACTAGAAAACTCCTGTGTTCTTAAATAACTGTGTGACAAGGCATCTGCATTTCGTGGGACTATGAAAATGTGATTACATACAATGAATACTATGGGGACCGTCCTGCGATGATCCCGTAATATGTTCTGAATCTACTAGTTTCTGCCGTTCTGCAATTTCAATATCTATAATAAAACAATGCAAACCAATAACATTAGTCATAAATTCCTCAATTTTAGCTGCTTCATTTGAGGATAACTTCAAAACTGACTCATGACTAAATGCAGTGTTAACAAAATCGATCAAATCAACCGCAATATCAGTTTGCACACACTATTAAGGTACAGTTTAACCTTAACTTCTAACTCTGTGTAGTTCTGCTTACTTGTGTTTTTCCCAGGCCTGCAAATGAGCAAAAGTTTATAGGGTGGCTATTTCCTGCTCCCTATTAATCAGCTAGATTTAAGTCTGATGAATTATATTTATTTATTTATCTATTATAACTAGGGCTATCAAACAATGAAAACCATTTAATCACTATTTAATCGCAAATTATATTTCATGTCTGAAAGTATATATATTCATTAGGCATTTTAAAACGCTATTTTGCAATAGATAATGCTAGTTAAAATTACACTCTAATAGAAGGCATTTTCCCTTTTATGTGTTTTCCCAATTTATAATGCCTCAAACAGATGTTCAATGTCCTGCCAAATTTTTTAACAACTTTTCCAAACTTCTAACCACTTTCTAACTTTTAGGCTACAGTTCAAAATAAAAAGTTTTCTCCAAAACTCACCAAACTGCAGGCCGTGGTCTCTCTCCAATGCAACTCACCCAATCAGCTTGCAGCCAATACCTCAAACGTTTTACTGCATTGAAATTCTCCTCCACTTCAACAAACATTATTAATTCATCGACCTATTTTCTAATGATTTCCAAATTCCCCTTAGTCTTTCACCCATATTTTTACTTATCACTTTTACTTAACAAAATTAAACTGCACCCCAGTCACTGCTCTTATCTTCAGGCCCACGCACACGGAGAAATACACACCCTCATGAAGACACACACACACACATACACACCCCACTCTCCGCTGAGTTGCAGGGTCCAACCAATCTCTCCTTCTCTCAAAACCATGGATCCCATATTACCGAGACATTCAAAACATCAGACAAGACATAACAAATATAACATTTAAGACAGACAGCCTTGCGCGCGCAGAGGGTCCTCTCCTTTTAATACCCTTCCACTCGACGAAACGTTTCCTTATGTTAAAATCTCCTCGTCTAATCGTCGTGTTCACGAAAAACCCCGTTTTTCGAAAACTAGAAAACAAACTTCTATTTGTTTCCCTGGAGCTCCTTTTTTTTAATCTCTTATCTTTCTTTCTCTATCACAAACCTATCCCCTGCTTCTTTATGAGTGTCCCAAGTTCTCAAGAGGTAGCGCAACACCTCAGCCATAAAATTACCAGTTTGACAGTCTGGTTGTCGTTGGCCAATCCCCGAACATATCCCTTTTTTTTTTGTCTATATTTTTATCTTTTTTATTTCGTTTTATTTTATTTTTCGCCTCACCATTTCAAGGCTTCTTGGCATTTAGTTTAATATCCAATTCTAAGTTTTTCTGACGTAAACAAACACATAAATCCCATTCAATCATTTCTCGGTTTCAACATAAATTCCATTCAAACCTAGTTATACCGTTCAGCCTCTGATATTTTGAGAATTGAGTCTCTTAAACCACAGCATCACTTAATTTAGCCTACACATCATTTTGCCAATGGAGAAAAATCTCCTTACTTTTTTTCGGTCGACCGGTGATGCTGCAGAATTAGTCCTCTTTTCGTGTCCAATTTTCAAACAGACCCTCACTCACAGCCAAAATCCGAGGGGTTTCGGCACCATGTTAAGATGGGGTTTTACCGGCTTGCTGTTACATGTCTATTAAAAACCCATCTTTCCCAGTTCCGGATTTGGCTATAAATGGGGAAGCATTAATCAGAGGTAAAAACAGTTTGAATACATATTTAATTCATAGAAATTAAATATGGAGACAGAGTACATACCATTTACAAGATGTTGTTCTCACCGCGGTGGATAAATCTGTCTGTCTGTCTGAAGTAGGTTTTACCAAGACAATCCTTTTATCAACTTTTAAACTCCTCCTGCATGGCTCAGTGGGAGGATGACTGACCCCCTCTCCTGCTGACCACCCCCTCAGGGCAATAAAACGCCCTGTTATTCTACCCAGCAACAGAGAAGGGAGACACCCCCACTAAGATATATTTTTTAATTCTCAACAGCGTCTAGAGATCTGCTTATTGGGCCTGTTGCTTATAGCCTGTGTGTTACTGATCAGAGCAGTCTCCAGCAGACTCAAGACCCTGTCCATTGTGGTATTTTCAATAACTGTTTTGGAACACTCTGGCTCTGGAACACGTCTAGAAGTGGGCAACACAGTTTGTTCATTAACAGCCACCCCCTCATGTGAAAGCTCGGTAACCGGCACATTCTGTTTCCCACGGTTTCGAACAACCATATGATCCCTTAAATACTCATCCAAATGGTTTTGCACTTCACTAGATGTCCAGTCGCGAGAAGGCTTGGTTTTAAAAACCAGGGCCAGTTCTCTGTCAGGACAATGGCGAATAAACATGAGCACCAGTTGTGAACTCAGGTCAGTCATTGGTTCCCCTTTACTAGCCAAGCACCTTTCAGCAACCTCTGCAGCTTTGTTAAGCCGGATCCAATAATCCAGAGGTCCCTCGTTTGTGTACGGTGTGCTAGCATAGAAGTCAGCTAGAGGTAGGTCTGAATGGACGGTGTCACCAAAATGTTGCCTGAGAATGCTAAAGATAGTGGAAACATCGGTTGCATTTGCAGTACTACGCATCCAAACTTTAGTGACATCTCTTGCCCTCCCCATCAATCTGTTCATAACCACTTCAACTTGTTCAGCAGTAGTAGAGGGTTTCTGTCTAAGGTAGGCCTGCATGAGGTCTTCCCACTCAAAAACAGAACATTTATCAGATTTGTCACCCCTGAAATAAGGCGGAACATCAACATCAGAGCGTAACACAAGATTAAGTTTTGATGCATCAATAACAGTAGTGCAACCTGGAAATGACTGTGAAGTGTTCATATTGTGATCCGGGGTTGAGACGGGTGGAGGCTCCGCAGCGGCGTTCTGCATCAAGGACATTTTGATGGACTCCCCTATTTCTGACCCAATGGACCTGATTAGATCAGTTAATTGCGTGGAGGCAGCTTCTTCGTCAGGTGAAAACACATGAGGGGATGAATGAGTCACTGGGCTCAAGCCCGGAGTGAAACTCAAAGTTTGACTAGTCAGGTCATCAAACCCTGCTTTCCTCCCAGACCCAGAAAGGTTTGAAGCCAAAAACCCTGGAGTTTCTGGAGTAGACTGCATAGCAGCTGCTAGCCGCAAAACCCCTCTTCCCTACCCATGGATAATTTCCCATGACTAGGAGTTGATATTTTATTCATAATCTGACCTTCCATGGGGAATGTGTCCTGTGTAAAAAAAACAAACCAACAGTGTCCGAGGAACTCCGCACTGACAGTGTCTTCAAGGTGCAGGTGGAACCAGAAGGCGTCGTGCAGCAACACCGGAGGTCTGCTTCAGCTGACCAGACGAAGGGTCACGGCACCAGTTTTGTAGCGTAGTTGATTCTGCGTTGTGTCTTGTGAGAAATAATAATCAGGCCACGGCTGATCTGAAGGCACCTTTAATGCTGCATTCAAATAGAAAATAGTCACAAAAACAGGCCTTTTCTCATTAGAGTTCCACAGCTCCTCTTCCCACAGAATCTGAACAGAAAGAGCGCGACGAAGCGCATGGGGAAACCCTTCACAGACTTTAGTGGTATGATCCGTTAATTTGTCTTCTTAATCCCCTGAACTAGCACTCAAAACAATAATCCATGAACTCAATGTGTTCAATAGTAAAGATAATAATTTACATTTTCATTCGTAACAAATTAAATTTGAATAAAAATAATAATTTAGAAACAGGAAGTAACCCGCTGTTTTTCAATGGCTCTGTCGTATTTTCAAAATTAAAGCTGCCGGTGCTAATACAGTATCCTACCGGACGAATTCACTTGTCAATCTAGTGTAATAACATCACACTGCTACACATACATACATACAGTTATTTACAGAAGATGACATTCAGACAAACAAACAGACGCAGGCCTGGGTTTTTTTCACTATCTTACATATATCTGTGTTTCTTCATATTTTTCAAAACACCTATGGCAATGCCGAAAGATATATTTTCAACGTGTTAAGTTCCTGCTTAGATTAAAAGTGGAGAGCGTGCGCTGGCTACAGCCCCTGAATGTTTCGTCCACACGCGGTTTTACGCTTCAGCCCCGCAAGGATACAACTCTTTGTCTCGTAGACACCTGGACGCTTATCCATTTTTGAAAGTTATACGTCGCTATTAGCAGTTCAAAACACTTTTATCCATAACGGAAGTGTCTAGTCGGTCCCCCCATGTAAACGCTTCCCCGGTGCAACGCCCTTTTAGTTCCGTTTCCGTTTCCTTTTTTTATTCATTTTATTCAATTTTCGCTTTTCTTTTTTCAACCAGATATAAGTCTGGTGTATTATCTCTAAACTAGGGCTGTCAAACTATTAAAATTTTTTTAATTTCAATTAATCTTGTATTTTATCTTTTTATTTCTGAAAGTATTAAAGCTCATTTGGGAATCTTAATATGCAATTTTGCAATAAATGACACTAGTTAAAATTATGCTTGTACAAAAAATATTTTTCTTTTTTCTTTTTCAGTTGTCTCAAAGAAATGTTTAATCCCCTGCCAAATATCAACTATAATAACTTTTCACCACTATTCTGGCCAAATTCTCCCTTCACAAAGATCAACTCCACTCAGTACTTTTCCACTGTAAATCTCTCCACTCAGACGCTATTCTGAGCCACACATACACGCACACACATATACGCAGATTTACACACACATATACGCACACACACATATACGCACACACACATACGCAGATTTACACACACAGACCCACTCGCACAAACACACTCTCAAGTGCTGTGGACTCAAACATTATCTCCTTTCATGTAATGATCCCATTAAACGACACATTACGTTGGACAAGATATAACAAAAACATATCAGACAGACAGCTTGCGCGAACAGAGTCTTCTGCGACACTTTGTTTTTCTTTTCTTTTTTCTACGGGACCTTTAAATACCTCCTTGTTTAACCGGTGTATTTTCAAAGACTCCCAAATTGTTTCTGTGGGATCCCCTTTTAAATCTCTTCATTTATTAATAATACCTTCCTGGAATTTTAGGTATTTTTGTTTGTTGAATCACCCCTTAAACCTGCATTGTATTCTTTTACCCATGAAGCTAAAGGTTTTATTTTATCAGGGTTCTGCTGTTCAACCCTGTTTAAAACTTTCTTCACCTCAATCAAAGTAAAACGCAAGTTATACTATTTGGTCAGTCTTCACACAACAGATCCAGATCTGATTATTGGTTCTTTAGCTCGGTTTTGTCAGACCTCTGCTAGGAATCTTGGTTTTACTTTTGATAGTTGTTTAAAGCTAGATAAACAAATTAGCTCAGTCGTCAGATCAAGTTTTTATCACCTGCGTATTTTAGCTAAAGTTAAATCTTATTTTTGTTTAAAAGACTTTGAAGGACTTATCCATGCCTTCATCACATCTCGTTTGGACTATTGCAATTCATTATATAGAGGCCTGGAAAATTCACAGATGCAGCGACTTCAAATGATCCAGAACGCAGCGGCTCGGCTTCTTACAGGAACCAGGAAGCGTGACCATATAAGGCCCATACTGGCCTCTTTACATTGGCTGCCTGTTTTTTATCGAATAGATTTTAAGATTCTTTTATTAACTTATAAAGCTTTAAATGGATTAGCTCCCCCTTATCTTCTGGAACTTTTAAAATTTCAGCCCATGTCCAGAACCCTACGTTCTAATAATCAGCTTTTACTGACAGTTCCTCGGACCAGACTTAAGAGGAAAGGAGATCAGGCTTTTTCTGCTGTTGCTCCTTCTCTATGGAACAATCTACCTTTCCAAATTAGATCTGCCCACAGCCTGGATCATTTTAAATTGCTTCTTAAAACTTATTTTTATTCTTTGGCATTTAATTAAACTAGTGTTTGATACTTTGTTTTATTCATTTCTGTTGTTGTCACTCTTGTACAGCACTTTGGTGCAGTTCTATGCCTGTTTTAAAGTGCTATATAAATAAATTTGACATTGACATAACCCTTTCCAGTCTTTACTCTGGAGCTGTTTCAACGTTTTCCCCATTTTTATAAATTTGGTCCAGTCCTGTAACACATAGGGTGTTCTATAGGCTGGTATTTTTACACCGTGGGGTAACAATTAAAATACCTGTTGTGGTAATTCTCACTTCAACTCTTTCGAGTGGAGAATTCTTGCTAGACCTCCACAAAGGCTTGTTACTTACAATCCCACTGTTTTTAAATGAAAATTAAATACCTAGTGGTATTTAATTTTCCAGTCATACACACAAACACACAAACACACAATGCAGACTTTACTTTTGTAGGACGCTGCCATCCTCTCTCGAATTCCACGCCTTTTATCAGGACGCCGTTATCCTGTTTTGTTTCTTTTTCTACACAGACCTTTCAGGCTCTGTTACCCCTTAGCGTACCTATCAGTGCCAAGGATGATAGGGTCTGTTATCACGGACTTTCTCGGACTCCGTTGTCCCATCTATGCGCAATACCCCTCAGTCACTCACTCATACCTTTAATTAAACTCCACTCACCAGAAACCCAGAGGCGAGATGGACTAGGCCCTTGGAAAAGGATCTGAATGCAGTGATCACTGACTTTTCACCCGGTTCACCTCACCCAGAGGAAATCCTCCTGTATGTTGGAATCCGGCTCGAAGGACCAATTAACTGTCAGGTTCAAATGCCTAAAACATTAATTAACAACACAAGAAGGAGAGACAACAATCAGGTTGGTTTTCAAATAATCTTACAAGGAGATCGAACGGAGATGCTTAATACAGATCTCCAAATCTGATCTGAAGCAAATCCGTCGCCTCCTCTCTATTTATTAGGAAAAGGAATCCCTGGTTCCATTTTGAAGCTAAGGGGTAGGGATAAGCAAAATAACTGTGACCTTCCAGATAAAACCAAGCAGTTCACACAGTGCAGCACTCCAGATGCTGAATAGAGTTCATAAAAACATTTATTATAGTCACAACATAGTTCTCTGCTTTCTGCAGGCCTTCTGCAACTATAAGAGAGAGATCTAAAACCTTAAAACTTCTTAGTAGTAAAGAGTAAATATATATGATAAATGAAATGAAAATAGTAAATAACATAAAATAGTAAGAATAATTCTATCAGTAAATTCGGTATTAGATTAGATTAGATTCAACTTTATTGTCATTACACAGGTACAAGGCAACGAAATGAGTTTAGGTCTAAGCAGAAGTGCAATAGCAGCAGTGCAGGATAAACAATGGTTCCATAAGTACAGGACACCTCCTAGTCAGCAGGTGATGGACCAAAGTTCTGACTCTGTTCTGGGTCGACCTGGTCAGGTGGAACAGGTCCACCAATCAGAACAGGCCTGGCTAAAGGGCTGTAAGTCATAATTTTAACATGTTCCATTAAAGCTTCAGAAAACCTGACTAAACTTGACAAGTGATAGACATTTCCCTTCATCTGAACCAGCTCCTAGCTGAGATCCTCCTGTTCCACCACCCATGACCTTCAGACTGACCTTCAGAGCAGCTTCTGAGGACGTAAATGGTGGATTTTCTGTTCTGCTGTAGATGTGTGACTCTGATCTGTTTGCTTGGTGTCCAGCTCTGTCTCTGTCCAGCCCTGAGCTGCTGTCAGAGCTGAAGCAGGGCAGGCCGCAGCCTCTGAGACGTGTTCCTGAGAAGAAAGGACTGACCACCGTCTTCTCTGGACGAGGCCGACAGGTCAGCCGGGTCACCTCTAGCTTTACTCTCTGTGTCTCTGCCGTCCACATTCACGCTCCTCCTCTGCTTTACTCCTCCAGGTGTCTGGCTCCTCCCCCATAGCTTAACCAGCCAATAGGAAGGCAGTATCTGGACCCGCACCTGACCCAAACACCTCCGACTCTGATTCGACCTCCACATCTCCTCCAGCGTCTGAACAAACTGAACATCGGAAACCACAAAGCATCTCCTAAAGAAACCCCGCCCCCTCCAAAGCCCCGCCCCTTTAAAACCCACCTCCGGTTCTGTAGACGATCCACGGACCTTTTTGTTCTGAAGGGATGAAGATCATCACGTTTAATCTCAAACATCATCTTGTTAATTTCAGATAAACTTTGTTGTAAAAGAAATGTGTTGAAATATTTAAAAAGATTAAACAGCAGAAATAAAGTTTTATTATATGCATCAAGTTTCAGTGTCCGTCACAGAGCCTGGTCATGTGACCTCACAGAGCCTGGTCATGTGACCTCACAGAGCCTGGTCATGTGACCTCACAGAGCCTGGTCAGGTTCTTATAGAGGGACCTCAAACTGACATCGGTGAGACCTGGTGTCCAACAACCCTGGATGTGACCCTCCACACCAGAATCCACACCAGAATCCACACCAGAATCCACACCAGAATCCACAGCAGGTGAATCCACAGCAGGTGAATCCACAGCAGGTGAAACCACAACACCAACCGGTACGCTTTCTGTGAGCCAGTTTGGTTTTGGGTGTCTGAGATCAAGAACGTTGTCATCAGGCTGCAGAGAGACGGTGGGCCGCTGCTGTTTTACTGCTTATAGTCATTTCTACCACCTGACCAGGAGAACATCTCACGTTCCCTTCCTTCTGCTTGGCTGCCAGCAGGAACTCTGTTCTGAGCTGAAACGATCCCAGCGGAGGAAGATGAAGGTTTCCTGTTGCTTGATGAAGGTCTTCAGGTCCATCCAGGGTTTCTTATTCCAGCCTTTCGTCCACATGTCCATCATGCGTAGGACCGTTTTATTAAAGGACTCAACGGTCGTTACCTGGATGAAGTCATTCTCTGTGGACCCAGTAAGCCACGGCAGAACCGAAGGTTCCACCATCTGCTCAGCAGGTCCAGGAGCTGCAGACAGCTTCAGGGGCAGCTCTATAGAAATAAAAAATGGCTGATTTGTTAATGTTTCTGTTGGTCAATAAAGTTTAAAGGTGAAGTTTGAAGGAAGACGTTGGAGTTGAGGAATCACTGCTGCTGGGTTTAAGGTTCTGGACCCAAGATTCCCATCATCAGCACAACTGTCATTACAGCAGTTCTGGTTTTAAACCTAGACAAGAAGGATTGGTTCTGGTCCAGATGTGTGGAACAGGCCGTTTGATGACATCTGGATCAGAACCAGGACCAGTCAGAACTGGATTATCCTGTTGACAGTCAGTGTGAGAGCTTTACTGCGTCTGGGTCCGGTTCTGACAACCTTAGAGAGGCTCAGAACCAGTTCAACCCGAACACAACGCCTAGAACCCAGATGGTTCTGCTGCCTCCAAGCAGGGAAGCTTTTTAATTATAAACCCCGCCCCCACAGAACCTGTCCACTCATTTTAATTCAGATTCAGATTCAGATTCACTTTATTAGCCATTTGCAGTTTTACCTGCATTGGAAAAAAAAGTGCAAGTAGCTCAGAGTGCAAAGTCAACGTAAACACATCAGAGGACACAACATAGAAAACAGACAAACAAAGCCACATGAAGCCTCAATATTAAAAATGCTCCATATAAAAATGCTGTACAATAAAATCCATACATACATACAAGTGCCTAGTTTAAGATGCTCTGTTTAATATGAGAACAGGGAATAAAAAGAGCCTGAAATAAAATCACGTTCAAAATAAAACTGCCTGAAATAAAATCACGTTAAAAATAAAAGCCTGAAATAAAAACACATTCAAAATAAAACTGCCTGAAATAAAAACACCTTCAAAATAAAACTGCCTGAAATAAATTCACGTTAAAAATAAAAGCCTGAAATAAAAACACGTTTAAAATAAAACTGCCTGAAATAAAATCACGTTAAAAATAAAAGCCTGAAATAAAAACACATTCAAAATAAAACTGCCTGAAATAAAAACACCTTCAAAATAAAACTGCCTGAAATAAAATCACGTTTAAAATAAAAGCCTGAAATAAAAACACGTTCAAAATAAAACTGCCTGAAATAAAAACACATTCAAAATAAAACTGCCTGAAATAAAATCACGTTAAAAATAAAAGCCTGAAATAAAAACACGTTCAAAATAAAACTGCCTGAAATAAAAACACATTCAAAATAAAACTGCCTGAAATAAAATCACGTTAAAAATAAAAGCCTGAAATAAAAACACGTTCAAAATAAAACTGCCTGAAATAAAAACACCTTCAAAATAAAACTGCCTGAAATAAAATCACGTTTAAAATAAAAGCCTGAAATAAAAACACGTTCAAAATAAAACTGCCTGAAATAAAAACACATTCAAAATAAAACTGCCTGAAATAAAAACACCTTCAAAATAAAACTGCCTGAAATAAAAACATGTTCAAAATAAGAGCCTGAAATAAAAACACGTTCAAAATAAAACTGCCTGAAATAAAAACACGTTCAAAATAAAACTGCCTGAAATAAAATCACGTTAAAAATAAATATGGAATGTTAATGTTTTATAAATAATTTGAATGAAGCAGCTCCGTGTTGTGAGTGATGATGAGCTCCACAGGAGCTTAGATCCTCAGTAGATCTTCAGGCCCTAAAACCAGCCTGCTGGTAAAAGTCCAGAGTTCAGAGAGGACTCTTTATTATTTATGAGAGGAAGGAACATAAACCCGCTGTAAGCTGCAGAAATCACCGGTTCTGCCCTAAACTGATGCTGTGCAGCTGCAGCTTCACTGGACTCTCCTCAGCACCAGAGTTTTCTATTTAAGCAGGAAATGTTCACTCTGACCAACAAATACAACAATATGAAACATCTGTTCATTTAAAACAACAGATTTAATTAATCCCTGGTGGTTCTGGTGAGCTTCAGAATGGACCCTTAGGAGACCTTTGTTTGTATTTTAAATGGACTCTGCTGACGTGGAAGCACCTTTATGCATAAATAAAATAGAAATAATCAGGATAAAAAGCCCGGATCTGGGTCATAGTAGCAGTATTCAGAACCACTGTGTCTAAAACATTTAAACTAATCTATTCTAATCTAATCTAACAGAACCGGACCTGCTGCTGTGAAGTAATCCGCCCAACAGGCGCCGCCAGCGGGTCAGATTATACACAAAACGCCACCTTCTCTGCAGTTCCTCACCCCGCCTGTCGTGCCTGGACCAACCACCAGGGGCGCTGCAGAGCGAGCTGCCTGACGGAGCCAAGCTGGACCGGAAGTCTCGTTATTCGGTGCTCTGTGGCGGCACGCAGTTAGCCTAGCGGCTAGTTTGTGGTTTGTGGGAGTCGACGCGGCGCAGTTTCAGGTAAAAATCCCCCAGAACTTCCTGTCGTGTCTGTTTCCACCCGGGAGAAAACCCCAGACTGATGCTGATGAGCCCACGGGTCTCGCGTGGGGCTCTGCTCCCCCAGTTAGCTGTGAGGCTAAGCAGCCTGTTAGCTTCAGGAGCTAGCAGGGTGCTATAGGCTGCAGCGGGGACGCTTTTCTGTGGAATGACTCCATAAAATGTCCTGCGTGGGTTTTAGATGGCAGCCGCTGTCAGTTTGCGGGTTTTATCGGTTTATTAGTTTATAGTTAAGCAGCCGAGGCTGAGCTGTGGGTTTATAGCACAGCTAGCCGTGGAGCTCCTGCCTGTTTGCACAACAAACACATGTTCAGTCTGAGAGGGAACCTGGTCCTCAGGAAAGACTCCCCCACGGCCTTTAGATCAGCTGCATGGGGTTCTAGTTTAAGGCTGGAGGCAGAAAGTGTTCAGGTTTGCTTCATTTTACCGATAAAACATCAATTAAGCCAAAGTGGTCCCTGGTTGATGACGTCACAGTGAACGATCTGAAACGTTTGAGGTTCCAGGTGGATAAATGCGCACCTGAGCTGGTTTAGTGGCGCTCCTCCGTGTTTCCTGCATCAGTCACCCCCCCCCCCCCCACACACACACACACACACACACACACATCATCATCATCATCCTCTTCATCATCAGGCACCCTGGGGAGACACAGGTCCACAACGGGGACTAGTACCTCAGATCTAAAGGGCATTTAGAGAGGCAGGAACCCCGACTGACTAGAACTACAGCGATCACAAACACTATAATGTTTTATATATATATTATAAATTATTCCAGGCTGTGTAGCTAATGGCTGTTATCACAGAAAACGGCTCATTTTCTAAAGCTGTAAAGTCAAACATTGTAATCAGAGGCTAACGTCTCACCTCCACCTGAAAACCTGTAATTATGGCTTATTACTGATAAATGGTAAATATACCAGTAACCATGGTAACGTGAGTCATGTTAAAGCTTCTTGACTGATCGGCGTATTTTTAATTTTATAAACATGTTAACGGTGGTTTACTGAAGCTTCAGGTCATTACTAACATCAAACTTTAACCAATCAGCCGCGTCTGTCTGCTCCTTTACTTTGTGTCTGGTCCAGAATCAGGTTCTGGTAGAACCTCTAGTTTAATTCTCACCTTAATGAAATAAAAGGAGTAAATTCTGCTCCCTCTGCAGTCATACTACAGTGAAGGCTGCATGATAAATGGTCCTTTTCCAGGTTTTCATTAACATGCACAAACAGCCAGGATGGCTTATTCAGCCTTTTTGATAATCTGAAACGACTAAAATGGTTTTATCGATGCTTCAGAGTAAAAAGCTGCACAGCTGAGCATCATTCATCAGATAAAAGTTAGAGAAACCCACTAATGTTTCAGGAACTGAGAACTGGAGAACCACATTCTGGGTTCTCCACAGATAGAAGCTCCTAGAACCTGGCTGTGAATGTCTCTGTGTCCCAGAGGACCTGACCCACCTGGTTTCATCCTCTTCATCAGGAAGTGTCTGTCTGTCCTCTCCTGGCTGTCTGGATGCAGCCTGCAGCCGTCAGTCTGTGGTTCCACAGCTCAGGGTGGAGAAAAAGCTGCAGATGTCTGTAGAAACGTGGGACTTCCTCCAGAAGTCCTTCTTCCAGTCGTCCACCATGAGGAACGTCGTTTAAGTGATCAGGAAGCGGCTGCAGCTCCTGCTGCTCTCATCTGACCCTAAAACAACCGTTAACTCTGGGTTCTACTGTTCTCCTGGGGTTCTGTGGTTCTTCACTCACTCTGGCGCTCTGCTGCCCCCAACAGGCCAGTCAGGCTAATTGCATACCCCCCCCCCCCCCCCCCCCCCTTCATAAACACCCTCACCTGGCCAGATGTGGGAGGGAATCCCTAGTTAGAGCAGCAGCACTAAATCTTAAAGAGGTTCTGGTGGGTTCTGATGGGTTCTGGCTGACGAACCGTAGACAAAAACCACCATCAGGGCTGAGTCTGAGTGGATAAATCCTCTGGAGATGTCCAGCTGAGGAGGTTCTGGTTCTGGTTCTGACCTGTTCTGTCTTCCATCAGATGGGCGACAGCGACGACGAGTTCGACCGGCGCCGGCGGGACAAGTTCAGGAGGGAGAGGAGCGACATGGAGCGGTCCAGAGAGCGGGAGGAGCGCAGGAGGGACGACTGGGCCGACAGGTCTGCACACCTCACCGGTTCTGCTCTGGTTCTGCTCAGCACCTGAACGGTTCTGCTGCTGGGAGGCAGGGGGGGAGGTCGTGTTCTGTTGTTCCTCTGGGGTTTCATTCTCTGGTCCACGAAGCAGAACCAGCTGCTGCTTAGAACCCATCCTGACAGGTTCTGGGTCTGATGGACCGGCTGCATGAGACAGTAAGAGAACCAAAGGTCACATGACTACCAGAACCCCCCGGGAGGGTCTGTTGGGTTCTGGAGGAGGTTCTAGAGGAGGTTCTGGACCTAACCATTATTTTCTCCATCAGTCGATTCTTTTGCTGCTAAAACTAAATCAAGCAGCTGATCACAGTTTGGCCTTAAAGTGTTTAGGCTACATTATATACTCTATTATATTCTATTCTATATTATTATATGTATTTTTATATTTAGATAAACACAGTTATGAACTTGAACGTGTGTTTTATTTTACACACAGTATCATATTAACAGATTAATGCCTTCAGATTCCACTCCCTTGTTACTGATGCAGGAACAGAAACAGCTGCAGGTCACATTTAGAGATATACTACAGATGAGTATCAATACTATCTACTATAATACAGATGAGTATCAATACTATCTACTATACTACAGATGAGTATCAATACTATCTACTACAGATGAGTATCAATACTATCTACCATACTACAGAGGAGTATCAATACTATCTACTACAGATGAGTATCAATACTATCTACTATACTACAGATGAGTATCAATACTATCTACTATACTACAGAGGAGTATCAATACTATCTACTATACTACAGAGGAGTATCAATACTATCTACTATACTACAGATGAGTATCAATACTATCTACCATACTACAGATGAGTATCAATACTATCTACCATACTACAGATGAGTATCAATACTATCTACTATACTACAGATGAGTATCAATACTATCTACTATACTACATATGAGTATCAATACTATCTACTATACTACAGATGAGTATCAATACTATCTACCATACTACAGATGAGTATCAATACTATCTACTATACTACAGAGGGGTGTCAATACTATCTACTATACTACTGAGGAGTATCAATACTATCTACCATACTACAGATGAGTATCAATACTATCTACTATACTACAGAGGGGTGTCAATACTATCTACTATACTACTGAGGAGTATCAATACTATCTACTATACTACTGAGGAGTATCAATACTATCTACCATACTACAGATGAGTAACAATACTATCTACTATAGTACAGATGAGTATCAATACTATCTACTATACTACAGATGAGTATCAATACTATCTACCATACTACAGATGAGTATCAATACTATCTACTATACTACAGAGGAGTATCAATGCTATCTACTATACTACAGATGAGTATCAATACTATCTACCATACTACAGATGAGTATCAATACTATCTACTATAGTACAGATGAGTATCAATACTATCTACCATACTACAGAGGAGTATCAATACTATCTACTATACTACAGATGAGTATCAATGCTATCTACCATACTACTGAGGAGTATCAATGCTATCTACCATACTACTGAGGAGTATCAATACTATCTACTATACTACAGATGAGTATCAATACTATCTACCATACTACAGATGAGTATCAATACTATCTACTATAGTACAGATGAGTATCAATACTATCTACTATAGTACAGATGAGTATCAATACTATCTACTATAATTCAATTCAATTCAATTTTATTTATATAGCGCCAAATCATGAAACATGTCATCTCAAGGCACTTTACAAAATCAAGTTCAATCATATTATACAGATTGGGTCAGATTATACAGATTGGTCAAAATGTCCTATATAAGGAAACCAGTTGATTGCATCAAAGTCTTGACAAGCAGCATTCACTCCTGGGGAACCGTAGAGCCACAGGGAGAGTCGTCTGCATTGTACATGGCTTTGCTGCAATCCCTCATACTGAGCAAGCATGAAGCGACAGTGGGAAGAAAAACCACCCATTAACGGGAAAAAAAAACCTCCGGCAGAACCGGGCTCAGTATGAACGGTCATCTGCCTCGACCCACTGGGGTTACAGAAGACAGAGCAGAGACACAACAAGAGAGACAAAAAAGCACAGAAGCACACATTGATCTAGTAATCTGTTCTACATTAGATGGTAGTAACGGGTGAGCCGTCTTCTCTGGATGATGTCAAAGTTAACAGAACGCCAGACCAGGTGTACCTACTATGAAGAAAAAGAGAGAGAGCAAAAAGTTAAAAGCTGAAATGACGACAGTCATTTCAATGTAATACAATGCAAAACTGGAGAACCGTAGAATGAAGAACAGTAGAAATCAGTAGAGTGAGAAAATTAGACCCTGATGTCCTCCAGTAGCCTAAGCCTATAGCAGCATAACTATAGAGGTAGCTCAGGGTAACATGAGCCACTCTAACTATAAGCTTTGTCAAAAAGGAAAGTTTTAAGATTAGTCTTAAAAGTAGACGGGGTGTCTGCCTCACGGACCAAAACTGGGAGTTGGTTCCACAGGAGAGGAGCCTGATAGCTAAAGGATCTGCCTCCCATTCTACTTTTAGAGACTCTAGGAACCACCAGCAGACCTGCAGTCTGAGAGCGAAGTGCTCTGTTAGGAACATACGGAGTAATCAGAGCTCTGATATGTGATGGAGCTTGATTATTAAGGGCTTTATACGTTAGAAGAAGAATTTTAAATTCTATTCTTGATTTAACAGGAAGCCAATGAAGGGAAGCTAAAATTGGAGAAATATGATCCCTCTTGTTGATTTTCATCAGGACTCTTGCCGCAGCATTTTGGATCAGCTGAAGACTTCGAACTGCATTTTGTGGACTTCCTGATAGTAAAGAATTACAATAGTCCAGCCTTGAAGTAACAAATGCATGGACTAGTTTTTCAGCATCACTCCTGGACAGAATGTTTCTAATTTTGGCGATATTCCGGAGGTGAAAAAAGGAAACTCTGGAAACCTGTTTAATATGGGATTTAAATGACATGTCTTGGTCAAAAATAACACCAAGATTTTTTACTTTATTACCAGAGGCCAAGTTAATGCCATCCAGATTCAGTGATTGATTAAGAAGTTTATTTTTTGAGGACTCTGGCCCAAAGATTACAACTTCTGTCTTGTCAGAATTTAAATGCAAGAAATTTAAAGTCATCCAGCTTTTGATGTCATCAAGACATGACTGCAGTCGAAGTAACTGATTGGATTCATCAGGATTTATGGATAGATATAGCTGAGTGTCATCAGCATAACAGTGGAAATTAATCCCATGCTGTCTGATAATTTTGCCAATCGGAAGCATATATATAGTAAAGAGAATTGGTCCAAGGACTGAACCCTGTGGTACTCCACAGGTGACCCTAGAGTTTGAAGAAGATTTATTATTAACATGAACAAACTGGAATTTGTCCGACAGATAAGATTTAAACCAGCCTAATGCTTTCCCCTTAATCCCTACAGTATGCTCAAGTCTTTGTAGGAGAATATTGTGATCAACTGTGTCAAATGCAGCACTGAGATCTAACAGGACAAGTACAGACACAAGTCCATTATCTGAGGCCATGAGAATATCATTGGTGACCTTCACCAGAGCTGTTTCAGTGCTATGATGAGCTCTAAAGCCTGACTGAAACTCCTCAAGTAGGTCATTACTTTGTAAATGTTCACAAAGTTGATTAGCAACTACTTTCTCAAGAATTTTAGATAAGAAAAGAAGATTAGATATAGGTCTGTAGTTTACTAGCTCATCTTGATCAAGAGAAGGTTTCTTAAGTAAAGGTTTAATAACAGCTACTTTAAAAGCCTTTGGTACATATCCATTTACTAAGGATAGATTAATCATGTCTAAAATAGGACCACTGATCAGAGGGAATACCTAGTACAGATGAGTATCAATACTATCTACTATAGTACAGATGAGTATCAATACTATCTACTATAGTACTGAGGAGTATCAATACTATCTACCATACTACAGATGAGTATCAATGCTATCTACCATACTACAGATGAGTATCAATGCTATCTACCATACTACAGAGGAGTATCAATGCTATCTACTATACTACTGAGGAGTATCAATGCGATCTACTATACTACTGAGGAGTATCAATGCGATCTACTATACTACTGAGGAGTATCAATGCTATCTACTATACTACTGATGAGTATCAATGCTATCTACTATACTACTGATGAGTATCAATGCTATCTACTATACTACTGATGAGTATCAATGCTATCTAGATGAGTATCAATACTATCTAGATGAGTATCAATACTATCTAGATGAGTATCAATACTATCTAGATGAGTATCAATACTATCTACTATACTACAGATGAGTATCAATACTATCTACTATACTACTGAGGAGTATCAATACTATCTACCATACTACTGAGGAGTATCAATACTATCTACCATACTACAGATGAGTATCAATACTATCTGCTATAGTACAGATGAGTATCAATACTATCTACTATAGTACAGATGAGTATCAATACTATCTACTATAGTACAGATGAGTATCAATACTATCTACCATACTACTGAGGAGTATCAATACTATCTACCATACTACCGAGGAGTATCAATACTATCTACCATACTACTGAGGAGTATCAATACTATCTACCATACTACCGAGGAGTATCAATACTATCTACCATACTACCGAGGAGTATCAATACTATCTACCATACTACTGAGGAGTATCAATACTATCTACCATACTACTGAGGAGTATCAATACTATCTACCATACTACTGAGGAGTATCAATACTATCTACCATACTACTGAGGAGTATCAATACTATCTACCATACTACTGAGGAGTATCAATACTATCTACCATACTACTGAGGAGTATCAATACTATCTACCATACTACTGAGGAGTATCAATACTATCTACCATACTACTGAGGAGTATCAATACTATCTACCATACTACTGAGGAGTATCAATACTATCTACCATACTACTGAGGAGTATCAATACTATCTACTATAGTACAGATGAGTATCAATACTATCTACTATAGTACAGATGAGTATCAATACTATCTACTATAGTACAGATGAGTATCAATACTATCTACTATAGTACAGATGAGTATCAATACTATCTACTATAGTACAGATGAGTATCAATACTATCTACTATAGGACAGATGAGTATCAATGCTATCTACCATACTACAGATGAGTATCAATGCTATCTACCATACTACTGAGGAGTATCAATGCTATCTACCATACTACTGAGGAGTATCAATGCTATCTACTATACTACTGAGGAGTATCAATGCTATCTACTATACTACTGAGGAGTATCAATGCTATCTATTATACTACTGAGGAGTATCAATGCTATCTACTATACTACTGAGGAGTATCAATGCTATCTACTATACTACTGAGGAGTATCAATGCTATCTACTATAATACTGAGGAGTATCAATGCTATCTACTATAATACTGAGGAGTATCAATGCTATCTACTATAATACTGATGAGTATCAATGCTATCTACTATAATACTGATGAGTATCAATGCTATCTACTATAATACTGATGAGTATCAATGCTATCTACTATAATACTGATGAGTATCAATGCTATCTACTATAATACTGATGAGTATCAATGCTATCTACTATAATACTGATGAGTATCAATGCTATCTACTATAATACTGATGAGTATCAATGCTATCTACTATAATACTGATGAGTATCAATGCTATCTACTATAATACTGATGAGTATCAATGCTATCTACTATAATACTGATGAGTATCAATGCTATCTACTATAATACTGATGAGTATCAATGCTATCTACTATAATACAGATGAGTATCAATACTATCTACTATACTACTGATGAGTATCAATATTATTAATGATACTATTATCGATACCCACTGATCTGATGTTTTATCGGTACCATTATCAATACTTTTTTAACCAAACAGGATAGAAAAACAAATCATGATCACTGACTGTTTATTTTTTAGATATCTGGAACAAGATAAAACAAAATAAAAGTACAAATAAATATTTTATAGAGATAGGGCAATAACGCCATTATATAAATAAGTATATCTATAAAAAGGCTAAAACACCAAAAAGTGTGCTGAAGGAGAAATATGTACTGACAAGACAGAAAACTGATTAAAACACTAAATATGCTCAAAACAAATAAAGAACCTTATAAAATAAATAAATAAAATAATCTATAAAATAAAGAACATTATAAAATAAATAAATTAAATAAGTTATAGAATAAATTAATAATTATATAAGCTATAAAATAAAGAATCTTATAAATAAATTAATAATTATATAAGCTATAAAATAAAGAATCTTATAAATAAATTAATAATTATATAAGCTATAAAATAAAGAATCTTATAAAATAAATAAATAAGCTCTAACATAACGAGCTGCTCTAGGCGCGTGGACAGGTGTGGTGGTTACCTGCTAGGTGGCGACTAGCTTAGCATGCTAGCTACGCTGTGTTTGTGCTGGAAAGAGTCAGACCTGGCAACCCAGCGCAGACCATCATTAGCTGGAAGGTCCAGAATAGACAGACGCTGTGATTAACGTGAAGTCAGCAGGACCCTGAAGTAACCGTCATTCTTCCTTCATCGGGTTCTGGTTCTGTTCTGGTTCCCCGTCAGCCTGGGGTCCCTCTGGCCTCTGATTGGTCCGGCACCTCCTTCTGTCTTTCAGGGAGTGGGAGCGCGGCAGGGAGAGGAGGCGGGACTACGACCGCGGTCGCAGGGAGCGCTTCTCCCCCCCCAGACACATCAGCCCCCAGCACAAGCGTATGAGGAGAGACTGGTGAGGTTCTGACCCGTTCTGGCTGCTGCGTTGGGTGGACAGGAGTGAGAACCCTGACCCGTTTGCCTGCTTCCAGGGACGACCACCGGGGGGAGCCATACCGCTACGAGCTGCCGTACGCAGGAGGCGGGGGCCCCTTCCCAGGGGCGGGGCCTCAGGGCTGGCACCCGGACTTCCCCCAGCTCCACCCGCACCCTGGGGTGCACCCCCTGCAGGGCAGGTGAGCTCAGCACACCGACCCGGACAGGTCCAGAACCGGGCCGGGTCACGGTTCTGTTCATGGTTTCTCTGTCCAGGCTGGGGATGATGGATCCAGACCTGCCTCCGCCGGGTCCTCCCACCATGAGGAGCTTCAAGGTGAGCCCCCCCCCCCCCCCCCCCCCCCCCCAGGTTCCGCCAGCACCTGCTGCTGGGCTTTGGGTCTGACCTGGTTCTGGTTCTGGTTCTGCAGGAGTTCCTGCTGAACATGGAGGACAGCGTGGACGAGACGGAGGCGGTGAAGCGCTACAACCAGTACAAGCTGGACTTCAGGCGGCAGCAGCTACAGGACTTCTTCCTGCAGCACAAGGAGCACCAGTGGTTCCGCTCCAAGTACCACCCCGATGACATCACCGCCCGGGGGGCGGAGTCTCTGGCCGCGCTCAAGACCCGGCTCGCCGTCTTCCTCTTCCTGCTGGACAACGGCTGGCTGGACGCCGTGTCCCTGGACATGGAGCACGAGGCCGCCATCACCAAGCTGCTGGACGCAGGTGAGCCGGGGGGGGGGTCAGGGGCCCGGGGCATTGTGGGTAACGCGGTCCTGACAGCGCCCGTGTTTCTGTGCAGCCGTGATAAAGATGGAGGGAGGGACGGACTTCGACCTGCAGGTCCTGGAAGCGCCTGCAGGGGGCGCCGCGGGTCCAGAGAGGAGCCAGACGGGCCAGAGCGACAGAACCGGCGCCGCTCAGAGCGGGTCGGAGACTGCGCCGAGTCAGGCGGAGGAGCCGGGCGGCAGCGAGAGTACCGCAGAACCCGACAAGGTCAGAACCAGAACCGGTTATGAGAGCTGCTGGGTCAGTTCTGGTCCGGTCCAGCTGACCAGAACCTGCTGCCTGTAGTGTTGGGTTCCTCTAACAGCAGGTTCCTGACAGAACCCGGGTCACATGTTCTGACCGGGCCGGCGGTTCTGTGCAGAAGCTGCAGCCTTAACTCAGCCTTGCCTCATGTCAGAGACCCGATCAGAACCCAGGTGGTTCTGGTCTCAGTCGGGTCAGGAAGTACCAGGTACCGGTCCTGGAGCTGGAAGGCTTCAGAGACCCGGTTCTCCAGAGGTCCAGAGATCCAGCTCCTGTGCTGAGCTGTCAGGACAACATGGGGGAGAACAGAACCCACAGAGCGGATCTGCCGGCAGAACACGGTTCAGTAGAACCCACAGAACATGATGCTAAGAGAACCCGTAGTACACGATTCTAAGAACACGGTTCTGATAAAACCCGGTTCTAATATAACCTGCAGAACACGGTTCTGATAAAACCCGGTTCTAATATAACCTGCAGAACTCGGTTCTAATATAACCTGCAGAACACGGTTCTAAGAGAACACAGTTCTAACAACATGGTTCTAATAGAACCCGCAGAACACGATTCTAAGAGAACCTACAGAACACGGTTCTAACAACACGGTCCTACGAGAACAGTTCTAATAGAACCCACAGAACACGATTCTAATAGAACCTGCAGAACATGGTTTTAAGAGAACCCATAGAACACGGTTCTAAGAGAACATGGTTCTAATAGAACCCGCAGAACACGATTCTAAGAGAACCCACATAACACAATTCTAACAACACGGTTCTAAGAGAACACAGTTGTAATAGAACCCACAGAACATGGTTCTAATAGAACCTGCAGAACACGGTTTTAAGAGAACCTGCATAACACGGTTCTAATAGAACCCACAAAACATGGTGTGGGTTCTATAGGTTCTAACAGAACACGGTTCTAATAAAACCCACAGAACACGGTTTTGATAGAACCCGCAGAACACGGTTCTAAGAGAACACGGTTCTAATAAAACCCACAGAACACGGTTCTAACAGAACCTGCAGAACACGGTTTTAAGACAACACGGTTCTAAGAGAACACAGGGTTCTAATGAGGAGGGAGGTTCTGCTGACACCAGAACCTCCCAGCAGGCCCGGTGGGGTCGGTTCTGAGCAGACTGGTTCCGTCAGGTCCAGCTGACTGTGGGTGTTTCTGCAGGACGGCTCCAGGAGTCCTGCTGATGAAGAGGAGGAGGAGGAGAAGAAGGTGGAGCCAGCAAAGAAAGTGAGTGGTTCCATCATGGCTGACCTGAGGTCAGCGGCACCGGTCTGACTCCGCCTTTTCCTCTCAGGGCAGGAAGAGGAAGCGCAGCCTGTCGGCGGACAGCGGCGAGGGCAGCGGCTCGGACTCGGACTCCTCGCGGTCCGACGGGGA
Organism: Fundulus diaphanus; assembly: GCA_037039145.1. Lineage (NCBI taxonomy): Eukaryota > Metazoa > Chordata > Actinopteri > Cyprinodontiformes > Fundulidae > Fundulus > Fundulus diaphanus. Next base: position 56,738,823 of record CM073131.1, on the reverse strand, counting down.
GAAGGAGGAAGAGGAGGAGGACGCGGAGGACGGTACGTATCGGACGAAGGAGGGGGAGGTTCTGACCCGGCCTGGACTTCACCTCCTCTTCCTGTCTTTTTCAGAGCGCCGCAAGGAGAGAGAGAAGGAGGCTCCGCCCAAGCCCCGCCCCCTGCACCTCACCACCTCCCTGTTCATCAGGAGCATCCCTCCAGAAGTGTCCAAGGAGGACATCACTGCTGTAAGGACGGGGGATCAGGGTTCCTGTAGGGCTAGAAGGGTCTAAAATACAGAACTATGAGGGTTCCAGATCATTTACTAACCAGATTATTAACCAACCAGATTATTAACCATCAGATCATGAACTAATCAGGTTATTAACCAACCAGATCATTAACTAACCAGATTATTAACTAACCAGATTATTAACTAACCTGATTATTAACTAACCAGATTATTAACCAACCAAATTATTAACCATCAGATCATGAACTAATCAGATTATTAACCAACCAGATTATTAACCAACCAGATCATTAACTAACCAGATTATTAACTAACCAGATTATTAACCAACCAGATAATTAACCATCAGATCATTAACTAACCAGATAATTAACCATCAGATCATTAACTAACCAGATTATTAGTCATCAGATCATTAACTAACCAGATTAATAACTAACCATATTATTAACTAAACAGATTATTAACTAAACAGATTATTAACCAACCAGATTATTAACCAACCAGATTATTAACCAACCAGATTAATTAACCAGATTAATAACTAACCAGATTATTAGATAACCAGATTAACTAACCAGATCATTAACTAACCAGATTATTAACTAACCATATTATTAACTAACCAGATTATTAACCAACCAGATCATTAACTAACCAGATTATTAACCAGACAGATTATTAACTAACCAGATTATTAACTAACCAGATTATTAACCAGACAGATTATTAACTAACCAGATTATTAACTAACCAAATCATGAACTAACCAGATCATGAACTAACCAGATCATGAACTAACCAGATTATTAACCAGACAGATTATTAACTAACCAGATTATTAATTAACCAGATTATTAACCAGATTAATAACTAACCAGATTATTAACTAACCAGATTATTAACTAACCAGATTATTAACAAACCAGATCATTAACTAACCAGATTATTAATTAACCCATTAACCATTAACTAACCAGATCATTAACTAACCAGATCATCGTTTTTTTTTTTTTTTTATGCAAATTTTATTGAGTTTTTGTTTTGTCAAACCTACAACAGATATGTTAATATGCCACACCGACCTTTCCAAGCCTACTTTACAGTTAGCCAGTTGAGAAAGGCAGACCATGTACCAGCATTGTGAATTTCTCCAATGTGAGATCAATAAAGCTTATCTTATCTTATCTTATCTTATCATGCTGATGCATTTCACCAGGAGGCTGTATGTCTCGTTCTCATCAGAGGCCAGTTTAACCACAGTTGTCAGCCATTCATCATAAGGAGGAGGCTTCTGTTTCATCCAGTCTCTTAATAGGATCCTTTTTGCTGTAGTAAGAGCCAGAACAAGCCACCTCTTGTCAAAAGGTGAGAAATATAAGTCTGGGAGTTCCACTGTGGAGCCTAGAACTGCAAGCTTGGCAGTGATAAACCTTCTTTCCAGTACTTCGAAAATTACTTCCATAATATTGGTGAAGATTCTCAGTCCAGGAAGCTTTCTCAATTCAAAAAGTCTGGAGTAATGTGGAGTACCCAGCTTTATACTCCTGCCAACAAAGGCCTGTAATGGCTTAGATAACATGCAGATTCAAATTCCATAATATTCTTCCACCAATCTTGAAGAGCGGGGCAGGTCCAGAGAATGTGTAGAATAGATGCTCCCTCCTGGTTGCATCTCCAGCAAGTGTCTTTGGGAATCAGGTTCCATTTATGAAGTTGTTGAGGGGTTCTGCGTCATCTGTGAAGGATTTCTAATTGGATAAACTTGTTACTCATTTCTTTATACGTTGTGTTTACATTTTGTAAACATGAGTGCTAATCACCCTCAGAGATGTCGAAGGCCATGTCTTCAGTCCAGTGTCTTTTAACCTTTGGATCGCCCATTAGTAACATGTTGTATATGTTAGAGGTCAAACCTTTGCCATTGGCCAGCTGGCAAAGCAAGATTTCTACGGGGCTGCCTGAGGGCATCTGAGAGGACTTCCCAGCCATTTAGACGGTCAACTACGTAGTTGGACATTTCTCCAAAATTATATCTGTCAACAACCTCAACGAAGCTCAGATAGTTTTTGGTTTTGGCATCAAACAAATGGAATACACAGGAGATTCCCACCATTAACCACTGTGGCCAGTTGACTGATTTTCCCCCAATAAGAATTTAGTTATTATTCCATAGAGGAGCTAGTGATGACTTAATGAGATCCCAGCGACCTGCTCTGTGTAATTTATTCCTAATTAATTTGGCTACTGTAATAATGGGGTGATCTCTATGCACCTAACAAAGTAGCCCATGGAGATTCACCTCCATTCACATCAGACTCCAGCTGAGACCAGGAAGGTTTATCAGAGGAATTGAAAGTGGGAAACCAAACTCTATAAGTTGTTTTGCACGTAAAGCCCAATAATACCATTTAAAATTAGTTAAGGAAAAACCACCTGTCAACACTCGCTTGTAACTTCTTAAGACTCAGACGGTGATTTACCTCATAGAAAATCCAATATTAAGGCATTTAGCTCTTTGAAAAAAGAGCCTTGAATATGCAAAGGAATATTACAGAGGAGATGGAAAACAACCGGCGCTGTCATCATCTTAATACAGTTTGGTTAGAAGGACCAACATATGATCTGCGTACAGAAGAAGCTTGTGATGGATGCTGCCCTCATTATACCATGGATGGCTGGCAGCCAATAAGCCGGGGCTCAGCGGACAGCCTTGTCTCGATGACCTTTGTAACTGAAATAGACCAGATATGAGACCGTTAGTTAATACACAGGCAGAGGGCTCATCATAGAAGGTTTTATCCATGTGATGAAGTTGCTCCCAAAGCCAAATTTTCCCAGGATCTTAAAAAGTAACTCCCATTCCACACAATCAGATGCTTTAGCTGCATCCAATGATAAAGAGATAGTTGGTTGTGTTGAGTCATATACATGATATTGTAAATTCACTAGTCTCCTGATATTATCTGAGCCATACCTCTTAGGGGTGAATCCAGACTGATCTATATGTATTATGCTACCAATAACCTTTTTTAATCGAGTAGCGAGTACTTTTGCTAGGATTGTTTGGTCACAGTTAAGTAAAGAAATTGGTGGATATCCATTGGGATCTAGAGCATCTTTACCTTTCTTGTGAATTAACGTTATAAGTGCAGAATGCATTGATTGTGGTAGGGAGCCATTATGAAAGGCTTCATTATAGATATCTAATAACAAAGGACTTAAAATATCTTCAAATGATTGGTAGAAGGGAATACCATCTAAACCTGGTGCCTTGCTCAGTGGCATGCTCCTAATGGCCCGAGAGATCTCCTGTATGTTTAAAGGAGCCTCTAAATATTCAACTTCAGCCTCATTTTAACGACAGACAGCAGAGCTAACAGCTAATGCTAACAGCTAACGCTAACAGCTAACGCTAACACCGTGTCCCTGTGTGTGCAGTTGTGCCGCAGGTACCCCGGCTTCCTGCGGGTGGCGCTGTCGGACCCTCAGCCAGAGAGGAGGTACGTGTCGTTCCACCTGGTTGATCCTGAGACAATAGGAACGTCTAGTTTGAACGGTGAAACCAGGAAGCTGCTTTATTCCTTCAGAGTGAAACATCTCGGTTCTGGAGAAACAGAACCGCTCTAACCAGGGCAGCAGAACCTCTGGACCTGCTGAGGTCCACCTGGGAGAACGTCTCTAACTAAGACATGAATGTTTCAGGTTCTTCAGGAGGTGCTGGGTGACGTTTGACCGCAGCGTCAACATCAAGGAGACCTGCTGGAACCTCCAGAACATCAGGGTAAGCACCTAGAACCACCAGCCCCAGAACCTTTAGAACCTCCCGGTTAACGCCCGCTTCTGCCTCCAGCTCAAGGACTGCGAGCTGGCTCCGGTGGTCAACCGGGACCTGAGCCGGCGCATCCGGACCGTCAACGGTCTGACGCACCACAAGCCGGTGGTGAGGAACGACATCCGTCTGTCGGCGCGGCTCATCCACAGCCTGGACCAGAGGGGGGCGCTGTGGAGCGAGCAGGTAGGCACCACTGTTCAGTGGAGCGCACTACGTTACCCAGAATGCACCTGAAACCGCCTGCCTGTGCCTGCAGACGGAGACCAACCCCGTCCTGAAGAACATCACCGACTACCTGATCGAAGAGGTCAGCGCCGAGGAGGAGGAGCTGATCGGTGCGTCTGGAGGAGGCGCAGAAGAGGCGGCGGACCCCAGGAACCCCGCCTCCTGCTCCGACGTTCCCGTGGAGACGGATGGGAAGCTGCTGAAGGTGCTGGACCGCCTGCTGCTCTACCTGCGGCTCGTCCACTCCGTGGACTACTACAACTTCTGCGAGTATCCCGCCGAAGACGAGATGCCGCATCGCTGCGGCCTCATCCACGTCCGGGGGCCGCTGCCCGTGGCCAGGATCACCCCCACAGAGGGTGAGACAGCTGAGTCATGGTACCACGTTAAAACGGCAGGAAGTGACATCACAGCCCTGACTGACGCTGCTGTGCTCTGATTGGACAGTGAGTGAACACCTGAAGATGTGTGAAGAGCGTCTGGCTCCTCTGTTCTCGCCGTCAGAGACGCTCAGCGAAGAAGAAGCCGTTCGGCTCGGCAAGAAGAACCCGGAGCAGGAGGTGCCTGTTTCTCTGACCGCCTGTTTCTCTGACCGCCTGTTTCTCTGACCGCCTGTTTCTCTGACTGCCTGTTTCTCTGACTGCCTGTTTCTCTGACTGCCTGTTCCTCTGACCGCCTGTTCCTCTGACCGCTTGTTTCTGTCTCTCTGACCGCCTGTTCCTCTGACCGCCTGTTTCTGTCTCTCTGACCGCCTGTTTCTCTGACCGCCTGTTCCTCTGACTGCCTGTTCCTCTGACCGCTTGTTTCTGTTCCTCTGACCGCTTGTTCCTCTGACCGCCTGTTTCTGTCTCTCTGACCGCCTGTTCCTCTGACCGCCTGTTTCTGTCTTTCTGACCGCCTGTTCCTCTGACCGTCTGTTTCTGTCTCTCTGGCCGCCTGTTCCTCTGACCGCCTGTTTCTCTGTCCATCAGTCTCTGACCGCTTGTCTGTCTCTCTGACCATCTGTTTCTCTAACTGCCTGTTTCTCTGACTGCCTGTCTGTCCGCCCGTCTCTCTCTCTGGCCGCCTGTTTCTCTGACCGCCTGTTTCTCTGACCGCCTGTTTCTCTCTCTCTCTGACCTCCTGCCTGTGTCTGTCCACCTGTCTGTGTCTCTCTGGTCGCCTGTTTGTGTCGCTCTGACCGCCTGTTTCTCTGACCTCCTGTCTGTCTTTCTGTCCGCCTGCCTGTGTCGCTCTGTCCGCCTGTTTCTCTGTCCGCCTGTCTCTCTGACCGCCTGGTCCTCTGACCGCCTGTTTCTGTCTCTCTGTCCGCCTATGTGTCTCTTTGTCTGCCTGTAAGTGACTGCGATTTATCACTGCACTTTTTATCCTGTACTGTAATTCACTGCAAGGTATCCTGTAGAGTTACTGCAATCTTTCTGAGCTGTGTGAAAACGAAATGTCGTTCTGTGTGCACTCTGTGCATACAAAATGACAATAAAAAGAAAGTCTAGTCTAGTCTAGCCTGTCTCTCTGACCGCCTGTTTCTGTCTCTCTGTCCTCCTATGTGTGTCTCTGTCTGCCTGTTTCTCTGACTGCCTGTCTCTCTGTCCGCCTGTTGCTCCAACTGCCTATCTGTGTCTCTCTGTCCGCCTGTCTGTTTCTCTGACCGCCTGTCTCTCTGTCCGCCTGTTTCTGTCTCTCTGACCGCCTGTCTGTCTGTGTGTCTCTGTCTGCCTGTTTCTCTGACTGCCTGTCTCTCTGTCCGCCTGTTCCTCCAACCGCCTATCTGTGTCTCTCTGTCCACCTGTCTGTTTCTCTGACCGCCTGTCTCTCTGACCGCCTGTCTGTGTCTCTCTCTCCGCTTGTCTGTTTCTCTGACTGCCTGTCTCTCTGTCCGCCTGTCTGTTTCTCTGACCGCCTGTCTGTGTCTCTCTGGTCGCCTGTGTTGCTCTGTTTCTCTGACTGCCTGTCTCTCTGACCTGTCTGTTTCTCTGACCGCCTGTCTCTCTGTCCACCTGTCTGTTTTTACCTGAGAGTGAGACACACCTCTGTCTGTCTCTCTGTTCGCCTGTCTCTCTGTTCGCCTGTCTCTCTGTCCGCCTGTCTCTCTGACTGTCTGTCTCTCTGACTGTCTGTCTCTCTGACTGTCTGTCTCTCTGACTGTCTGTCTCTCTGTCCGCCTGTCTCTCTGACTGTCTGTCTCTCTGTCCGCCTGTCTCTCTGACTGTCTGTCTCTCTGTCCACCTGTCTGTTTTTACCTTAGAGTGAGACACCTCTGACTGTCTCTCTGATCGCCTGTCTCTCTGTCCGCCTGTCTCTCTGACTGCCTGTCTCTCTGTCCACCTGTCTGTTTTTACCTTAGAGTGAGACACCTCTGACTGTCTGTTTGTCCGCCTGTCTGTATGTCCGCCTTTCTCTCTGATCGCCTGTCTCTCTGTCCACCTGTCTGTTTTTACCTTAGAGTGAGACACCTCTGACTGTCTCTCTGATCGCCTGTCTCTCTGTCCGCCTGTCTCTCTGACTGCCTGTCTCTCTGTCCACCTGTCTATTTTTACCTTAGAGTGAGACACCCCTGACTGTCTGTCTGTCCGCCTGTCTGTATGTCCGCCTGTCTCTCTGATCGCCTGTCTCTCTGTCCGCCTGTCTCTCTGACTGCCTGTCTCTCTGTCCACCTGTCTGTTTTTACCTTAGAGTGAGACACCCCTGACTGTCTCTCTGTCCGCCTGTCTCTCTGACTACCTGTCTGTTTTTACCAGAGTGAGACACCTCTGACTGTCTGTCTGTCCGCCTGTCTCTCTGATCGCCTGTCTCTCTGTCCGCCTGTCTGTCTCTCTGTCTGCCTGTCTGTCTCTCTGTCTGCCTGTCTGTCTCTCTGTCTGCCTGTCTGTCTCTCTGACCGCCTGTCTGTCTCTCTGACTGCCTGTCTCTCTGTCCGCCTGTCTGTTTCTCTGACCGCCTGTCTGTTTCTCTGTCTGTTTCTCTGACCGCCTGTCTCTCTGACCGCCTGTCTGTGTCTCTCTGTCCGCTTGTCTGTTTCTCTGACTGCCTGTCTCTCTGTCCGCCTGTCTGTTTCTCTGTCCGCCTGTCTGTTTCTCTGTCCGCCTGTCTGTTTCTCTGACCGCCTGTCTGTGTCTCTCCGGTCACCTGTGTTGCTCTGTTTCTCTGACTGCCTGTCTCTCTGACCTGTCTGTTTCTCTGACCGCCTGTCTCTCTGTCCACCTGTCTGTTTTTACCTGAGAGTGAGACACACCTCTGTCTGTCTCTCTGTCCGCCTGTCTCTCTGTCCGCCTGTCTCTCTGTCTGTCTCTCTGACCGCCTGTCTCTCTGTCCGCCTGTCTCTCTGACTGTCTGTCTCTCTGTCCGCCTGTCTGTTTTTACCTGAGAGTGAGACAAACCTCTGTCTGTCTCTCTGTCCGCCTGTCTCTCTGACTGCCTGTCTCTCTGTCCACCTGTCTGTTTTTACCTTAGAGTGAGACACCTCTGACTGTCTCTCTGTCCGCCTGTCTGTCTGTCCGCCTGTCTCTCTGATCGCCTGTCTCTCTGTCTGCCTGTCTCTCTGACTGCCTGTCTCTCTGTCCACCTGTCTGTTTTTACCTTAGAGTGAGACACCTCTGTCTGTCTCTCTGTCCGCCTGTCTCTCTGACTGCCTGTCTCTCTGTCCACCTGTCTGTTTTTACCTTAGAGTGAGACACCTCTGACTGTCTCTCTGTCCGCCTGTCTGTCTGTCCGCCTGTCTCTCTGTCCGCCTGTCTGTTTTTACCTGAGAGTGAGACACCTCTGTCCGTTTTCCGTCCCCAGGTAGAGAAGTTCCTGGCAGCCAACACCCAGGAGCTCAGCAAAGACAAGTGGCTCTGTCCTCTGAGCGGGAAGAAGTTCAAGGTGAGTCCCTGACGTCCTGTTGTCACGGTAACGCCACGGTAACGCCATGGTAACGTGGGTTAACGTGTTGTTGACGTTGTTGTTTAGGCTCCAGAGTTTGTCCGTAAACACATCCTGAACAAACACGGCGAGAAGGTCACTGCTGTCAGACAGGAAGTGGAGTTTTTCAACAACTTCCTGCTGGACGCCAAGAGGCCCGCCCTCCCTGAGAACAAGCCCCTCCCACCACCAGCACAAGGTAGCTCTTAGAGACTGTTGGTTTAGTTACAGCTGGTTCCTGAGCATCTAGTAGCTAACCTGAACCATGAAACGGGGTCAGCAAAAGGTCAAAGTTCAGCTGCTATCAAGATCTGAGGAGACGTCTCCTGAAACCAACACATAATCCTCCAGACCTCCCCTGCTGGTAGGTTCAGGTGGAGCGGTTAGCTAAAGGCTAGGCTAACGTTAGATTAGATTAGATTAGATTAGATTAGATTCAACTTTATTGTCATTACACAGGTACAGGTACAAGGCAACGAAATGCAGTTTAGGTCTAACCAGAAGTGCAATAGCAGCAAGTGCAGGATAAACAATGGTTCCATAAGTACAGGACATGGGTTATTACTGAATAAATATGAGGATGGATACTATTATAAACAGAATTTTACTGATAGATTTGTCCTCTGAGTATAATATATAGATAACTAGTATTGTGAACTAGATTTACAGCTGGATATGTACCGAATATAGTAGTAATAATAGTAAATATTAGTAATATCATCTTTATTGTCATTGAAACATACATCACTTCTGCATCTTAACCCATCCCCTTGGGGAGCAGTGGGCTGCCATGTGCGGCGCCTGGGGAGCAGTCTGGGGTTAAGGGTCTTGCTCAGGGACCCAGAGCGCTGGGGATTGAACCGGGTACTTGCATCCTTCTCTTAGTGCAAGCTGTTCTAACCACTAGGCCACCACTCCCCATACACCGGGACGCAGCTCGGTGGGCAATTTGGGGTTAAGTGCCTTGCCCAGGGGAACATTGACATGTGGCAAGGGGAATCGAACCCACAACCTTCTGATTGCCAGACGACTACTCAACTCATCAAGCCACAGTCGCCCAGAGTTAGCATGTTAGTGTAGGTTTTGATGCGACTTGTTGATCATTTAGCGTATTTGAGTCAAACCTGAAGACCTCCCATGTTTCTGAGGATCAGTGAGAGACGGACCGGTTCCTCTCACTGATCCAACAGACATGTGGGACTCTGACCTCTGACCTTCTGTCTCCTCCTTCCAGCCACTCCTCCTGGGATGGCAGCGTTTCCTGGTCAGTCTCCTCAGCAGCAAAGCCTTCTGGGATATCCACCAGGAATCAGGCCTCCCATGCCAGGGTTCCCAGGTACGCTTCTGATCATGGACCAGAAGGTTCTGATGCTAACGGGTCAGAGGTGGTAAAGCTGTGGTCATGCTGTGCTTCAAACAGGTGTGGGACCCCACCTCCCCCCCGGCCAGTTTGGCGTGGGCCGTGGTAACTTTGACAACTTCAGAGGCCCGGTAGGAGGCGGAGCGTTTCCTGGGAAACAGAGAAACAGCAGGTAGAGACGCCAAGGTGGTGGAAACCCAAACGTCTCCATCAGAACTATTCTCTCTAACGCTGGGTTTGTGTCCAGGGGAATGAGAGGAGACCCCCGCTCCATCATCGAGTACAGAGACCTGGACGCTCCAGACGACCTCGACTTCTTCTAACAAGTCCTCTTTTTTACTTTTTTATCCCTCGTTTTTCCTCCAGTTGTCTTTCAGTCAGTTAGAGATTATAGGCCTGAGAGCGTGAGACAGTGTGAGACGGTGTGAGTGTGAGACGGTGTGAGAGTGAGACGGTGTGAGAGTGAGACGGTGTGAGAGTGAGACGGTGTGAGTGTTAGCAGGACCAACGTCAGTTATTAGTGAGCATAACGATGTGAATCTGTTTTTCCAATAAAGACCTGAAGACCCACGCTGGCTCCTTGTCTTCTCTAACATCTGACCTGCAGGAGATGATGAGGAGGTCCTCCTGGACCTCCAGTCCATCAGGTGGAGAACAGATCCTCCTGTAGATGATCAGCGTCTCACCCATCGCCGTTCTCCTCAACTTTATTAGCACAGGACTTTTCAGACGAGGGAAACGGAGGTCAGAAGGTGATGAAGAGACGTCTCCAGCCTGAGGAAGCACCAGGAACATGTTCCTCTGTCCCTGATTACAGATAACCAGTAATATGTCCATCAGAGACACGATAAAGGAGCTAAGATAGGAATTAGTGGGTCATAGTTAATGAAACCACGTCTGATTGGACGATTCCTGAACTGAACCCAGAACCAGAACCTTCATTAATCCCAAAGAGAAATGTGTAGATCAGGGGTTCCTGCAGGCAGGAAGGTTCTCCTGCAGAGATCTGGAGCACCTCTGATTGAAGATGGAACGGAGAATGGAGTGTTCTTCCTGTTCTACAACGATGATGTCATCAGACATCATCTGATTGGCTGAAGTAGGGATGCTTCTTCTGGTTCTTCTGAGTTCCAGAACCTCCTGAAGGTACCAGCAGAAGAACCAACCTGAGCAGGTAGAGGAACCGGCGTCCCCATCAGTGGGTCAGTGTAGAACTGCAGAACCTCACTGAGTCCAGGTTACCTTCAGAGACTGACCTTCATCACCACAGGTATGAATATTTATGAGCCCCATGAACCCGGACCTCCAACTGGACCTGGGTCAGTCTGGATGTTGGCTGTCAGAACCAAACCCGATCTGTAGGAGGTCCATGGTTCTGTCCCATCAGAAGGCCTCTCAGGTTCTGCAGCTTTATTTCTACATGGGGGAAACATTTAATCTGAAATACCCAGAACCGCTCCAGCTAAGGTCCAAGGCTGGCGTTCAACAGGCTGAGAGGTTCTTCTCTGACTGGACCGGGCTTTAGTGGCGATGGGTTCTTAGCTGCGATGGGTTCTTAGGAGAGAGAGATAAACGCGGCCGGGTGGGGGGGTTGTTTGCGGCGGGGAGAGACACGCTTTTCGCGGAGGGGGGGTGAAGAGACAAGCGTGGGGGAGGACTTGATCATCAAAAGTAGGTAGGGCCGCGGCCCTACCGGTTCCGCGGTCCTTGCATCACTGCATCATCAGCATACGGTTGACCTTGTACTGCTGGGTAAATCGTTTATATAAAGCTAAACATCTGTACCAATACTGGACCTTCTGGTAAACCAGATGTTACATTTTGCTGTTTTTGTGATTATAACCATTAATTTAGTCACTACAAAAATCCACCAGCGCTGATTGGCCAAATCTTTCTTAAAGTTCAGTCTGAGGGCCTCAGAAAATCAGCACAGGGGCCACAAATGGCCCCCGGGCCACACTTTGGACCCCCAGCTGTGAACACTGGACCTCAGTCCTCCATGTTTGGTGTAAATAAATCTGCGTTTAAAGGTGTGGTCTTTATCGCCTGTAGGTCGCTACCTTTTGTTAAACTGTTAGTAGAATTTACTAAATATTAAAAGCTTCACTGATTTCTTTAGTGTCCTGAAGTATTTTGTCCTTTATTTATTTTTTTTCCTTTAGTCGTTTTTCCCTGATGTTGCCTTTAGTTGCAGTATTTCCTGTTGATTTCCTTGTTTGTCCAGATTTCGTTTTACATCAGTTTTAACAAAAAACGTTTGCTTTTGCTTTTCTTATTTCTTTATAGACTTTATTTCTGAGGGGCGTAAAATATGTCTGTCATGTATTGTTTTTGATACCAGTGCAGTTTTAATGCCTGATCGTGTTTCATTAATTAACATCCAAAGTAGATAAAGTAATAAAGTCAGGAACAGCTTCTTCCCAGGAGCTGAGGGCTGTCGCCCCCTGCTGGCAGGCGGTGGTCCTACATCTACATGTTAATCCAGTTATTGTAAGATCGGCCTCTGCTGAGTTTGTCCATCATGTTGTGGACAGAAATGGTTTAGAAAAACAATTAAACCACCGCAGGAAGTCCACTTAACATTTATTCAGTTTCAGGCTCGCAGGTTGTTTAGACTGAGAGGCAAGAGACTACAGTTTAAGTTAATCTTATTTACAAGAAATTTTATTTGGTTCTGTCTATAAAAAACAGAAATGTCAAAATTTAAGCCAAAAAAAATAAAAATAAAGCAGCTAGGAGCTGAGGTGGAGACAACTAAGGGGTAAATTAAAGTAACACATGTAGCAGAATAAGAGGAAAAATACACCTGAAACCAGGAGGAACACCTGCCTGTTGCCTGTACTATAAGAGTACGTCCTGAAAGGTGACAAGTAACTTTATTTTCATTTACCCTGGTCTCTGAGATGACCTGCCCATTTGATTTATTTTAATGCAGCTTCCAGATTATTAATTTCACTTTTAGGAAGCCGTACTTGCTCAGATGCTTTATTAAAATAATGAACAAACCAGTTATAATTTTCACATATTGCTGAAGACCAAATACACGTTTCTGATGATTTTTCATCCTAGCGGATCAGTTGTTACAGATCATGACGAGTAGTTAATAATTTTAACTGTTTACATTTAACAGTTTATATTAAAATCACCAAAAAGTTTTTGTTTTTTTTCCAATCGCATTCATGAAGAATAGCCTCCAGTTTTCATCAAAATGCTGGAGGTTGATTGATTCCTGTTAATGTAATTGACGTTTGTGGGGAGAGAAGCACATTTATACTTTTATATTTCATATAGACACACAACAGACTGAAGAACAGCAGTCTGAGTATCATGGTGCTTTTAGCGTGAGCTAGTTAGCTCCTAGATGGGCTTTTGTAGTCAGTCTATTTGAAAACTACTAAAAGTGAAATGTAATAATTATGTAAAATAATAAAACAATATTGATGACATATGGAAAATCTAAAATCTAAAACAAAAGCATGAAGATAAAAAGAATGCATCAGGTGTGACTACAATGTTGTTTTTGACATAGTTTGTTTTTTGAACATAAAACTGGTGACAGACTTTAAACTGGCAGGAAGTGAGATCCAAACTGCTGATCCTCTCAGAGCTTTGAGGTAAACATGTTCCAGCTGTGGACCCGGCACCTTTCATCACAGCTGGATGTCCCGCCTTAACCCTCATCACTGCAACGTGATTGGCCCAGACCGCTTTTGGTCTGGAAACAAACTGCTAGAGCGGTTCAAGATGGATTCTCCTGTGTTTGACCACACAAATACTGCAGGAATTCATCTTGCAGGTAAGGTTAGTGGCTTCCCACAAGCTGAAACTGTCCCTGGTCTGACTGGATCAGAAACTTATTCCATACGGGCTTTTCTGGCACTAAGAAGCAGAGCTGCAGTCTCTGTCGATATTTAGCCCTCATGAGCACCAAGAAGCTCGTAACATAAAAGGATTTTGATGCTAACTGGACGAGGCCAGAGAAAGGTGATTCTCAGAGAGCTTTTTGTGAAGTCTGCCATATTTATTTTTCAGTTTCACGGAGGGGAGCTCGATATGAAGCAACAGTGTGGAGACGAGTCGCAGAAGAAACACAGCTGAGAAACCATCCTGTCAATTTATGAACTCGTTTTTATTCCAACCTGCCAGACAGAGGAGGTACAGCAGGTAAATGAACTCAACATCAGTAACAGATCAGCTACAGAACCACAGTAACTCTGAGCTCAGCTCCTGTCTTCAGATCCCAGTTTGGACCTCAGTCTGCCGCCGGTTCCTGAGCGCTGTGATGTTTCTGCTGATGTACAGTCAAAGCTTGGTTTTGCTTGAAGGTCTTCCCACAGTGTTCACACCAGTAGAGTTTCTCCACGGTGTGCAGCTGCCTGTGAACATCCAGGACGTACTTCTGAGCAAAGCTTTTCCCACAGTGCTCACAGCTGAAGGGTCTCTCTCCGCTGTGGATCCTCTGGTGTTTCCTCAGAGAACACGGTCGGGTGAAGGTTTTCCCACACTCCTCACACCAGAAGGGTTTCACTGCGCTGTGCGTCTGTCTGTGGTTCCTCAGGTTGCTGCCGTCCCTGAACGCCTTCCCACACTTCTCACAGACGTGTGGTTTGTCTCCACTGTGGATGCGCTGGTGGACCTTCAGGTTGCTGAGTTTGGAGAAGTGTTTCCCACAGTCCTGACAGGTGTGAGGCTTCAGGCCAACATGGACGTGCTGCTGGTGGAGCTTCAGAGATTGTCTCTGGGTGAAGGTCTGTCCACACTGCTCACAGCTGAAGGTCTCCTCCACAGTGTGGATGTTCTGGTGCCTCTTCAGGTGGGCGGCCTGAGCGAACTTTGTCCCACACAGACCACAGGTGTGTGGCTTCTTCCCTGTGTGAGTCTTCTCATGTTTCCACAGGCTGGAAGCTCTGCTGAAGACCTTCTCACAGTGCTGACAGCGGTGACCCTCTGCTTCCTCCTGGTCTTCCTCCTTCTGTAATAAAAACAACAAAGAGCCAGATAGTTTCCATTAGATCAGGAACCAATGAAATCTCTGCTGTAGACTCAGCCCCAGCGGCAAATATTCGTAGCCTACAGAGACAGAGCGGCTCAGCTGAGCTCATCGCTGCTGCTACTGCGTGGACATTTCCAAACAAATACAAGAAGTTAAATTAATTTCTGTTGGGTAAGTCATGACTGAAGTCAACACCGGAGTTAACATTCATGCTAGGAGGGTTAGCTACGGCAGCTAGCAGCAGAACCAAGCAGAACCGAGCCCGGTGGTTCTGAGCTGCTGTGGTTTCCTCTCCTAGTGTCCAGCCTGACATCAGGGCTCATATTTATCACGTTTATCACGTTTATCAGCGCTTATGCTCATGTCTGACCTCTGAGCTAACTGAATGGACGCAGCACTACACTGTGTTGCCAGATCTGACCGTTTCCAGCCCAAACCAACATAAATGTGCAGTCAGACAACCATCTGGGGCGTTAGCATTCATAGTGACAATTTATTAACCTATTAATCACAGATGATGTCGGGTTTGACTCATTTCAGAGATAAATTAACTGCTAAAATGAGTTCAAGACACCGTCTGTTTTATTAAAATGTGAAAGTTTTTAGTTTTCTGCCACACAATGACGACTACTTTGTTTACTTTGACTACTTTTATTTTGTTATTAATTCTTTCTAACAGCCGCTAAATATTGTGAAAAGCTTCCCAATTTTAAAAACTGTTAATAATCAGCTATTTTTCAGCTCAATGTGTTTAATAGACGCCCAGTTGGGTGGAAACTAGCCCAGTCTGGCCACACTGACTCACTTTTGCTTAATTTAAATTAGAATCAATATCAATATCATTAGATCATTGACATTATTTCCTCAGCAGTGTAGCAGGGGCCACAGAGCTGCTCAGTCTGAAGCACAGAAAAGGTTTTTAGAAAAGGTGCGCCCCCTGAGGAAACGGGGGTGTAGAACACATGTAGATCACAGCAGAACGTAGGTTCAGACATGTCTACAGCAGAGGTCTTCCACCCTGGTCCTCAGCACCTGTCCTCCATGCTTTAGGTGTCTCCTGTCTCCACACACCTGACCTCCATATATGACTGAGCTCATACAATCATTTCATTTAGGTCAGGCAGACCAGAGACACCTAAAGCATGGAGGACAGGGTTCCTGAGGACCCGGTTCTCCCTATAGACATCGGCCGTTTATCAATATGTGTTCTTGAGCATTCTCGTGTGCTCGTCATCAGCCTCAGCCCGAGCACTGTTCCGATTGCCGAGAACACCAAACCGAGAACGCGCCACATCCCCGGATGTTGTTCTCGCCCCGCCCTCTTTATCGAGCATGCATCAGAGCAGATTTGTGCGTTCTTCAGGCTGACATCTTTCCCAGAATGCACTGCGGCAAGATAATTTTTAGGCTTTTTAGAAATTAAAAAGCCTAAAAATTGAAATTAAAAATGTTGTTTTAAAAAAATTTTTCAATAAGATTTATTGTGGTGTAGTATTTAAATAGTTTTGAATGTTAAAGAAATGCTAAAGAACTGTCCGTCTCATGACGTCACAAGTACGCTTCTGTTCCAATACACCATACGTGCTGCGTGCTCGCGTTCTTGTCAAGTCAGATCTTCCTGTGTTCTCGCCAAGACCGGACTTGACGAGAACGCGGTACCGCGCGCGAGCTATTTTTAGAAACACAACGTCACGATGACGTCACATCACGTGGTACGCAGTAGGGCAAACTCCCAAACGCGCCGCTGTTTTGTTGTGGAAGAGACGTGCGTTAGCCTAGGTTTTACTCGGTAAACGACTGCTTTTTCCAACATCTAAGACCATGGTTTATAAACATTGTTGCTATGGGACGTGCAACAGCGACTCGAGGTACGCTGATCGGCCGCATATGAAGGATGTTTTCTTCATTAATTTCCCGAAACTCAAGAGTGCCAAGGAGAAATGTGTGCGTTGGGTACACTTGTGCGGGCGGCCTACACAACATTTCAACCCGGAAAAAGTTACCAAATTCACCTACATATGTAGCAAGCATTTTGTCGGTGGAAAGGGTGATGATAGCATATAGGCTAGCATGTTAGCAGGCGCTAACATGGTACCCTGCTACCGGGATAGCTTACTCAAAAACAAACGCCCTGAATCTCTTAAGCGAAAGATTCTGAGATGTGAACAATCGTTTTGTAGCTACCTATTGGCAAGATATACAGATTCCTGGACGTTGATTGCAAACAAACAAAAAAGGCCGACGTGAACGGAGCACGGTGGAAATCATAACAAAGGCATGAACGCCGAGCAGGGAAAAAAACAAAGCTTACCGTTGAATCAACTCGGCCCGTCTTCCGGTTTTTTTGAGCCCTCGACACTCAAGCCACCGTTTCAGCTGAAGGTTGGTGTGCTCTTCCACAGTGCGACCAGTAAACCGTGCGCCTGGGACATCGTCTTGGGTAAGTTTAATGGCTGCAAAGTCGGTCATATCGCTGGTTCTGTTGCGCTTGTAATGGCTGGTTTGTATGTGCGTTCTACGACTGTTTGCCCTACCGGTGCGGCAAAAGGGGCGTTACTCTTAAGGCCGTGACGTCACGTGCGCGGTACCGCATTGAGAAACGGCCCCTGTCTACGTAGACGCGTCATTGGGCGGGTTCTACCTATGCTGCGATGCGTCAGAGCGTCCGCCATCTTGAATGTGGCAAATCTGCAGTTAGTCAGTCACTTAAACAGAATCAGAGGGACTTTAATCTCTGAATATACTTTGTATTCGTAGTATTTTTATTTTTCTAATATTACAAGTTTATTTTTGTATCCCTTTAGCTTCATTCTCCTGAATTTATTCTCCTAAAGAATAAAAATATTTAAAATAATCTAACCTGGTCCTATTACTCCAGGAGTGAAATAATTCTGCAAACTGTGACTATTCTGGAAATGTTCCCTCTTAATTCTCATAATATGACGTTTTTATCATAACATTATCACTTTTGTGTTTTTTTGTTTATTTTTACTTTATTGAC
This sequence comes from Fundulus diaphanus, assembly GCA_037039145.1. Taxonomy (NCBI): domain Eukaryota; kingdom Metazoa; phylum Chordata; class Actinopteri; order Cyprinodontiformes; family Fundulidae; genus Fundulus; species Fundulus diaphanus. The sequence goes on along the minus strand of CM073131.1, from coordinate 56,721,284 downwards.
CTAGGACTTTTTTTCTCATATTATTAATTTTACCTCTTTAATACTCCCCCAAAAAGTTCCTAAAGGTTCACATGTGACACGGTTTTATGAAATAATGAAGACCACAATGTTTAGATTTAACAAATTGATCGTTATATTCATAACACACACACACACACATATATATATATATATATATATATATATATATATATATATATATATATATATATATATATATATAAATAATCACACAGCTATTTATTTTGCTTATTTATAATACTTGAAAATCTATATATGCACATCCATGTCTAAATACAATAGTCTGTACTGTATGCAGGCTAAAAACCTTGAAAAAGAATGGTCTTGCACAGCTTTTTCTAGTGTTGCCACTCTGCAGCTTTAGTGTGTCCAGTTTTGCAACATGGTGCAGCCTTAGTTTATAGAAGGCAGATACAAGTAGTGAAATCAGCCAGAATACATTTCCATGCAGCACAGGAATGAGGCATCTTCTCTGATCCACGTTCACTACAACAGAACTTTACTTCTTTCTGCCACATACAATATGGCGGTAACGTTGACGTGCGAACCTGCGCCCTATGACGCGTCTACGTATATATGTCTGTGGTGGAAGAACCTGGTCTAAAGTCAACAGGAACGATTCAGTCAGACAGCAGAAAAATCTAAACCTATGAATTTAATCAGGCATCAGTGTGGACACCTACAACCTTCAATGTTATGTTTATTCATTATTACACATTACTGTGAGTTTGGTGAATCTGCAACATGCTAGAAGGAAGTTTATAATTATTTTAAAGATAAAACATAAATTTAGCACATTTTACTAAAGAGTAGTATTAGTAAATTAAATAATATTATAATGATAGTAATTAATCTAAGTGTATTTTACCAGAGTAGTATTAGTAAATTAAATCAGATTATTATAATAATCAGGAGGAGCTCCATGTGAGCTGAGAGTCTGATGTCACATGTTATTACAGTTTTAATTCTATATTATGTATTTTAATGATAAAACATTCTGTTCTGCCTTTTGTTAAAGGCAGCAAGAAATTCATGCCGTGAATAAATTAAATGAATATGATATTAAATAAATTCATAGCTTCAGAATCAGAAATACTTTAATAATCCCAGAGGTGTTTAAAATTAGTCAGAAGAAATCTGCTAAAACCAGTTAGAAAGGTTTTGGGTTTATATTTAATCAGAGTGAGACCTCTCATCTTTGTTAGATCCCTACGTGAATTACGTGACATAGTGAGACCTCTCACCTTAAAAAAGATCTTTGACGTATTTTTCTCCGGTAAAATCTGCTTTTCAGCGACTAAAGTGGATAAAATGTTGAAGTTTAATCCGTTCTACGCGCATCCTGCCTCAGAAAATATTCACCTTTAAACCAAATTAAACCAGATTTATGAGTAAAGGTTCCTCAGAGAACCCTAGTAAAGGCTGTGGGGAACCTTCTCATTTTGTCCGCTGTCTGGCTGCACGTGGTCACGTGGTGTGAGGACAGCACACAGGTTCTGGTTCCAGAGGTGTCGGTTCGGTCCCACCAGCAGAACCTCTTTCTTTACCAAAGTCTCTAACCTGGTGGAGGTCCCCGGAGGTTCTGGTCCTCAGGGTCCGGGACTCTGAGCTGTGGGTCGGGGAGAGCAGAGGAGGATCCGCTCTGGTTCTCCTGGACCGGTTCTGGTTCGGCTCATCCATTCCCGCTTAGGAAGCCCAGCAGATATAGCCGGTACCGAACTTCTCCACCTAACTGCTTATCGGACCTCGTTCTGTGTGTGTTTGCGCATGCGCAGGGAGGGAAGGAAGTGGCCTCTGAAAATATTTCCAAAGTAAAAGCTTCGGCCTGATCCCCCAAGCTGCCTTTTATTTATTTATTTATTTATTTATTTATTTATTTATTTATTTATTATTGTCTCCTGTCTGGCAGTGCAACAATAATACATGTTGTCTTAATGCCAGAAAGAGTCCAACAGGTTTTACCTTCACCAGTGGAGCCTTACTGCTGTCACCATAGAGCTCTGCTTGGTTTATACATGCAAGAAGCTTTATTATAATTTATTCTGGGACTATTTCATGTTTAATGGACACAGAAACTGGTAGATAAGGACAAAAGGAGAGAAACAGATGAGATAAAATGCTAAAAGGGAGAAAAGGTGAAAGAGGAAAGCAAAGGAAAGAGAGAGTTATATAACATCCTCTGAGTCTGCTTCAGCTGCTTCAGCCGCCTGTCGTTTTAGGACATTCTCCGGTTTAGGGAACATACAATAAACAAGAAATAATCACTGAGCACAAGTAAGAACACGGCTAACAACATGACTATTTTTTATATTTTCTATTAAATTAAAGCATCTAAAACACCAGAGTCTTTGTGCTCTGCTAGGATTCGCTCCACGTTCCAAACGTCTGTCCTATTTAAAAATGAAAGTGTGGAGTGAAACATTCCTGATAGTTAATGTGGAATATTCTTAACCTTAATATACAGAACTGTGCTACGTAACCTTCCTGATGGTTCAGAGTGTGAAATAAACGTGCGTTCACAGTAGTGATGTGTGCAGACAGTCTTCTCAGCAGGGGGCGATCGCCCTCACAGCTTTACTGAAGAAGAGGTTTCTGTTCCATCTGGATTTAACGTTCCTGAAACGTTCCCCTGATGGAAGAGGAGCAAACAGCGCATAGCCCCGCTGGGTGGGATCTGTGGCGATCTAAAGTTTTATCATCAAACCCAGCTGCTGCCCAGAATAAGTGAAAACCTCTCCAGCTGTGTCCCACTCCACAGGCTGCGTTGGTCTAACATGCTGAATGTCCTGGAAGACAATCCTTCACCAGGTCCTGACTCCTGGAGCGCTTCAGCCCACATCCACCCACCTGCTGAGGACAGCCACAGCTGCCCTGGTCCAGACTGACAGGACCAAGGCTGCCAGACCACCAGCACCCTGGACCCCCTGACCTCCTGGTGAAGTCCTGCTGACTGAACATGTTTGCTAAACCCACCAGTTACAGAACAAACTCCTCCTGTAGCGCCACTGCTGACCCTATGGTGATAATAATAATAATAATGGTGATATAATGTGAAACAATGAACTACAGAAGTAGGAACACAGCTTCATATTTTGTTGCCAAACATTCGACGAAGATGTTGGAAAAGCCAAAGCCAGTTTTAGAGCTGAGGCTTAAAGCTACAGCTGGTGATCCTGTTCAGAAACACTTTATGTTCTACTGGGTAAAATCATCCTTCAGCAGTAATTACATTATCTATTTAGAAAAATGAGGTTAGAAGTTGTTCTCTGTGGAGCTGCAGGAATGAAAAATCCCTGCCGTTCGGTCCAAGGAGCAGAGATTAGTCAGACGTTCTGGTTCTACTCTCACCTCCTCTGTTCCTCTAGTTCCAGGGTAGTTCCTTATCTACTGGTTCTCCCACATGTTAATCATTCTGGTGCGCTCACCTAACGCCTGAGTGCGGCTCATTCCTTCTTAATTTCTGCTTGCTGGCTGCGCACTTCTAGTGCTTTTTATCTAGTTAGCTTAGCAGCTAGGTTAGTAGTTAGCTTAGCGGTTAGCCGTTCATTGTAGCTCCACTGCTCTCACTGCAGACTTAGAACACGGCTGAAAGTTGGAAAAAGTGAACCGTGTTCATGTTTATGAGAATCAGAGGAAAGCCTCAGTAGAAGGAAAGAAGACCAGAGTGGATTTGGGAGATTTGTTTTTCACACGATCCCCCTGAAGAACAGATAAGACGGTCTAACGCAGGGGTGTCAAGCTCCAGTCCTCGAGGGCCAGTGTCCTGAAACTTTTACAGGTTTCCCTGGTCCCACACACCTGAATCAAATGGCACAATTAGCTCCTCAGTATGCAGTCAGGTTCTTCAGAGTCCTGCTAATTACCTGATTATTTGACTCAGGCGTGTCGGACCAGGGACATATCTAAAAGTTTCAGGACACCGGCCCTGGAGGACTGGACTTTGACACTTGTGGTCTAACGCATTCAAGAAGAAACCTGGGGAAACATCCGGGAAAATTGCCAACTCTATCTTTAATCAAGTATCAAGAATCTTTATTGTAATTAAGTGAAATAACGAGATAACCCCTGTTGAAATTAATATGGGCCTGCTCCTGCTTATTTCTGAAGGCCCGTCTTACCCCTGTTTCAGATTTGATAGTAAAGGAGAAACAATTTATCAGAGGCAAACATTTAAAATATGCATATTTATTTCATTTGGAATTTGGAATAACTTACATGCTTAGATTCAGTATATAACCCACGTCCTTCTCGCCAGGCATTGAAGCTTCTTTGTCTAATCAAGGGTTCGCAAAGATATCCTTTTATTAGACTGAATAGCCCCTCCCAATTAGTTTGGGGGTTTTGGGCCCAGACACTGTGTCTCCAGGTTCTATCTCCTCCCAAAACAAGGAGGCTCTTCTCTCAAGGTCTCCATGCAGTAAGGCTGATTTAGTACCCAAAATGTCCTATCAGGGGTCAAGCCAGATGTCCTCAAGAACCATAAAATAGCTTTCAGACCTTAAAACAAACACCCTGTGAAGCTGTGCTTTTTGCCCTCAGAGGGGAGACACAGTTTAGAGACCAGAAGTACCTCTTATTTTTCATAAAAATGCCTGATCAATATAACAACTAATGATATGTTTCCATAACACCCCTCAGAATGCACACAGATTCCCACATAAGACACTGGCACAACAGGACATGATGTTTTCAGATGGTTAAATACACTGGCAACACCTCATGTGAAGCTAAATGAGCGCAGATGGTCGACAGGATTTGATAAAATTTATGTCAGAGTCAAAAAGGACAGATAACAGTTTATGCCCAATGTAAATTACTGTGCATTTCCATGAATGTATCAGACAGATGTTCCTGGAGAAGTTAAGTGTGCAAATAGAAATCACGACATCTTTGAATAAATGTCCAAAAATGAGTTTTGGGCTTCTTGCCCGTCCATGTCATCGTCTGGGTTGCCAGGAGGCGACCGTTGAGGGGGAGGAGGGGGGGGGAGTGTCAGGGTTCTCTGTGTGGTCGGTGTTCTAACTCTGCTCCACAGGTGGTTCTCGTTGGCTGGGGGGCGTGGCCCACACCTGCGGCTCGTTTGGAGCCGTGCTCACTGGCGTCTTAAGGAAGACTCAGAGAGATGGAAGACGCCAGAGCCTTACCCAGTCGTGGTACGACGTGGCCTCTGACCAGATCTTGGAAACCTGAACTTGTGAGTTTTTTTTTCATACCTCTGAAATCTGACTAATTTTTGGATCTCCTGTTTTTTCTTAGTTTTGTTTGGATTACTCACCCGCCTTGACGTCTCGCTCGGCGAACCAGCTCCTAAGAATCCCTGAAGCTCAGATGTTGCTCTGGCGTTCCCCCTCTTACTCACTTGGTGATACCAAGCCGGGCCTGAGGTTCCCTTCCCTGGATTCTCCTGGTTCCTCCGCACTCTGGTTGCTCCATCTGTCACCCCTGCCTGCCGTGGCTCGCTCCGGATCCCTCGCCGACTTACCATCAGTCCGCCCTCCAGCCGCAAACCACCAGCTATCCACCGTGAGCATTCGGTCTCAGAGTTCCCTCGTCACTACTTCCCCGGTTAGGTTTACCCAACTAAATGGTAAGCGGCTAGGCTTCTGTAGATTTCTCTCTGGTTTGATCTCTCTTAACAACTCTCCTTTTCTCCCCACAGTTTTCTCCAGCACTGACGTTCAGACCTCGACAGATCCCATCAGCAGAATCGATCTCTGTAGTCTGAATTTAAATAAAACATCTTAAACTGCGCATTGTCTTCCGTATTGTGTCTGCATGTGGGCAAAACATATAAAAACCATGACAGAAGAAGGCTCTGGCCAACAAAGCCCAACAGTTAGCCACATAGCAAGAACAGTTAAATGGATTAGGTTTAGCAGTAAATTCGACACAAGAACAACTCCAACTAGTCACCGCTCAGCTCAGTCAGCTGATGACTTACGTTTCTTCCGCTTCCGCTCAGCCTGTCTCTCAGGCATCGGAGGTCCTGCCTCCCGCAGTTCAAACACCTGAAGACACCGATCAGATTCCGCTCTCTGAAAGCTCATCTCCGGCTCCTGAGAAATTCTCAGGAGAAAGTGGAGATTGTGGGGGTTTTCTCTTCCAATGTAATCTCGTTTTCAACTGTTCTCCCCGAACTTACCCCACTGATCAGTCAAAGATTGCGTTTGTTCTTCGGCTCTTAACCGGTAGAGCTCTGAGATGGGCTGAAGCCCAATTTTCGGACTGTCAAGCGTTCGGGTGTTCGTTTAAGGAATCTGTTACTGAATTTAGGACTGTTTTGTCAGCCGAATTGGACCCGGTCCAATTATCTCGTTCTCTGCTCTCGTTAAAGCAGCGGGGTCGACGTGTTTCTGATTTTTCGGTAGAATTTCGTACTCTTGCTGCATCCGCTGATTGGGAAGGCAAGCCGTTAAATGCAGTCTTTTTCCAGGCGTTAGATGAAAATTTAAAGGACGAACTAGCCCAACTGGAAGAACCTAGCTCCTTTGAGGGCATGGTCGCTTTAGCCATCAGGTTGGATACCCGACTACGTAGCCGTAAACCGAGGACGAACAGAGAGACCCCTACGGTCTGCGGGTCCACCGGTGCAGGGATCCACTACGCAGCGGCTTTTAGTTTCACCGCCTTCACCTCCTGAACCTATGCAGATTGGTCATGTTCTTTTAACTAATGAAGAGCGTCAACAACGGTATTCTGAGAATCAGTGCCTTTATTGTGGAGGTGAGGGTCATTTCGTTAAAGATTGTCCGGTGCGGCCAATAGATCGGGTCCGTCGCCTGTAGCAGGGAAGGCGGCGGACCGGAGTAATTTTTCGTTCCCCAAGCCTGTTTTGAACTCGTCTCCGTCCCGTCTTTGTCTGCCGGTTACTTTGGTTTTCGGTCAGGATAGTTTTGATGTCTCAGCCCTCATCGACTCAGGTTCTGATTTTAACCTGATCGACTCGGATTTAGTAAATCACCTCCGCATCCAGAGTGTGCCGCTCTCCACACCTCTCCAGGTGTCCGCTCTAGATGGGGAGAAATTAACCCTCATCACCCACCAAACCGAGCCTCTGGAGACAATAGTATCCGGTAATCACTGAGAACAGCTGTCATTTTTTATTTTTCCTGTGGTCTTAGGTTTGGCATGGTTATCTGCTCATAACCCACATTTAAATTGGGCCGAATCTCGGCTGGAGTCTTGGTCTCTCGCCTGTCACTCTCGGTGTTTGCTCTCGGCTCGGCCAGTCTCTCATCCGCCTGCTTCTTCCCCCAAACTTGGGAATGAGATTGATTTATCTCGCGTGCCTAAACAGTATCATGATCTCCGCCTGGTCTTTAGTAAGACTCTGCCTCCGCATCGCCCATATGACTGCGCTATTGACCTGCTACCTGGTGCTCCACTGCCTTCCACCCGCCTGTACAACATCTTGAGGTCTGAACGTCAGGCGCAGGAGAAATATATTGGTGAGTCTCTAGCGGCTGGATTAATTCGGCCTTCCTCTTCTCCTCTAGGTGCGGGTTTTTTCTTTGTGGGGCCATGTATCGATTACCGGGGGTTAAATCAGATCACAATTAAGAATAATTTTCTGAGCTTGATTTATGCAATTCTTACCATTTAGTCCGGATTAGACAGGGGGATGAGTGGAAGACTGCTTTTAAGACCCCACTGGGGCATTTTGAGTATCTTGTGATGCCCTTTGGCTTATGTAACACTCCGTCAGTCTTTCAAGCTCTAGTTAATGACGTCCTACGGGATTTCTTAAATGACTTTGTATTCGTCTACTTAGATGATATCCTGATTTATTCTAGCAACCCCGATCAGCATCAGCATCATGTCCGTCTCGTTCTCCAACGCCTCTTAGAAAACCGCCTATTCGTTAAGGCCGAGATGTGCGAATTCCACCTTAGCACAGTCTCATTCCTCGGCCTGATTCTAGAAGGCGGCGGTGTGAGATCTGATCCCGAGAAGATTAAGGCGGTTGTTGAATGGCCAACCCCTGATTCCCGTAAGCAACTCCAGAGATTTTTGGGATTTGCCAATTTTTACAGGCGATTCATCAAAACTTACAGTCAGATAGCTTCCCCCCTGCACGCTCTTACTTCCACCAAAGTCCCGTTTATCTGGAGTCCTGAGGCTGAGGCCACATTTCAGAATCTTAAGACTAAATTTTCTCAGGCTCCCATACTGGTTCACACCTATCCCACTAAACAATTCACCCTTGAAATAGACGCGTCAGACACTGGCGTTGGTGCAGTTCTACCACAACACTCAGACTCGGACAATAAACTTCATCCGTGTGCCTTTTTTTCTCGCCAGTTGTCTCCAGCCGAGCGTAATTATGACGTAGGGGATAGGGAACTGCTTGCCATGAAGTTGGCATTAGAGGAGTGGGTGGCATTGGTTAGAGGGATCCGAGCAGGCCATAATTTTTTGGACCGACCATAAGAACCTCGCTTATCTGCAGTCAGCCCGACTTCTAAACCCCTGTCAAGCCCGTTGGTCCCTGTTCTTCTCCAGGTTCAATTTAACCATAACCTACCGTCCTGGCTCCAGAAACGTCAAGCCCGATGCATTGTCTCGACAGTTTGCACCCCAGGAAGAGGAGAGGGAACCAGCACCCATACTACCCCCCACTTGCACCGTGGGAGCCTTACGTTGGGAGCTAGAGGACCGGATTAACCAAGCCCAGAGACTCGATACTGACCCTGGCACCAGCCCCGCGGGTCTTATTTATGTCCCCAGATCTGTTCGACCTGATGTTCTCCACTGGAGTCATGACTCCAAGTTTTCCGCCCATCCAGGCATTTTTAGAACCCAGGCCGTTTCTCAATTCACGAGACCGCGAGTCCGTACTCGCGTTCTCGTGAAGTCTGTTCTTGGTAAGAACACAGGAAGATCGGACTTGACGAGAACGCGAGCATGCAGCACGCATTGTGCATTGGAACAGAAGTATACTCGTGACGTCATCACATCCACAGCGCTTGAGCATTTCTTTAACGTTCAAAACTATTTATACACTACACCATCATATCTTATTGAAAACGTTTTTTTATTAATTTCTAAAAAGTCTAATAAAATATCTAAAATAATTACAGAACTGTGGGTTTAAAACCAGCAATAGCGGGAATTTCTTTGTTGGGAGTTGTAATTGTTGTAGTTGCAGAGGCGACTGAATCTTCTTTAAAAATCAGCACTTTATAGAACCAAAATGAGCGATACGAGCAATATAGCTGTTGCTTCGGTCGTTGGTCAGCTTTACCAGCAGGCTGAAGAGGAGGTGATGCAGTTGAGGAGGCAAATCCGAGCAAGGAGAAGATAGATGCAGCAGAGGAGGCTCAGAAGGCAGGCTTTGCTCACCCATCTATTGCCAACTGGTAGGCATTTTAAGATTGACAGCCTATTTCCTACTTTTATCTTTAAAAAAACATTGAGGATGGTATTAAAAACGTGATCAGGTTGAAATTGTGACTATTTTCCCATTATTTATAAAAATTAAGACCCAGTTTTAACATTAATAACAGTAGGGTTAAGCTACTTTAATGCACCTCCTGACCTTCACAGCATTGATCATTAATTCAATTCAATTCAATTCAATTCAATTTTATTTATATAGCGCCAAATCATGAAACATGTCATCTCAAGGCACTTTACAAAGTCAAGTTCAATCATATTATACAGATTGGTCAAAATGTCCTATATAAGGAAACCAGTTGATTGCATCAAAGTCCCGACAAGCAGCATTCACTCCTGGGGAACCGTAGAGCCACAGGGAGAGTCGTCTGCATTGTACATGGCTTTGCAGCAATCCCTCATACTGAGCAAGCATGAAGCGACAGTGGGAAGAAAAACTCCCCAATAACGGGAAGGAAAAACCTCCAGCAGAACCAGAACCAGGCTCAGTATGAACGGTCATCTGCCTCGACCGACTGGGGGTTACAGAAGACAGAGCAGAGACACAACAAGAGAGACAAAAAAGCACAGAAGCACACATTGATCCAGTAATCTGTTCTACATTAGATGGTAGTAACGGGTGAGCCGTCTTCTCTGGATGATGTCACAGTTAACAGAACGCCAGACCAGGTGTACCTACTATGAAGAGAAAAGAGAGAGAACAGAAAGTTAAAGCAGAAATGATGACACGTAATGCATAATTGAAGAACAGTAGAACTCAATAGAGTGAGAAAATTAGATCCTGATATACTCCAGTAGCCTAAGCCTATAGCAGTAAAACTATAAAGGTAGCTCAGGGTAACATGAGCCACTAGTTATAATTTTTGTCAAAAAGAAAAGTTTTAAGCCTAGTCTTAAAAGTAGACGGGGTGTCTGCTTCACGGACCAAAACTGGGAGTTGGTTCCACAGGAGAGGAGCCTGATAGCTAAAGGATCTGCCTCCCATTCTACTTTTAGAGATTCTAGGAACCACCAGCAGACCTGCAGTCTGAGAGCGAAGTGCTCTGTTAGGAACATACGGGGTAATCAGAGCTCTGATATATGATGGAGCTTGATTATTAAGGGCTTTATACGTTAGAAGAAGAATTTTAAATTCTATTCTTGATTTAACAGGAAGCCAATGAAGGGAAGCTAAAATTGGAGAAATATGATCCCTCTTGTTGATTTTCATCAGAACTCTTGCTGCAGCATTTTGGATCAGCTGAAGGCTTTGAACTGCATTTTGTGGACTTCCTGATAGTAAAGAATTACAATAGTCCAGCCTTGAAGTAACAAATGCATGGACTAGTTTTTCAGCATCACTCCTGGACAGAATGTTTCTAATTTTGGCGATATTCCGGAGGTGAAAAAAGGAAACTCTGGAAACCTGTTTAATATGGGATTTAAATGACATGTCTTGGTCGAAAACAACACCAAGATTTTTTACTTTATTACCAGAGGCCAATTTAATGCCATCCAGATTAAGTGAATGATTAAGAAGTTTATTTTTTGAAGACTCTGGCCCAAAGATTACAACTTCTGTCTTGTCAGAATTTAGATGCAGGAAATTTAAAGTCATCCAGCTTTTGATGTCATCAAGACATGACTGCAGTCGAAGTAATTGATTGGATTCATCAGGATTTATGGATAAATATAGCTGAGTGTCATCAGCATAACAGTGGAAATTAATCCCATGCTGTCTGATAATTTTGCCGATCGGAAGCATAAATATAGTAAAGAGAATTGGTCCAAGGACTGAACCCTGTGGTACTCCACAGGTGACCCTAGAGTTTGAGGAAGATTTATTATTAACATGAACAAACTGGAATCTGTCCGACAGATAAGATCTAAACCAGCCTAATGCTTTCCCCTTAATCCCTACAGTATGCTCAAGTCTTTGTAGGAGAATATTGTGATCAACTGTATCAAATGCAGCACTGAGATCTAACAGGACAAGTACAGACACAAGTCCATTATCTGAGGCCATGAGAATATAAAAAAAAAAGAAAGGAAAAAACATATTTTTATGTCTGTCCACCTTTACAATGATTAATCTATCAATTATGTGCAGTTAGTTCAGCCCATTTTTCAGTGAAATGGTAAAAATAACAGAGAAGGGAAGCCATTTGTTACATTTACTATACATTTTACTTTTTCTTTCTTGAGAACTATAATAATCTGCATGTTAACCACATATAGTTTTATGGTGTGAAAAGATGAGAATTGAAAAAACAATTATGGTAACATTTGGCATTTTTTATTTACAGGAAGAAACAGAAACCAAATATGTGTGGATAAACACCTCTGTGCCAATCCTCCAAATATTTTTTAATGAAGGGGACCTGAAACCAGCCTTCTAGCTAAACAGGTCCACCATCGTCTTCCTCCTTCAGCTGCTGCCCATCAGAAGGTCCATGGATGGCCACAGGAGATAGAGGTGCTGGTGACCCTCTACTGGCTGGCCTGCAGTGCATCCTATAGGGAAACAGCTTGCCAGTAAGATTTCTTACCTTCTTGTCCTTAAATAGAGCCAACAATGACACACAATTGATACATAGATTATATTAATTGGATAGAAGATTAAGACATATCAGCATATTACCTAAATTACAAGTTAATTTTATATTTGGTACAGGTCTAGTGGAGGCACGCTACAACAGGCACCACGCCAAGGCTGATTAACATCATTGAGCGTGTCTTTGGTGGTCTGAAGACACGGTGGCGTTTCATCTTCTTAAGGGCGCTGTAGGTCTGCCCGACGTTTGCCCCAAAAGTAATCGCCGCCTGCTGCATCCTCTACAATATTTGTATAGAGGCAGGGGACCAGCTGGACGTGGAGGATGAGGAGGTTGACCCAGAGGAGGACGAGGAGGTTGACCCAGAGGAGGATGACCATGCGGCGGCTGAAGACAGGGAGCTGCTCCAGCTGGCTGCATGTTTAAGTGAACATGACTACACCTGACCTAATGTAGATCAGTTCTAGTCATGTTCACATGCTGCTTCATTTTTTTTTTCACTACCTGGAAAAATACATTAAATAATCATTAAATTAATTTCCATTCCAACTATTTTTAATTGTAAGTTTATAGGCGTTGTCTATTTGTATGAGATCTTAATAGGAGTTATTTCTTTGTTTTAAACCATGTTAGTAACTGTTAATAATTTGTTGAATATATTACACCTTCATTCTCTTCCAAAGATTAAACATTTGTATAAAATAAATGTCTGTTTTTTCATATTTTGGCGCTATATAAATAAAAAATTGAATTGAATTGAATTGAATATACTATTATTACTATTGTTTTCTTTCCCTCTTTCTCCTCTCAATTATTCGTGTCCTGACTCAGAAGAAACTCAGGAAAAACATTTATAGAATGTATTTATTTATTTATTTTATATGCTGTTGTCATCCTTGGCAGACATTTACAATTTATTCCAGCAAGTATTGAGTTAATAAAGCAACACACGTCAGTCAGATAAACACAAAACAAATAAATCATAACCAGCGGTATTATGTACACTACTTTTTATAATTACGCACTAACTCTGTAAACAGGCCACATAGGGAAGCTTAAAAGTATAATGTTCTCACCTCAAACGATCTGAAAACGTACTTTTGAAGAACAACAGCAGCAGAAAAGGGAATTTTTAACTTACCGCTGTGAGCTCTGTTTGCGCTGTCTGGAATCAAGCTGCGGCCGCGGTGCATTCTGGGCAAGCGGTCAGTCTGAAGAACGCACAAGTCTGCTCTGATGCATGCTCGATAAAGAGGGCGGGCGAGAACAACATCCGGGGAATTCGGCGCGTTCTCGATTTGGCGTTCTCTGGATTGGAACAGTGCTCGGGCTGAGGCTGATGACGTGTCACGAGCACACGAGCACACGAGAACGCTCAAGAACGCATATTGAGAAACGGCCCCAGTCTCAGGTTTCTCTGCGCTTTTGGTGGCCATCTTGGACTAAGTATGTGCACAAATATGTTTTAGCCTGTCCCGTTTGTGCTCAGAATAAGCCTTCCTATAAGCCACCCTCTGGTTTACTAAACCCCCTGCCAGTTCAGAATCAGAATCAGAATCAGAATCAGAAATACTTTAATAATCCCAGAGGGAAATTATTTTCGTTACATGCTCCACATATACACACATTTCTATATATATATTTACAACATTCCACACAAGGTAATATGCTATATACTGTACATATATATAAGTCAATATATATATATATATATATATATATATATATATATATATATATATATATATATATATATATATATATATATACACACACATGTATATATAAACATATGTATAACTATAAATCCCAGTAAAGTGATAATGACGTTGTGCAAGAACAGTGCAGAGAATGTCATTCCATAGAGGGCTGCTGAGTCTATTAAAACATGCGATTGGAGGTATGAGAGCAGACAAATCGCTTGCAGCACCATGGGGTAGGATGACGGGTAAATATACTAAATGAGGTGGTATGAAGCTTGTAAGTGTTTTTGTCTCCAATTGGAAGCAATTCCAATTGTAATAAATATGCATATTTTAAATGTTTGTCTTTGATAATTGTTTCTCCTGTGCTGCCAAATTTTCGAACCAGGTGAGACGGCCGTTGAGAGTTCAGGTCCAGGACTAACCAGCTGACATCAGGACACACAGCAGCTCCATTGATCAGACTCTGATGGCTGATCAGTCTGATCGGTCCGTTGATCCATCAGACTTTGGAGCAGAAAGAAGATCTGAGTGAAGGTTCTGATGGACCAAGAGAGGACACTTCATCAGCTGCTGCCTTGTGGTCCAGTCTGCAGACTCAGCACTGATCTGTATTGAGTCCAGAGAACTTGAAGCAGTTTCAGGTGGAGCATTTGGACCGAACAGAGAGAAAAACATGTGGATGATGTCTTCAGTCCTGGAAAACAGAATCATACTTACCAATGGCTGTTGGTAATGATGGAAATGATCCAGTTGATCCTGAGAAAGTCCCACACTAAACTGTCAGCCATGTTTTTTGCTGGTGATCGTCAGATTCCTGTTTTAAATAAAGTTTTTGTTTCAGATCAACTCAGTACTTTATTTTATTAACAGATGCCCCCTTTGTAATTTGCAATTGGTACCAGGCCAGAAATGATCTAGTGCCTTGAATTTAAGCCCCAAGGGTGTCATTTTAATTATCTTTGAGACAAACCTACCTATATAACATTCTTTGAACCAAGCAACAAGATTTTTTAACACGGTCAAAAAACTTGATCCTGTTTTAACTTGCAAAGCTTAGCAGTGTCTGCTAAATAGTTTTGGTCCGTGAGGCAGACACTCCATCTACTTTTAAGACTAATCTTAAAACTTTCCTTTGTGACAAAGTTTATAGTCAGAGTGGCTCATGTTACTCTGAGCTACCTCTATAGTTATGCTGCTATAGGCTTAGGCTGCTGGAGGACATCAGGGTCTAATTTTCTCTCTCTGCTGAGTTCTACTGTTCTCCAGTTTACTGTTCTCTAGTTTTGCATTGCACTGAAATGACTGTTGTCATTTCAGTTTTTAACTTTTTGTTCTCTCTCTTTTTCTTCATAGTAGGTACACCTGGTCTGACGTTCTGTTGACTGTGAAATCATCCAGAGAAGACGGCTCACCCGTTACTACCATCTAATGTAGAACAGATTACTAGATCAATGTGTGCTTCTGTGCTTGTTTGTCTCTCTTGTTGTGTCTCTGCTCTGTCTTCTGTAACCCCAGTCGGTCGAGGCAGATGACCGTTCATACTGAGCCTGGTTCTGGTTCTGCTGGAGGTTTTTCCTTCCCGCTAATGGGTGGTTTTTCTTCCCACTGTCGCTTCATGCTTGCTCAGTATGAGGGATTGCTGCAAAGCCATGGACAATGCAGACGACTCTCCCTGTAGCTCTACGCTTCTCCAGGAGTGAATGCTGCTTGTCGGGACTTTGATGCAATCAACTGGTTTCCTTATATAGGAAATTTTTGACCAATCTGTATAATATGATTGATTTTGACTTTGTAAAGTGCCTCGAGATGACATGTTTCATGACTTGGCGCTATATAAATAAAATTGAATTGAATTGAATTGAACATGCGGCTTATGACAACACCATTCTTTCAGTATTAAGATTAGGGCTGGGCAAGTTAACGCGTTAATTTCGCGTTAATTCATTAGACTATTAACGGCGATATTTATTTTATCGCGCATTAACGCATGTTGCTCACATGCTTTCAGTCAGTGTCAGTCAGCAGGCGCGCTGACTGCAGCGCGCTGTCTCACGGCAGCGCGCTGTCTCACGGCAGCACTCTCCCGCTCCCCCTCCCCTCTCGTACATGGCTCAGCGGCCCCAGCCAATCAGCACGCAGGCTCAGCCTGGCCCGCCCACTCAGCTCTCACACAAACTCAACAAACAAACAGCTGAGAGAGAACGCAGCAGCGGAAAAACATGAACAGGGGAAGTAGCACCGTTTGGCTTTATTTTAATACCGTAAATTAAATCAAGCTGTATGTTTTGTAAAAAGCCGGTTAATTTCAGTGGAAACACAACAAATTTATCTAAGCACGTGAAAAAACATGAACACGTCGAGCCCCAGAAACGGAGAGAGGAGACGAAACTTCTGTCATTGCCCCGACAGACCCACAGACGTCTCTGACTGAGGCGTTTCAGTCCTCTATGGAACATCCAGGTAGATCAGTGGTCATCTTCAGCAGCAGTTCATGTTAACTTTCAATGTAGATATTATCTATCATATGTTACTGGAGCCCACACATAACATGTAATTAAGACCTTGAAAGAACCTAGTACATATATTAAAAAGTGTTATTTAAGATAAGATAACATTAGCTAATCCTTTTTTTATCCCACGACGGGGAAATTTATAGGATTAAAGCAACAGGCAGGTGCACACAACACAGACAAAATTACATAAGGATTGAAAGATATAAGAGGTGGATTAGCGAAAAAACACTGAACATAACATTATTGTTATTATTTAATTGTAATAATAAAATAAAAAACACAAAACCCAAAAGGTCAACAGTTTCATGATACATCAAGCTTAGGGACTGGCTAATGTACGATTAATCGGGATTAAAAATTTTAATCGTTGCCCAGCCCTAATTAAGATACTAAACCTTTAGGAATTACAAGCTCTATAGGGCCTGTAGGGCACCTTTCCACAAAAGCAGGGTGGCACTTTAGATTAACCAGGAGTTAAATCTGTTCTACATGTGGTGAGATGGTGTTCTACCCTCCCCACTGTTATGGAACAATATCATGAGTTGTTATAATAATCAGGCACTTCTGGTCTCTAAACTGTCTCCCCCCTCTGAGGCAGAAAACACACAGCTCACATTGTGTTTGTTTTACGGTCTGAAAGCTATTTTATGGTTCTTGAGGTCATCTGGGTTGACCCCCTGATAGGACACCTGGGTGCTAAATCAGCCTTACTTCATGAAGACCCTAGAGAGAATAGTCTCCTTGTTTTGGGAGCAGAAATAACCTGGAGCCACAGTGTCTGGGCCCATGGTTGTGCGCAATGTTTGCCTCTGATAATTGTTTCTCCTTTACTACCAAATCTTGAACTGGGTTAGACCGGCCGTGACAGATGGACCGGACACCACTCTGTGTACTAGGTGCAGTTGAAAGCATACCTTTGATTGAGCAGTGTGGCAGATGTCTTTACAGTCAGGCAGGTTGCTGCCAAGGTGTGTTCTTTCTTTGTTTCTCCCGCTGTATGTCGGCTGTGTGGGTGGCTGATCTGCTGCCGTGGTCGGCTGCAGCTGGGGTGTTTTGCAGTGCACATTTTTTCGCCTGGTTTTCTCCTGCTGGTCCGCTCTCTCCCTGTGTCTCCACTCTTGGGCATGTGTTGTCCGCACGCCTTGCTGAAAGCTGCAGCTCTACACACAGTGCTGAAGGTTGCAGCACTGTGGACACTCTGCTGTCTTGGCTGCCTGGTTGGTGACAACGTGCCAGGCAGCTCTTTCATTACACCTGTTGCTGCCTGGGCAGCTAGTGAGCTAGGCAGTATACGCCTAGGATCAGATATTTACAGCTCACTCTTTGAATTGCTTTTGGTTTTGTTTTGATATTTGTTGTATGAATTCGTTAAATTTTCTTTTTTATTTGTGCCATCCCCTTTTTTCTTGTTTTTCATTGCATGTTTTTTTTTTTTTGTGGAACAATTGTTAGTATTGCTTTCCTGACGTTTTTCCTTTGCTTTCTTAGGGACTTGGTAGTATGCCTGAAGTCTAGTGTTTTTTAAATGGAATGATTTTATATAATTGTTAATAAAATATAATAAACACAATATAAATATAATAAAATATATTTTTATACAGAACTTGATCTGTGTTTATGTGCAGTGATCCTTCCCCCGGGCCTTCTTGCGTTTTAAATAAAACTTTTAAAATGACCCCACCCCCCTCTACTAGCCACATACACAACACAAAATAAGCTCTTAAAATGTCTGTTATTGGACAAATATGCAAAGCATCTTAGGTTAGATAATGGCGCATCTAACTCCTCTGGACTGGATGTTATTTTTGAAAACGCATAACTGTGAACTTTTCATTTAAGAATTGTGGTTTATGCAAACATGAGGATAAGTCACAGCATCTGGACTCACATTGGTTCAGTCAGTAAATTTATCTTTACAGTTAAATCAACCGTCAGACAGTTGGTTACACCAAATAACTTGATTGATTCAAGCATTTGAATTTATGCTTTTTGTAGTACAGTTGATTTTCACTAGCTGAGAAATTTTTTTCAAAAAGTCAAGATTGTCACAGGTAAATATTCTCATATGTGTGCAGTGCAAACTGTGTTTTTACGAACCCCCACCCAGGGCGCCATTTATTGTTGCATTATTACGAACTGTTCTAAGTTGTTTAATAAATACCTCTGTTAGGTATTGTCTGCTAAATATCAGCCCAAACAGCTGATATCAGGACAATAGTTGAAAGGAATGATTCGAGCACTGGCGTTTCTTTAACAGCAAACTCTGCACACACATAGAATAAATGAGTGACAACTTCAGAATCAGAATAAGAATCAGACATACTTTAATAATCCCAGAGGGAAATTACCTTTGTTACATGCTCCAGATATACACACATGTTTATATATATATTTACAACATTCCACACAAGCCAATATAATATATACATATATAAGTCAATATATATATATATATATACATATATAAGTCAATATATATATATAAGTCAATATATATATATATATATATATAAGTCAATATATATATATATATAAGTCAATATATATATATATAAGTCAATATATATATATATATATATATATATATATATATATATATATATATATATATATATATATATATATATATATATATATATATATATACATGTATATATAAACATGTATAACTATAAGTCCCAGTAAAGTGATAGTGACGTTGTGCAAGAACAGTGCAGAGAATGAGTAAATGTCAGTTACAGAGGGGGGTGTTAGGATAATTGAGGGAGGCGTTGTAGAGATTGATGACCACAGGCAGGAATGATTTCCTGTGGCGCTCTGTGGTGCATCATGGGTAAGAGGAGTCTTCTGCTGAAGGAGCTCATCTGCTGGGCCAGTGTGTCATGGAGAGGCTGTGAGACATTGTCTAAGATGGACTGGAGCCTGGACAGCATCCTCCTCTCTGTGTCCAGCTCCTCCCCCACAACATCACCAGCCCTCCTGATCAGTTTGTTCAGTCTGTTGTTGTCAGCGACCCTCAGCCCGCTGCCCCAGCATGAGACAGCAAAGAAGATGGTACTGGCAACAACAGACTCATAAAACATCCTCAGCATCGTCCCACAGATGTTAAAGGACCTCAGCCTCCTCAGGAAAAAGAGTCGGCTTTGACCCTTTTTGTAGACCGCCTCGGTGTTTCTAGTCCAGTCCATCTTATTGTCAAAGTACACTCCCAGGTACTTATACTCCTCCACAGTGTCCACAGGGGCCCCCTGGATGGAAACAGGGGTCACAGGTGTTTTCGTCTCACAGGTGTTTTTGTCAAAGGTGTTTTGTCAAAACACAGGTGTTTTGTTTTTGTTCCTAAACGTCCTTGGTCACATATCGCTCTAGACTTTGTCACGGGTCTCCCGCCATCCCAGGGCATGTCCACCATCCTCACGGTGGTGGATAGATTTTCTAAGGCCTGTCATCTGATACCTCTCCGCAAGTTATCCAACGCCCCACAGACTGCACAACTACTCATCCATCATGTTTTCAGACTTCATGGAATACCCACAGACATCCTCTCTGACCGGGGTCCCCAGTTCGTCTCTCAGGTCTGGCGGCACTTTTGTTCTGCTCTCGGTGCCTGCTACACCCTCACGTCTGGATATCACCCACAAACCAACGGTCAAACTGAAAGAATGAACCAAAAATTAGAAACAACCCTCCGCTGTCTCACTTCATCTTCTCCCTCAGACTGGAACAGATTTTTACCCTGGATCGAGTATGCATTAAACTCTCACGTTTCGTCTGCCACTGGAGATTCACCATTTGAGATTTCTCTAGGATATTAACCACCTCTCCTACCCACTGACGAACAACGTATACCCTTTTCATCCGTCAACGATTACATCCGCCGCTGTCAAGATACCTGGAGGTCCACTGTCACTGCTCTTACATGCACCGCAGAGCAGAACAAAAGATTTGCCGACCAGCACCGGTTACCTGCCCCCCAATATCGCCCCGGTCAGAGAGTTTGGTTATCCTCCAGGGACGTCCTGTCTAACCCATCGGCCAAGAAACTTGCTCCTCGATTTTCTGGACCTTATGAGATTCAGTCTATCATCAGCCCCGCCTCCGTGCGTCTACGCCTGCCTCCTCATTCCCGAGTTCACCCCACGTTCCATGTGTCACAGATTAAGTCTGTTTTGGAAAGTGAGCTTCGCCCTCCCTCCGAACCACCTCCACCCTCCCAGGACAGTCAGGGGCCCCGCGTCCGCAGGATCGTGGACGCCCGTCGACGTAGTAAAGGACACCAATACCTAGTCGATTGGGAGGGTCGCGGTCCTGTGGAGCGGTCCTGGGTCTCTGGCTCGGCTGTGGCCAACCAGGACCTGCTCAATGAGTTTTGGGCTTCTCGCGCGTCCACGTCATCGTCTGTGTCGCCAGGATGCGGGGGGGGGGGGGGGGGGGGGGGGTTAGTGTCTGGGTTCTCTATTTGGTCGGTGTTCTAACTCTGCTCCACAGGTGGTTCTGGGGGCGTGGCCCACACCTGCGGCTTGTTTGGAGCCGTGCTCACTGGCATCTTAAGGAAGACTCAGAGAGATGGAAGACGCCAGAGCCTTACCCAGTAGTGGTACGACGTGGCCTCTGACCAGATCTTGGAAACCTGAACTTGTGAGTTTTTTTCGTATCTCTGAAATCTGACTAATTTTTGGATCTCCTGCTTTTTCTTAGTTTTTGTTTGGACTACTCATCCGTCTCCACGTCTCGCTCGACGAACCAGCTCCTAAGAATCCCTGAAGCTCAGATGTTGCTCTGGCGTTCCCCCTCTTACTCACTTGGTGATACCAAGCCGGGCCTGAGGTTCCCTTCCCTGGATTCTCCTGGTTCCTCCGCACTTTGGTTGCTCCATCTGTCACCTCTGCCTGCCGTGGCTCGCTCCGGATCCCTCGCCGACTTACCATCAGCATTCGGTCTCAGAGACTCAGAGAATAGTAAGCGGCTAGGCTTCTCGAGATTTCTCTAACTCTGTGGAGGGTCTTGTTATACAACAATAGACTGTCCCTCCAGATTAGGTAGGATTCCTCTTGGTGTGTAGAGCGCCATTTTGTCTCCAATTTCCTAACATTGTGCTTCAAGGAATGCAGCTCTGAATTAAACCAAGGAGCCAGCTTCCTGTGAATTATCACCTTCTTTTTCAAGGGAGCTACATTGTCTAATGCAGAACGCAATGACGAAGTCACACCGTTAACAAAGACATCTATTTGTGAATGGGAAGAAACAGCATTGCTGCCATCTACAGGGCATTTCTGCAATACTGAGGATATTAAAAGGGGGACAGACTCTTTAAAGTTTGATACAGCATTATCCGATAAAGATCTACTATAATGGAACCCTCTTTTGGGGGTGGAGAACTCAGTTAGATTAAACTCAAATGTTATTAAAAAATGGTCAGACAGGACAGGGTTGTGAGGAAATACTGTTAATTCTTCACAATCAATGCCATATGTCAGCACAAGGTCTAAAGTATGGAGCCGAGAGTGCGTTGGCTTATGCACATTTTGAGCAAAACCAATTGAATCTAGGATAGTTTTAAAGGCTACACTAAGGTTATCACATTCAGTGTCAACATGGATGTTAAAATCACCCACTTTAATAACCTTAGCAGTATTTAACACCAAATCAGATAAGAAGTCTGACAACTCATCCAAAAACTGAGTGTAAGGGCCTGGTGGACGATACAAAACACAAACAGAAGAGGTTTTATTGCTTTGCAGTTTGGATGAGGGAAACTGAGGGTTAAATGTTCAAAAGAACTGTAGTTATTAATTGGCCTGGGACTAATTAATAAATGAGACTGAAAGATGGTTGCCACTCCTCCTCCTCTTCCCACAGATCTGGGAATGAGGAAATTTGAATAATTGGAGGGTGTTGACTCATTTATACTAACGTAGTCCTCTTGTAGCCAGGTTTCTGCGAGACAAAACAAATCAATCTGATTATCAGAAATCAATTCATTAACTAATAAAGTCTTTGGAGGGAGAGACCTTATATTTAATAGACCACATTTAATTGTTTTATTTTTAGGTTCAAGGTGAACCGTATTAATTTTTATTAGATTTTTATGATTTGTTCCTTTTAGATAAGTTTTTGATCTGTTAAGTTTTGGCCGTGGGAAAGACACCGTCTCAATAGGGTAATGGGTGGTTAACAGTACAGAAGCTGCAGAGAGGTGTGTTCTATTTTGTTTCTACATTTTATTTTTATTCCTATATTTTAATCATGTAAAGCACTTTGCATTGTCTCTGTACTGAATTGTGCTATATAAATAAATTTGCACTGCCTTGCCTTGCCTAACCATGGATACTCTAAACTCCAGAGTTAGTGATGGATTAAAACAAAGTACTGAGTTGATCTGAAACAAAAACTTTATTTAAAACAGGAATCTGACGATCACCAGCAAAAAACATGGCTGACAGTTTAGTGTGGGACTTTCTCAGGATCAACTGGATCATTTCCATCATGATCTAACAGCAGTAGGTAAGTACGGCTCTGTTCCCCAGGACTGAAGACATCATCCACATGTTTTTCTCTCTGTTCGGTCCAAATGCTCCACCTGAAACTGCTTCAAGTTCTCTGGACTCAGTATAGATCAGTGCTGAGTCAGCAGACTGGACCACAAGGCAGCAGCTGATGAAGTGTCCTCTCTTAGTCCATCAGAACCTTCACTCAGATCTTCTTTCTGCTCCAAAGATTGGATCAATAATTGAAGCTGGATCGATCGACAGACAGATTGATCAGCCATCAAAGGAGTTGGATCGATGGAGCTGCTGCGTGTCCTGGTGTGCTCTGGTTAGTCCTGGATCTGAACCCTCCCTTCTTAGGAGAGCAATTCCCTCTGATTGGTCCTCTGGTTGGTTCTCTTGTTGGCCCTCTGGTTGGTCTGGGACCGGAGCCTTTGCTGTTGGGGAGACAGAGAACAGTCAGAGATGTGTTTTTTCTTATGTATTGCCTGCCTAGGGACTACAGATGAAAACTAGCTTTGTAGCTATAATCCGGCATATTTACATTTGTTTTTATACTGATGTTCATTAATGTGCTTTGTCCCTATTCAAATAAATTAATAAAAAAATAAAAAAGAGAGACAGAAAACAGTCAGGAAGACAGAAAACAATCAGAGAGACAGGTAGACAAACCTTTAATTATAAGCTGAAATGTTTTCCATCTAAGGAGTTTTCCCTTCGTCCAGATGGTACATTTGTACTCTCCTCTGTCTTCCTTTGTGGGACATATCAGATTCAGACTGAGGTCTCCAGTTGTCTCCAGGTCTTTATTCATCTTTGTTCTGTTTTTGTAGTGGTGGTTCTGTTTTTCAGGCTGATCAAAACCCATTATGTACAGATGGACCATCTTGCCGTCTCTGTTCCTCCACTCCACTTTAATATATTTTGGCAGATCAGGGGCCGTTATGAACGACAGCTGGACAGACTCTGCCTCCTCCTCCACCTCCACCTGACAGACTGGTAAAAGAACAGAGAAGATGAGATTTACAGCAGCTCTTCATCACTTTGAAGCACTCACCTCCCGTGAGGAGGTGAGGAGAGTGCAGGGGGTTCTCAAATGTAAAATTAAGGAGGCTAAAGACAAATACAGGATAAAGCTGGAGAATAAACTCCAGACCAACAACATGAGGGATGTGTAGAGTGGGATGAGAACCATCACAGGGTTCCAGAAGTCCACTGGCATGGGGTTGGAAGGTCGTGTGGACCAGGCCAATGAACTGAACATATTTTTCAATAGGTTTGATACTACAGCCCATCCCCCACAACCCTCTGCTGCTGGCTTCCCTACAACGACCACTCCACCTCCCCCCACTCCTCCTCCTTACAGACCCCCTGTCTGCTCCTCACCACCTCAATCCACATCCACCGACTCCACCCCTCCCCCCTGCTTTACGTCATGTCCTCCACAACCTTAGGACCTCCCCCCTCCCCCTACTGTTACCTCTACAGTGTCCTTCACTCCTGACCTGGTGAGAAGACAGCTAACCAGACTCCACTCCGGCCAAGCTGCAGGCCCAGATGGTGTATTCCCCAGGGTGCTCAAAGCTTGTGCCTACCAGCTGTGTGGAGTACTTAGCCTAGTCTTCAGCCTGAGCCTGCACCTCCAGAGAGTCCCCGTGCTGTGGAAGACGTCCTGCCTCGTTCCTTGTGCCAAAGACGCCGCGTCCTAGCGGCCCTCAGGACTACAGACCTACTCTGACCGGCTCTACTCTGAGTCCTCCCCGGATGACTGAGCTCCTCACCCTATCTCTAAGGGAGAGCCCAGACACACTACGGAGAAAACTCATTTCGGCCGCTTGTATATGGGATTTCTTTCTTTCAGTCACGACCCAAAGCTCGTGACCATAGATGAGGGTAGGAACGTAAATCGACCGGTAAATCGAGAGCTTCTCCTTTTGGCTCAGCTCTCTCTTCACCACAACGGATTGGTACAGCGCCCGCTTCACAGCAGACGCTGCACCAATCTGCCTGTCGATCTCCCGCTCCATCTTCCCCTCATTCGTGAACAAGACCCCAAGATACTTGAACTCCTCCAATAGGGGTAGCACATCCTCCCCAACCCGGAGGAGGCACTCTACCCTTTTCCTGCTCAAGACCATGGTCTCAGATTTGGAGGCACTGATTTTCATCCCGGCCGCTTCGCACTCGGCTGTGAACCGCTCTAGTGAGAGCTGTAGATCAGGTCATCCACGAATAGCAGGGACGCAATCCTAAGGCCACCAAAACGGATCCCCTCAACACCTTGGCTGGGCCTAGAAATTCTGTCCATAAAAGTTATGAACAGAA
This sequence comes from Fundulus diaphanus, assembly GCA_037039145.1. Lineage (NCBI taxonomy): Eukaryota > Metazoa > Chordata > Actinopteri > Cyprinodontiformes > Fundulidae > Fundulus > Fundulus diaphanus. The sequence continues at coordinate 56,696,301 of CM073131.1, read as the reverse complement.
TCGGTGACAAAGGGCAACCTTGGCGGAGTCAAACTCTCACCTGAAACGAGTCCGACTTACTGCCGGCAATGCGGACCAGACTCTGACACCGGACATACAGAGACCTGACAGCCCTTATTAAAGGGTCCTGTACTCCATACTCCTGGAGTACCCCCCACAGGATCCCTCGGGGGACACGGTCGAATGCCTTCTCCAGATCCACAAAGCACATGTAGACTGGTTGGACAAACTCCCATGCCCCCTCCAGAATCCTGCTGAGGGTGTAGAGCTGGTCCAGTGTTCCACGGCCAGGACGAAAACCACACTGCTCTTCCTGAATCCGAGAGTCGACTATCCGACGGACCCTCCTTTCCAGAACCCCTGAATAGACCTTACCAGGGAGGCTTAAGAGTGTGATTCCTCTGTAGTTGGAACACACCCTCCAGTCCCCCTTTTTAAATAGGGGGACCACCACCCCAGTCTGCCAATCCAGGGGAACTGCCCCTGATGTCCACACAATGTTGCAGAGCCGCGTTAACCAATACAGCCCCACAACATCCAGAGCCTTAAGGTACTCAGGGCGAATCTCATCCACCCCCGGTGCCTTGCCACCGAGGAGCTTTTTAACAACCTCGGCAACCTCAGCACCAGAAATGGGAGAATCCAACCCAGAGTCCCCAGGCTCTGCTTCCTTAATGGAAGACGTGTTGGTGGGATTCAATTCAATTTATTTATATAGCGCCAATTCATGAAACATGTCGAGGATTAAGGAGGTCTTCAAAGTATTCCGCCCACTGACGCACAACGTCCCGAGTCGAGGTCAGCAGCACACCACCCCCACTATAAACATTGTTGGTACTGCACTGCTTCCCCCTCCTGAGACGCCGGATAGTGGACCAGAATTGCTTCGAAGCCGTACGGAAGTTTTTCTCCATGGTCTCTCCGAACTCTTCCCACGCCCAAGTTTTTGCCTCGGCGACCAGCTGAGCCGCCTGCCGCTTCGACTGCCGGTACACATCAGCTGCTTCCATAGTCCCACAGGCCCAATAAGGCCCGGTAGGACTCCTTCAGCTTGACGGCTTCCCTCACCGCTAGTGTTTACCAGCGTGTTCGAGGGTTGCCGCCGCGACACGCACCAACAACCTTGCGGCCACAGCTCCGACTAGCCTCCTCGACAATAGAGGCGCGGAACATGGTCCATCCTCCCTCGGGACGTGTTCAAAGCTCTCCTGGAGGTGGGAGTTAAAGCTCCGTCTCACAGGGGACTCTGCCAGACGTTCCCAGCAAACCCTCACAGTACGTTTGGGCCTGCCCGGTCTGACCGGCTTCCTCCCCCACAATCGGAGCCAGCTCACCACCAGGTAGTGGTCGGTGAAGAGCTCCGCCCCTCTCTTCACCCGAGTGTCCAATGCGGCCGCAGATCAGATGAAACGACAACAAACCCGATCATTGAACTGCGGCCTAGGGTGTCCTGGTGCCAAGAGCACATGTGGACACCCTTATGCTTGAACATGGTGTTTGTGATGGACAATCCATGATGAGCACAGAAGTCCAACAACAGAACACCACTCGAGTTCAGATCAGGTGGGCCGTTCCTCCCAACCATGCCCCTCCAGGTCTCACTGTCATTGCCCACGTGAGCGTTGAAGTCCACCAGCAAAACGAGGGAGTCCCCAGGAGGGGCACTCTCCAGTACCCCCTCCAAGGACTCCAAAAAGGGTGGGTAATCTGAGCTGCTGTTTGGCGCATAAGCACAAACAACAGTCAGAACCCGTCCCCCAAGACCTATGTGGAGGGAGGCCACCCTCTCGTTCACCGGGGAAAACCCCAACGTGCAGGCACCGAGATGAGGGGCAACAAGTATGCCCACTCCAGCTCAGCGCCTCTCACAAGGGGCAACTCCAGAGTGGAAGAATGTCCAGCCCCTCTCAAGGAGACTGGTTCCAGAGCCAGAGCGGTGCGTCGAGGTGAGCCTGACTTTCTCTAGTCGGAACCTCTCAACCTTGCACACTAGCTCAGGCTCCTTCCCCATCGGAGAGGTGACATTCCACGTCCCAAGAGCCAGAGTGGGGCCCCGGTGACCCTCGTCCGGGCGAGGTAACACGACGTCCATTTATTGTATTCATCAATAAATGGACGCCATGTTCTGCAGAAGGAGCCGCTCTAGCCATATTTTCTGCAGTTTACGGTTGCAATAACTGATGATAACTGCTGAAAGCAGATTAGGCGGTGCAGATCACCATTTTGAGCAGAGATTGGTTCTAATGATGAGTTCTAAACTCATCTTATAACATTGTGGAACCCAACCCATAAACCCTACTTTAATGCTTATTTGTTGTGTTTTTACGTCTCTAAAAAGTAAAATTTGTATTAATTTAAATTTAACTGCTTAATACCATGTCTATCTTTGTTTAAGAGGTTAAAAAATATTTTGGCATGAAAACAGATATTTATTTATAAGGGGACAGATAGGGCATTGGGACTTGCTTTACAGCCGATACCGCACCGTTACGTCACAAACTGGGAGGTGGCAGTACTGTTCTTGACCAAGATGGCTGCCCCCATAAAAGGACCTTCAAATGAAAATTACTCTTAATTAAAAAAAGCATTTATCGAACAGTATGTGATAATTTTATAATTAAAGTACTTTCAGCAGTTTGAATTCTGATTTTGTCCGGACTTCTCTTTTAAGAACGTTCTGCCTGTCATAGCGTCTGATTTGACTCAGATAATAAACACGTCCCTTCTGTCAGGTGTTTTCCCCAAGTCCCTAAAAAACAGCAATTATTACATTATCTGATCATTTTTCAATAACATTTGAGTTTAATCTAACCAAGTTCTCCACCCCCAAAAGAGGGTTCCATTATAGTAGATCTTTAGCAGATAATGCTGTATCAAACTTTAAAGAGTCTTTCCCCCTTTTAATATCTTCAAAATTGCAGAAATGCCCTGCAGATAGCAGCAATGTTGTTTCTTCCCATTCACAAATAGATGTCTTTAACGGTATGACTTTGTCATTGCGTTCTGCATTAGACAATGTAGCTCCCTTGAAAAAGAAGGTGATAATTCACAGGAAGCTGGCTCCCTGGTTTAATTCAGAGCTGCGTTCCTTGAAGTACAATGTTAGGAAATTGGAGAGAAAATGGCGCTCTACACACCAAGAGGAATCCTACTTAATCTGGAGGGACAGTCTATTGTTGTATAACAAGAACCTTCGCAGAGTTAGAGCAGCATATTTTTCATCAATAATTGAAGAGAATAAAAATAATCCTAGATTTCTCTTTAGTACAGTTGCCAAACTTACTCAGAGCTGCAGCTCTGTTGATCCATCCATTCCCTTAGCTCTTAGCAGTAATGACTTTATGGGATTCTTCATAAATAAAATTGATTCCATTAAAAATAAAATAATTGGCATCCTCCCAAACATGATTACCTCGTCCTCAGTAAGTGAGGCAGTATTGGAGGAATCCTTACAACCTGTGCAGTGCCTGAACTGTTTAAAAGCAGTAGAGCTTTCTGAGCTATCTAAAATCTTAGCTTCATCTAAACCTTCTACCTGTATGTTAGACCCAATCCCAACCAAGTTGTTTAAGGAGGTATTCCCTTTGATCAGTGGCCCTATTTTAGACATGATTAATCTATCCTTAGTAAATGGATATGTACCACAGGCTTTTAAAGTAGCTGTTATTAAACCTTTACTTAAGCAACCATCTCTTGATCAAGATGAGTTAGTAAATTACAGACCTATATCTAATCTTCTTTTCTTATCTAAAATTCTTGAGAAAGTAGTTGCTAATCAACTCTGTGAACATTTACAAAGTAATGACCTACTTGAGGAGTTTCAGTCAGGCTTCAGAGCTCATCATAACACTGAAACAGCTCTGGTGAAGGTCACTAATGATATTCTGATGGCCTCAGATAATGGACTTGTGTCTGTACTTGTCCTGTTAGATCTCAGTGCTGCATTTGATACAGTTTATCACAATATTCTCCTACAAAGACTTGAACATACTGTAGGGATTAAGGGGAAAGCATTAGGCTGGTTTAAATCTTATCTGTCAGACAGATTCCAGTTTGTTCATGTTAATAATAAATCTTCTTCAAGCTCTAGGGTCACCTGTGGAGTACCACAGGGTTCAGTCCTTGGACCAATTCTCTTTACTATATATATATGCTTCCGATCGGCAAAATTATCAGACAGCATGGGATTAATTTCCACTGTTATGCTGATGACACTCAGCTATATTTAGCCATAAATCCTGATGAATCCAATCAATTACTTCGACTGCAGTCATGTCTTGATGACACCAAAAGCTGGATGACTTTAAATTTCCTGCACTTAAATTCTGACAAGACAGAAGTTGTAATCTTTGGGCCAGAGTCCTCAAAAAATAAACTTCTTAACCAATCACTTAATCTGGATGACATTAACTTGGCCTCTGGTAATAGAGTAAAAAATCTTGGTGTTATTTTCGACCAAGACATGTCATTTAAATCCCATATTAAACAGGTTTCCAGAGTTTCCTTTTTTCACCTCCGGAATATCGCCAGAATTAGAAACATTCTGTCCAGGAGTGATGCTGAAAAACTAGTCCATGCATTTGTTACTTCAAGGCTGGACTATTGTAATTCTTTACTATCAGGAAGTCCACAAAATGCAGTTCGAAGTCTTCAGCTGATCCAAAATGCTGCAGCAAGAGTTCTGATGAAAATCAACAAGAGGGATCATATTTCTCCTGTTTTAGCTTCCCTTTATTGACTTCCTGTTAAATCAAGAATAGAGTTTAAATTTCTTCTTCTAACGTATAAAGCCCTTAATAATCAAGCTCCATCATATATCAGAGCTCTGATTACCCCGTATGTTCCTAACAGAGCACTTTGCTCTCAGATTGCAGGTCTGCTGGTGGTTCCTAGAGTCTCTAAAAGTAGAATGGGAGGCAGATCCTTTAGCTATCAGGCTCCTCTCCTGTGGAACCAACTCCCAGTTTTGGTCCATGAAGCAGACACCCCGTCTACTTTTAAGACTAATCTTAAAACTTTCCTTTGTGACAAAGCTTATAGTCAGAGTGGCTCATGTTACCCTGAGCTACCTCTATAGTTATGCTGCTATAGGCTTAGGCTGCTGGAGAACATCAGGGCCCATTTCTCTCACTCTACTGATTTCTACTGTTCTCCAGTCTACTGTTCTCCAGATTTGCATTGCATTACATTGAAATGACTGTTGTCATTTCAGCTTTTAACTTTTTGTTCTCTCTCTTTTTTCTTCATAGTAGGTACACCTGGTCTGGCATTCTGTTAACTGTGACATCATCCTGGGAAGACAGATCACCCGCTATTACCATCTAATGTAGAACAGATTACTAGATCAATGTGTGCTTCTGTGCTTTTTTGTTTCTCTTGCTGTGTCTCTGCTCTGTCTTCTGTAACCCCCAGTGGGTCGAGGCAGATGACCGTTCATACTGAGCCTGGTTTTGGCTCTGCTGGAAGTTTTTCCTTCCCGTTAATGGGTGGTTTTTCTTCCCACTGTCGCTTCATGCTTGCTCAGTATGAGGGATTGCTGCAAAGCCATGTACAATGCAGATGACTCTCCCTGTGGCTCTACGGTTCCCCAGGAGTGAATGCTGCTTGTCGGGACTTTGATGCAATCAACTGGTTTCCTTATATAGGAAATTTTTGACCAGTCTGTATAATATGATTGATTTTGACTTTGTAAAGTGCCTTGAGATGACATGTTTCGTGAATTTGCGCTGTATAAATAAAATTGAATTGAATTGAAATAATGAATATTAGGTTAAAAAATATAGAGTTCATAAATATATACATTTCTAGTAAAAAGGGTTTTATATTAAGGGCTTAATTTAATGTATTTCATGTATATTGTTTTTTTTTATATGGGGGAACATGTCTTTATTAAGGGGGGAACCAAGGTTTGCTGCCGCGGGTTGACAGGGTGTTACCTTTGAGAGTTGCTACCTGTTGATTATAATATTCTAGACCAAGCTAGCAGGCAGACACCTCGTTGATTCCTCTGCCTAAGACTGTGCAATGATTAAAGCAAATTGGATAAAATGCATGGTGCATTGAAGGACTGAAAATTTCTAATTTTCTCTCAAGGAAAAGCAGCCAAATGAGGCACAATTTTTGGCATATCCATGTAAAGATAAGATGAAATGTTTAAGTTTAACAATGGAAAAACTGCAGCCTATTTGTAGAACCAACAATAATATAATATCCCTGAAAGTACAGCAGAATCTCGTTGGCGACGTCTCATGTATGTACTGCATGTTACACTTCTATTTACATCTTTTTCTTTTAGGGAGTTTATTTTTTCTAGAAACCTGTGTTCTATGTAGGCCTTCTCAGATGGGATTCTCTATTATGTTTTCATAACAACAATAAAGATTCTTGATTCTTGGAATCTGAACCACTGACCTTTGACCTTCAGCTCAAGTTGTTTTATCATCAGGATGTTTTCCTCACTGTCATAGACGGTGCATGTGTAGATGTTACTGTCTCCATCTGTGGGGTATTTCAGAGTCAGACTGAAGTCTCCTGATTTCAGGTCTTCTTTCATCTTGGTTCTGTTGCTGTAGAACAGGTCCTGTTCTTCAGGCTGATCTGAACTATCCTCATACACATGGACCTTCTTATCTCTGTCGTCCCACCACTCGATTTTGGCATATCCTGGCACTTCATCTGTGGTTTTGCAGGGCAGCAGGAAAGAGTCTACATCTGAATCCACCACCACCTGTTGGACTGAGAGGACAACAGAGAACAAGATTAGCTGGATAAAAAGCAGTGAGGACATTTTCTTTTACTGGATGACGGTCCAACTTGTTGGACTGGTTGCAATCTGAAATGTGTCCCCTGTCTCCACAGAACAGAGACAGTGTTGTCATGTGACACAAATAACCTTCACCTAGACTCTGAACTTGAAGCTCTACATTTCACTTCCAGCTTCTGATGAACCTCTGATCAGTTCTGATCACACCTGGTCAGCTGATTGGAAAACTACAACAACACATGTTAACTTCTGACCTTTGACCCAGAGATTTAACCACTGACCTTTGACCCAGAGATTTAAACTACTGACCTTTGACCTGGAGATTAACTTGTTTCTTCATCAGGATCTTTCCTTCCCTGTTGGAGACAATGCAGGTGTAGATGTCAGTGTCTTTATTTGTGGGGTGGCTCAGAGTCAGACTGAGGTCTCCAGTATTCAGCAGGTCTTCATTCATCTTTGTTCTGGTTTTGAAAAGACGGTACTGATCTTCAAGATGATCAGAACCGTTCTCATACACATGGACCTTCCAGTCTTTGCTGTCCCTCCACTCCACTGTAGCATCTCCAAGCAGTTGAACATTGGTTCTGCAGGGCAGCAGGACAGACTTCTCACCTGAGTCCACCTTCACTGGTGGGACTGAGAGGACAAAAATGGACAAGATTTTCAGTTCAATTAAGTTTTATCTCTATAGCTCCAATTAACAACACGTCATCTCAAGGTTTTTTACAAAGTCAACTTCCATCAAATAATCCAGATAGATGGGTTGGACAGATGGCACCAGAAAGAGATTTTAAGCGGATAGAGGTCCAAAATTTTGGACTGGTTTCAGTCCAATAATAACAATATTAATAATAATAATAATAATAATAATAATAATAATAATAATAATAATAATAATAATAATAATAATAATAATATTACTACTACTACTACTACTACTAATACTACTACTACTACTACTAATAATAATAATAATATAATAATAATAATTATTATTATTATTATCTTAATGATAATAATAATAATAATAATAATAATAATAATAATAACAAAAAGAAGAAGATGAAGAAGAAGAAGAATGACATTTTACATTTTTACATTAATTTTATTTAAAAATTATCTTTCAGAACATTCATAGAAACCTACACAGACACAAGGAGAACATATAAACTCCACACAGAAAGGCCCCTGCTGAAAGTAGAGATGTGAAGGAGCTCAGAAAGGTGGGAGGAGGGAGGCTCTGAATGGGTCCAGAAGGATTTGTGTTCTGATTCTGATCCAGTGGAGCTGCTGTAGGACTGGGCTGATGGGATGCAATGAGGGGTTCTGGTTAGAATGAGAGCAGCTCAAATCTGAACTGGTTAAAGCTGATGGACAATTTAGAGGAAGACCAGACAGTAGTTAAAGGTTACAGTAGTTGAGGTAGTAGAGGAATGAAGGAGATTCATGTGTAGATGAAAAAGTACAGACCAGGAGACGTTACTGATGAGAGGTGAAGGGCAGAGAGCTATTGAGGAAGACACCCAGAGCCCTGGGGCACGTTGGTTGTGAAGGGGAATGGATGGGAACTAAAGGAATTATGTTGAATGAACTAACTGCATTCAGAAATGTAAGAGACCCAGAGATAACACCCAATGACCTTTGACCCAGAGATATAACCCACTGACCTTTGACTTGGAGATTTACATGTTTCTTATTAAGCATGTTTCCCTCTCTGTCGTAGACGGCGCAGGTGTAGACGTTACTGTCTTCATCTGTGGGGTGTTCCAGGGTCAGACTGAGGTCTCCGGTTCTCAGTGGATTTTTCTTCATCTTGGTTCTGTCTTTGTAGAACTGGTCCTGTTCTTCAGGCAGATCTTTACCGTTCTCATACACATGGACCGTCCTGTTGTATTCGTCTTTCCACTCCACTTTAGTATCTCTAGGCAGTTGTGGTCTGGTTCTGCAGGGCAACAGGACTGACTCCATGTCCGAGTCCACCACCACCTGGGAGACTGAAAGGACAACAGAGGACACGATTAGATGGACAGACAGACAGACAGAGAGACAGACAGACAGACAGCAGCAGCTCTAACGTCACCATCTCCTCCCTGTCGCTCTGACTCAGTGTTCAGACTGAAGAAGGTCCAGCAGGTTGTTGGAGGACCAACCAGGTGTCCTGAGCTCACCTGTCTCCTGACTGACAGAAAGCTGTTTAAACCAGTTTCTGATGAAGACTTGTTTTCTTCTTCAGGAGATTTGGAGCAGCTAAACTGCCAGCTAGCATCTTTGAAAGAATACTTTGCCAATGTGGTATAACTGTGTTTTACGCTTATAACAAACTATATTTTGTTGAGAATTAAAAATATATCTTAGTTGGGGTTATTGAGGAAAGCAGAGTGGGGTCTGTCCCTCCCTGCTCCAGCGTAAGATAAACATGGAGTTTTATTGCTGAGGGGGTGGGTCAGAAAGAGAGTTCCTTTGTTCAAAACAGATTTTCCCCTCATAAAAAACATGGGATGGTCTCCCCCTTAAAAAGATATTTTCAGACTTTTTAAAGTTAGACAGACTTATCCACCGTGCGAGAAAACATCTTGTAATGGTATGTACTCTGTCTCCATATTTAATTTCTATGAATTAAATATGTATTTAAACTGTTCTACCTCTGATCAATGTTTCCTCATTTATTGTCAAATCTTAAACCGGGGTAAAAATGGGCCTTTAGTAGCGAAGCAGGATTAGGCCAATACTACAGAATCAACAATTTCCATAAAGTTTTTGTACATCGATGGAATATGTCAATGTCAACTTTTTTTATATAGCACATTTAATACAGAGGCCTCTGTCCAAAGTACTGTACACAGCGAATGTTTAGCGAGGAGCGCTAAGCTACATGCTGCTAAGAGGCTAGCTATAACCTCAGTTCCTCATCTTCACTGATAATAATATGTTGTTGTGTTCAATGAAAACCAGGAAAAATTAGACCAGAGATAAAACCCACTGACCTTTGACCTGGAGATTAACTTCTTTCTCCTTCAGGATTTCTCCCTCTCTGTCGTAGACGGTGCAGGTGTAGGTGTTAGTGTCTGCATCTGTGGGGCGTTCCAGGGTCAGACTGAGGTCTCCAGTTATCTGTGCGTTGTTATTCATCTTGGTTCTGTTGCTATAGAACTGGGCCTGTTTTTCAGGCTGATCAGAACCGTTCTCATACACATGGACCGTCCTGTTGTATTCATCCTTCCACACCACTTTAGTATCTCTTGTCAGGTGAACTGCAGTTCTCCAGGGCAGCAGGACTGACTCCACCTCTGAGTCCACCACCACCTGTGAGACTGAGAGGACAACAGAGGACAAGATTAGATGGACAGACAGCAGCAGCTCTGAGGGTCACATGACCGTCTCCTCCCTGTCTCTGTGACTCAGTGTTCAGGCTGAAGAAAGTCCAGCAGGTTGTTTGAGGACCAACCAGGTGTCCTGCACCTCACCTGTGTTATGCCATCAGAGCCATGGACAAAATTCAGATTGAATTGGAAGCTAAATAAGTTTTACAGGCACCAAGGATCCGCCCCTTCAGCAGGGTTTCATCAGTGCTACAAAAGCTTTGCTCCTCCCAGACTCTCACACTTCTTGCCTAAGACTCACTCACCACTTCTTCCTGGTTCTCTATATAACCCACTGACCTTTGACCTGGAGATTTACATGTTTCTTATTAAGCATGTTTCCCTCTCTGTCGTAGACGGTGCAGGTGTAGACGTTACTGTCTTCATCTGTGGGGCGTTCCAGGGTCAGACTGAGGTCTCCAGTTTTCAGTGGATTTTTCTTCATCTTGGTTCTGTCTTTGTAGAACTGGTCCTGTTCTTCAGGCAGATCTTTACCGTTCTCATACACATGGACCGTCCTGTTGTCTTCATCCTTCCACTCCACTTTAGTATCTCTAGGCAGTTGTGGTCTGGTTCTGCAGGGCAGCAGGACTGACTCCACGTCCGAGTCCACCACCACCTGGGAGACTGAAAGGACAACAGAGGATACGATTAGATGGACAGACAGCAGCAGCTCTGACGTCACCATCTCCTCCCTGTCGCTCTGACTCAGTGTTCAGACTGAAGAAGGTCCAGCAGGTTGTTGGAGGACCAACCAGGTGTCCTGAGCTCACCTGTCTCCTGACTGACAGAAAGCGGTTTAAACCAGTTTCTGATGAAGACTTGTTTTCTTCTTCAGGAGATTTGGAGCAGCTAAACTGCCAGCTAGCATCTTTAAAAAAATACTTTGCCAATGTGGTATAACTGTGTTTTACGCTTATAACAAACTTTATTTCCATAAAGTTTTTATACATCGATGGAATATGTCAATGTCAACTTTTTTTATATAGCACATATAATACAGAGGCCTCTGTCCAAAGAGCTGTACACAGCGAAACTGTAGCGAGGAGCGCTAAGCTACATGCTGCTAAGAGGCTAGCTATAACCTCAGTTCCTCATCTTCACTGATAATAATGTGTTGTTGTGTTCAATGAAAACCAGGAAAAATTAGACCAGAGATATAACCCACTGACCTTTGACCCAGAAATATAACCCACTGACCTTTGACCCAGAAATATAACCTACTGACCTTTTATATAACCCACTGACCTTTGACCTGGAGATTAACTTCTTTCTCCTTCAGGATTTCTCCCTCTCTGTCGTAGACGGTGCAGGTGTAGGTGTTAGTGTCTGCATCTGTGGGGCGTTCCAGGGTCAGACTGAGGTCTCCAGTTATTTGTGCGTTGTTATTCATCTTGGTTCTGTTGCTATAGAACTGGGCCTGTTTTTCAGGCTGATCAGAACCGTTCTCATACACATGGACCGTCCTGTTGTATTCATCCTTCCACACCACTTTAGTATCTCTTGTCAGGTGAACTGCAGTTCTCCAGGGCAGCAGGACTGACTCCACCTCTGAGTCCACCACCACCTGTGAGACTGAGAGGACAACAGAGGACAAGATTAGATGGACAGACAGCAGCAGCTCTGAGGGTCACATGACCGTCTCCTCCCTGTCTCTGTGACTCAGTGTTCAGGCTGAAGAAAGTCCAGCAGGTTGTTTGAGGACCAACCAGGTGTCCTGCACCTCACCTGTGTTATGCCATCAGAGCCATGGACAAAATTCAGATTGAATTGGAAGCTAAATAAGTTTTTTTCAGGCACCAAGGATCCGCCCCTTCAGCAGGGTTTCATCAGTGCTACAAAAGCTTTGGTCCTCACAGACTCTCACACTTCTTGCCTGAGACTAACTCACCACTTCTTCCTGGGGCTCTCAAGGAGGGGGTGGCTAACCAGCCACCCCTGCCAGCCACATGGGACTCAGACACATGGGGCCTCAGGGGGCCTCATGGGGCCTGAAAGACCCACAAGCTGAGTAAAACTGTGCCTCTCTTAAACTCACTTCCTGCTGTTTTGTTGGGACAGGAATTAAGTCGTGGCCCAGAATCTGGAGGATGACTTTTTGTATGAACTCCTCAGGGAGCAACTTTCTTGCACTTGGATCAGTTGCTACAGATAGCAGTGATCTAAAAAAACCCAATGTTCCCACGTCTTCACTTTAATAAGTTATAGATGATAAAAAAATATACTGTTGTGCTACGGTCCAAGAGGTCATGTGATTTGAGTTTTGCTGCTCAGCCAATCAGATCGCTGTATTGTCAGCTGTGCAAGTTCAACCAGTTCATCATGGCTGCGCCTGTAAGGTGTTGTTTGCATCTGTTTCCAGACGAAGAAAGCCCAATAATAGCATTTTCTGGTGCCAGTTGGCAGAAGACGACAAAGGACAAGATTTTCAGTTCAATTAAGTTTTATCTCTATAGCTCCAATTAACAACACGTCATCTCAAGGCTCTTTACAAAGTCAACTTCCATCAAATAATCCAGATAGATGGGTTGGACAGATGGCACCAGAAACTCAGTAGAATTTTTTTTTAACCGGAGGGAGGTCCAAAATGTTGGACTGGTTTCAGTCTGATAATAATAATTATTATTATTATTACTATTATTATTATTATTGTAATAATGATAATAATAATAATAAGAAGATGAAGAAGAATGACACATTTTATTTAAAAATCATCTTTCAGAACATTCATAGAAACCTACACAGACACAAGGAGAACATATAAACTCCACACAGAAAGGCCCCTGCTGAAAGTAGAGATGTGAAGGAGCTCAGAAAGGTGGGAGGAGGGAGGCTCTGAATGGGTCCAGAAGGATTTGTGTTCTGATTCTGATCCAGTGGAGCTGCTGTAGGACTGGGCTGATGGGATGCAATGAGGGGTTCTGGTTAGAATGAGAGCAGCTCAAGTCTGAACCGGTTAAAGCTGATGGACAATTTAGAGGAAGACCAGACAGAAGTTAAAGGTTACAGTAGTTGAGGTAGTAGAGGAATGAAGGAGATTCATGTGTAGATGAAAAAGTACAGACCAGGAGACGTTACTGATGAGAGGTGAAGGGCAGAGAGCTATTGAGGAAGACACCCAGAGCCCTGGGGCACGTTGGTTGTGAAGGGGAATGGATGGGAACTAAAGGAATTATGTTGAATGAACTAAGTGCATTCAGAAATGTAAGAATGAAACCTGTCAAGTGTGAGTGACCCAGAGATAACACCCAATGACCTTTGACCCAGAGATATAACCCACTGACCTTTGACCCAGAGATATAACCCACTGACCTTTGACTTGGAGATTAACATGTTTCTTATTTAGTATGTTTCCCTCTCTGTCATAGACGGTGCAGGTGTAGACACTAGTGTCTTCATCTGTGGGGTGTTCCAGAATCAGACTGAGGTTTCCAGTTGTCCATGCGTTTTTCTTCATCTTGGTTCTGTCTTTGTAGAACTGGTCCTGTTCTTCAGGCAGATCTTTACCGTTCTCATACACATGGACCGTCCTGTTGTCTTCATCCTTCCACACCACTTTAGTATCTTTAGGCAGTTGTGGTCTGGTTCTGCAGGGCAGTAGAACAGACTCCACGTCCGAGTCCACCACCTGTGACACTGAAAGGACAACAGAGAACAAGATGAGATGGACATCAGCAGCAGATCTGAGGGTCACATGAGTTTGTCCTCCCTGTCTCTCTGACTCAGTGTTCAGACTGAAGAAGGTCCAGCAGGTTGTTGGAGGACCAACCAGGTGTCCTGAGCTCACCTGTCTCCTGTATGACAGAAAGCGGTTTAAACCAGTTTCTGATGAAGACGTCTTTTCTTCTTCAGGACATTTGGAGCAACGACCAAAGAAGGAGTGATGGAATTATTTTTACTATTCTATATGTTTTATCATGTATTTACTCATTACTACTGAAAAGGTTTTAAGGTTTGAGTTTATTCAGACATCAGAGTGTTTTTCAGAGGACTGATATCTCCCTCCTGTGTCACAGAACGAGGTCTGGTGCAAGAAACAGCCTTACCATAAATTATCTGCACTAAATAAATTTGCGAGCACTATCTGCAACTGTGATGAATTGCACCCAGCCATCTGTGTATCCACCCTTTCCTTTTGACGGAAAGGTCAATTGTCAAGTTTGTTCTGTATACCTGAAACTGCTAGTTTATGATGTCAAAAGTCACACTAACATATGTTTTCCCCCTTCCTAAAGCTCTCCAAATGTAATTAGGGCCCTCCTTGTTTGAGATAATAAAAGTACTGCAGCAGCAGAGTGAATTTCAGAACAGAGATGTAATGGAACACATCTTCTGATGTTCTCCTCGCAAGATTTAAACTAATTTCTCTGTTGTCTCCTCCTTTTTGTTGTTTAATGAATGTTTTAGTGTTTTAGACCTGACATTTAATTGGTCCTTCAAGCCGGATCCCAATATACCAGAGGAAGTCAGTGGCCACTGCATTCAGATCCTTTTTCAAGGGCCTGGTCCATCTCGATTGACAACAGTGGTGAGTGGAGTTGTCACGAACCAGAGACAGAGGACCCAGTATTCAGCCAGACAAGAGAGGTTTTAAGCAAAAAACAGGATTTAATAATAAAACAGGGACAGGCAGACTCAATGATCAAAAGGGCAGTCCAAAATCCGGTACACTAAAGGCAGTCCAAAATAGGCAGAAGTACAGACAAGGATAAGGCAAACTCAGAATATCACAAGGCAGGTCCAGGTCAGAAAAACAGGTAAGCAATCATTCAGGGCAAGAAAATCAGGTTTAGGGATCAGGCTGGCTCAGAGTCAAAAAGGCAATCGGGTCGGTATCAACAGGGCTATCAGAAATAAAACGCTGGATAAGACTCACCAATTGGTTTGAATTGATCTGGCCGATTGCAGAGGTTTGTGACAGGACTATATAGGGGAGTGAGCAGGTGAACAGGAGTGAAGACTAATTACTGACATAGATGGAGCTTATCAGGAACAAGGAAGTGACTGGAAGAAAACTGACACTGATTGGATGGTGACTGGAGAAGAGGAGTGACAGGGTGTTGACTATAGGCCCGTTTACACTACACCTAAAAAACCGAGCCATGCCGAGACCAGTCCGAGCTTGGTCCAGTTACCAGGCCGAGCCTCGTTTCTGACGACCGTTTACACACAACGCTATCTCGGTTCCTTGGTTGCTCCTCGCCCCCTAGTGGCGATCTGCGGTACTACCGCTCTCTGGGATTGAAGGCGGAAGCAGCGAAAAGCACACAGCTGCGCCCGTAACATTCAGGAAGTTATGCTTGATATTGTGATATTTCGGTGTTTGCAGAGAGTCAGGGGAAGAAGGCAACCACTGGTGAATTTACTTGAGAAAGTTGGCTTTTTGGGAAGTGGATGAGACAAACGAACGTCTAATAAGGATTTACAGACGCCGGAAACAACGACAGACACTGAGGTTCATTGCGCTGCTAAGCAGAATCATCACTGGAAACCGTGTGGCGCGGTAAGGAAGCTAGTATTATTATGAATGTCTGAAATTTGTCTGAATGGAGTGTGAATCGGGACGTGCAGCCAGACACGCCGGAAACCCCGCTGACAGTCAGCTGACTGTAAGGAGATGACGCGGTCTGCTCATGCGCTCTTCGTTATCAGAAACCGGGATAAAATAGAACCAGGCCGAGACCTACCCAAGAGCTGGTCTGCAGTTAGCGCGGTCCGGTTATGGTTAGCGCGGTCTGGTTCAGTCTGCTGACCGTTTACACACAAGAGTTATCTCGGTTACCGAGCTCGGACTGGTCTCGGCTCGGTTAAAAAAGTGTAGTGTAAACGGGCCTTAAGAGGTGAGCTGGCAGATAGCTGGCAGGCGAACTGAGTGACTGATTAAAGGCTGGATACAGAGAAGTAAACAGAGCAGGCCAAGTGAAGTGATAATAAACAAAATCAAACCACAATAAAATCCAAACTAGACCATAACCCAAAACAGAACCAAAACCTAACACTAAAAAAAACACAAGCTATAACAGAAACAAAACAAGAAAGAACCCAAAACCAAAACTGAGCTTTAAAGCTGGAGAGTTTAACTAATAGATCAAAATGAACAAACAGTCAAAACAAAAACCCAGATCCTGACAGGAGTTTGGTTAAAAGTGTGAGCGGGTGACTGAGTGTCATTGCGCATAAGTTAAACCCCAACATGAACAAAGTATTTAAGATTGGCCTACAGATGACATCCTCTCCACATACCCACAGCTCTGTGACTAAACCAGCATCTTCCAAAGGCCGCAGAGCCCCAGATCCTCCTCTACGTATCACGGAACATGCCTGTCCTCAAGACCTTCAGATTACTTTGCTGTGATACACAGCGGGCCCTCGCTGCACGTTTATCTTTTTTCACTTCTAACTGCTGGAGCATTTCTCCAAGGAGATTTATTCTTCCCGGAAACAACTTTCAATTTAACTGGAGCAATGCGGTCAATGATGCTTGAGACTTTAGAATGAAAGTTATCTACTAGCTCATCTACTGAGTTGCAGCCCAAGGTTGAAATATCAGAGTAAGCTTGAATAAGATTTTCTGTGGCATTGTCCTTAAAGGTGCGTTTTCTTATGATGTCCCTTTGGCTAAATGAGTCACTGGTAATGATACATTCAAACGTAACTGAAAAGTGATCAGATAGGGCAACATCAGTTACATTGACGTTAGAAATCTTTAGACCTTTAGTGATGATCAAGTCTTGGCTGACGTCACTTCCTGTTTTGCGGTAAGGCGTATTGTATCACTTCCTGTTTTCACTGCGTGAGCAACGGTTTGTTGCTCCAGATTCTCTCGCTTTTATCTTTAATCTCTTTGCTGTAACATCTGTTTCTAACACATAAGCACTTTTAAAACATTTTCTGTTGCTGCACATCACGCTTGGGAACTCCTCGTGTTTCACGGTTTGCTCTCTTGGCGTGGTAGAAGGGCGCTAGCCTAGCTTTAGCCTAGCCTAGCTTTAGCTCCACAATGGCTTCCTCTCCTACTATTACTTCAGCTTCTCTGTCTCTGACTAAGTCTCCCCTTATCTCCTGCTCTCTGTGTCAGATGTTTAGCTATTCCTCTGCCTCCTTTAGTGATAATGGTACTTGTAATAAATGTAGTGTTTTTGTAGCTTTGGAGGCGAGGGTGTCAGAATTAGAGTCCCGGCTCCGTGCTATGGAAAGACCAGCTGATAGCCGCCCCTCTGCTAGCACGGAGCATAGCTCTAGATTTCAGCCCCCAGTTCACCACCAACCCGTCTGCGTTTCTAACAAATTTTCCCCACTCAGCGACACACCCGCTGAGAAGCCGACCCTGATTATTGGGAGCTCAATAGTCAGAAACGTGGCACTAGAGACACCAGGGACCATAGTTAAATGCCTGCCAGGGGCCAGAACGGGCGACATAGAATCTTACCTGAAACTGCTGGCTAAGGATAAGCGTAAATACAGTAAGATTTTCCCACGGCCAAAGCTTAACAGATCAAAAACTTATCTAAAAGGAACAAATCATAAAAACCTAATACAAATCCATACGGTTCACCTTGAACCTAAAAATAAAACAATTAAAAGTGGTCTATTAAATATAAGGTCTCTCCCTCCAAAGACTTTGTTAGTTAACGAATTGATTTCTGATAAACAGATTGATTTGTTTTGTCTCACAGAAACCTGGCTACAAGAGGACTACGTTAGTATAAATGAGTCAACACCCTCCAATTATTCAAATTTCCTCATTCCCAGATCTGTGGGAAGAGGAGGAGGAGTGGCAACCATCTTTCAGTCTGATTCAGGTTTCCAGAGTTTCCTTTTTTCACCTCCGGAATATCGCCAAAATTAGAAACATTCGGTCCAGGAGTGATGCTGAAAAACTGGTCCATGCATTTGTTACTTCAAGGCTGGACTATTGTAATTCTTTACTATCAGGAAGTCCACAAAATGCAGTTCAAAGCCTTCAGCTGATCCAAAATGCTGCAGCAAGAGTTCTGATGAAAATCAACAAGAGGGATCATATTTCTCCAATTTTAGCTTCCCTTCATTGGCTTCCTGTTAAATCAAGAATAGAATTTAAAATTCTTCTTCTAACGTATAAAGCCCTTAATAATCAAACTCCATCATATATCAGAGCTCTGATTACCCCGTATGTTCCTAACAGAGCACTTCGCTCTCAGACCGCAGGTCTGCTGGTGGTTCCTAGAGTCTCTAAAAATAGAATGGGAGGCAGATCCTTTAGCTATCAGGCTCCTCTCCTGTGGAACCAACTCCCAGTTTTGGTCCGTGAGGCAGACACCCTGTCTACTTTTAAGACTAGGCTTAAAACTTTTCTTTTTGACAAAAATTACAACTAGTGACTCATGTTACTCTCAGCTAACTTTATAGTTTTACTGCTATAGGCTTAGGTTACTGGAGTATATTAGGATCTAATTTTCTCACTATATTGAGTTCTACTGTTCTTCAGTTATGCATTATGTGTTGTCATTTCTGCTTTAACTTTCTGTTCTCTCTCTTTTCTCTTCATAGTAGGTACACCTGGTCTGGCGTTCTGTTAACTGTGGCATCATCCAGAGAAGACGGCTCACCCGCTACTACCATCTAATGTAGAACAGATTACTAGATCAATGTGTGCTTCTGTGCTTTTTTGTTTCTCTTGTTGTGTCTCTGTTCTGTCTTCTGTAACCCCAGTCGGTCGAGGCAGATGACCGTTCATACTGAGCCCGGTTCTGCCGGAGGTTTTTCCTTCCCGTTAATGGGTGGTTTTTCTTCCCACTGTCGCTTCATGCTTGCTCAGTATGAGGGATCGCAGCAAAGCCATGGACAATGCAGACGACTCTTCCTGTGGCTCTACGGTTCCCCAGGAGTGAATGCTGCTTGTCGGGACTTTGATGCAATCAACTGGTTTCCTTATATAGGACATTTTTGATCAATCTGTATAATCTGACCCAATCTGTATAATATGATTGAACTTGACTTTGTAAAGTGCCTTGAGATGACATGTTTCATGATTTGGCGCTATATAAATAAAATTGAATTGAATTGAATTGAATTTATTAATTAGTCCCAGGCCAATTAATAACTACAGTTCTTTTGAACATTTAACCCTCAGTTTCCCTCATCCAAACTGCAAAGCAATAAAACCTCTTCTGTTTGTGTTTTGTATCGTCCACCAGGCCCTTACACTCAGTTTTTGGATGAGTTGTCAGACTTCTTATCTGATTTGGTGTTAAATACTGATAAGGTTATTAAAGTGGGTGATTTTAACATCCATGTTGACACAGAATGTGATAACCTTAGTGTAGCCTTTAAAACTATCCTAGATTCAATTGGTTTTGCTCAAAATGTGCATAAACCGACGCACTCTTGGCTCCATACTTTAGACCTTGTGCGGACATATGGCATTGATTGTGAAGAATTAACAGTATTTCCTCACATCCCTGTCCTATCTGATCATTTTTTAATACCATTTGAGTTTAATCTAACTGAGTTCTCCACCCCCAAAAGAGGGTTCCATCATAGTAGATCTTAATCGGATAATGCTGTATCAAAACTTAGAGTCTGTCCCGTTTTTAATATCCTCTGTATTGCAGAAATGCCCTGTAGATGGCAGCAATGTTGTTTCTTCCAATTCACAAATAGATGTCTTTGTAAACGGTATGACTTTGTCATTGCGTTCTGCATTAGACAATGTAGCTCCCTTGAAAAAGAAGGTGATTGTTCACAGGAAGCTGGCTCCCTGGTTTAATTCAGAGCTGCGTTCCTTGAAGCACAATGTTAGGAAATTGGAGAGAAAATGCCGCTCTACACACCAAGAGGAATCCTACCTAATCTGGAGGGACAGTCTATTGTTGTATAACAAGACCCTCCGCAGAGTTAGAGCAGCATATTTTTCATCATTAATTGAGGAGAATAAAAATAATCCTAGATTTCTCTTCAGTACAGTTGCCAAACTTACCCAGAGCCACAGCTCTGTTGATCCATCCATTCCCTTAGCTCTTAGCAGTAATGGTTTTATGGGATTCTTCATAAATAAAATTGATTCCATTAATAATAAAATAATTGGCATCCTCCCAAACATGATTACCTCGTCCTCAGTAAGTGAGGCAGCATTGGAGGAATCCTTAGAACCTGCGCAGTGTCTGAACTGTTTAAAAGCAGTAGAGCTTTCTGAACTATCTAAAATTTTAGCTTCATCTAAACCTTCTACCTGCATGTTAGACCCAATCACAACCAAGTTGTTTAAGGACATATTCCCTCTGATCAGTGGTCCTATTTTAGACATGATTAATCTATCCTTGGTAAATGAATATGTACCACAGGCTTTTAAAGCAGCTGTTATTAAACCTTTACTTAAGAAACCATCTCTTGATCAAGATGAGTTAATAAATTACAGACCTATATCTAATCTTCTTTTCTTATCTAAAATTCTTGAGAAAGTAGTTGCTAATCAACTATGTGAACATTTACAAAGTAATGACCTACTTGAGGAGTTTCAGTCAGGCTTTAGAGCTCATCATAGCACTGAAACAGCTCTGGTGAAGGTCACCAATGATATTCTCATGGCCTCAGATAATGGACTTGTGTCTATACTTGTCCTGTTAGATCTCAGTGCTGCATTTGATACAGTTGATCACAATATTCTCCTACAAAGACTTGAGCATACTGTAGGGATTAAGGGAAAAGCATTAGGCTGGTTTAAATCTTATCTGTCGGACAGATTCCAGTTTGTTCATGTTAATAATAAATCTTCTTCAAACTCTAGGGTCACCTGTGGAGTACCACAGGGTTCAGTCCTTGGACCAATTCTATTTACCATATATATGCTTCCGATTGGCAAAATTATCAGACAGCATGGGATTAATTTCCAATGTTATGCTGATGACACTCAGCTATATTTATCCATAAATCCTGGTGAATCCAATCAGTTACTTCGACTGCAGTCATGTCTTGATGACATCAAAAGCTGGATGACTTTAAATTTCCTGCATTTAAATTCTGACAAGACAGAAGTTGTAATCTTTGGACCAGAGTCTTCAAAAAATAAAGTTCTTAATCAATCACTTAATCTGGATGGCATTAACTTGGCCTCTGGTAATAAAGTTAAAAATCTTGGTGTTGTTTTCGACCAAGACATGTCATTTAAATCCCATATTAAACAGGTTTCCAGAGTTTCCTTTTTTCACCTCTGGAATATCCCCAAAATTAGAAACATTCTGTCCAGGGGTGATGCTGAAAAACTAGTCCATGCATTTGTTACTTCAAGGCTGGATTATTGTAATTCTTTACTATCGGGAAGTCCACAAAATGCAGTTCGAAGTCTTCAGCTGATCCAAAATGCTGCGGCAAGAGTTCTGATGAAAATCCACAAGAGGGATCATATTTCTCCAATTTTAGCTTCCCTTCATTGGCTTCCTGTTAAATCAAGAATAGAATTTAAAATTCTTCTTCTAACGTATAAAGCCCTTAATAATCAAGCTCCATCATATATCAGAGCTCTGATTACTCCGTATGTTCCTAACAGAGCACTTCGCTCTCAGACTGCAGGTCTGCTGGTGGTTCCTAGAGTCTCTAAAAGTAGAATGGGAGGCAGATCCTTTAGCTATCAGGCTCCTCTCCTGTGGAACCAACTCCCAGTTTTGGTCCGTGAGGCAGACACCCTATCTATTTTTAAGACTAATCTTAAAACTTTCCTTTTTGACAAAGCTTATAGTTAGAGTGGCTCATGTTACCCTGAGCTATCTCTATAGTTATGCTGTGATAGGCCTAGGCTGCTGGAGGACATCAGGGTCTAATTTTCTCACTCTACTGATTTCTACTGTTCTTCAGTCTACTGTTCTCTAGTTATGCATTGTATTACATTGAAATGACTGTCGTCATTTCAGATTTTTTAACTTTTTGCTCTCTCTCTTTTTCTTCATAGTAGGTACACCTGGTCTGGCGTTCTGTTAACTGTGACATCATCCAGAGAAGACGGCTCACCCGCTACTACCATCTAATGTAGAACAGATTACTAGATCAATGTGTGCTTCTGTGCTTTTTGTCTCTCTTGTTGTGTCTCTGCTCTGTCTTCTGTAAC
This sequence comes from Fundulus diaphanus, assembly GCA_037039145.1. Classification (NCBI taxonomy): domain Eukaryota; kingdom Metazoa; phylum Chordata; class Actinopteri; order Cyprinodontiformes; family Fundulidae; genus Fundulus; species Fundulus diaphanus. The sequence continues at coordinate 56,674,100 of CM073131.1, read as the reverse complement.
CCCAGTCGGTCGAGGCAGATGACCGTTCATACTGAGCCCGGTTCTGCCGGAGGTTTTTCCTTCCCGTTAATGGGTGGTTTTTCTTCCCACTGTCGCTTCATGCTTGCTCAGTATGAGGGATTGCTGCAAAGCCATGGACAATGCAGACGACTCTCCCTGTGGCTCTACGGTTCCCCAGGAGTGAATGCTGCTTGTCAGGACTTTGATGCAATCAACTGGTTTTCTTATATAGGAAATTTTTGACCAATCTGTATAATCTGACCCAATCTGTATAATATGATTGAACTTGATTTTGTAAAGTGCCTTGAGATGACATGTTTCATGATTTGGCGCTATATAAATAAAATTGAATTGAATTGAATTGAATTAAAATATGTCCCTGTTTGTGTGTTGGCTGTTTGACATGCTGAGTTAAACCAAAGTTTCTAAGTGTGTCACCGGGCTCTTTACCTGGAGAGCCAAATGTTCAAGAGTCGAATTTTCCCAAAAACACCTTTTTACATTTTAGTGAATCATTAAACAATGTTGCTACTCCTCCACCTTTCCTTTGCTGTCTGCTCTCACAAAGGAAATTGTAGTTTGGAGGAGTCGTCTCCATCAGAATAGCTGCTTCATTAGATTCATGTAACCATGTTTCTGTTACATCAAGATTATTGTCAATAATGAAGTCATTAATTAAAAGGGATTTTCCTGACATAGATCTAATGTTTAATAAACCCAGTTTATATGACTTAGTGGTTGATGATGTCTCTGTGTCAGGTTGCATCTGACAGTTTATGACTTTTAGATATTTGTTCCTGTTTATCCTTTTGTTTTTCTTACTTCTGCCACGTATCATCACAGATATTCCATAATCTCCGTCAAGAGGCCCAGGCTGATGCTGGAAACTGTCATGTCTGATAAACGTGCGGCCAGGGCCCGGTCTGTATCACAGCAAAGTTATCTGGAGGTCCTGAGCACCAGAATGTTCTGTGATACGTAGAGGAGGAGGATCTGGGCCTCTGAGGCCTTTGGAAAATGCTGGTTTAGTCAAAGCAGAATGGCTATGTGGAGAGGATGTCATCTGTAGGCCAATCTTAAATACTTTGGTACACCTGGTCTGACGTTCTGTTAACTGTGACATCATCCAGGGAAGACAGATCATCACTATTACCATCTAATGTAGAACAGATTACTGGATCAATGTGTGCTTTTGTGCTTTTTTGTCTGTCTTGTTGTGTCTCTGCTCTGTCTTCCGTAACCCCCAGTCGGTCGAGGGCGAGGCAGATGACCGTTCATACTGAGCCCAGTTCTGCTGGAGGTTTTTTCTTCCCACTGTCGCTTCATGCTTGCTCAGTATGAGGGATTGCTGCAAAGCCATCAACAATGCAGACGACTCTCCCTGTAGCTCTACGCTTCCCCAGGAGTGAATGCTGCTTGTCGGGACTTTGAAGCAATCAACTGGTTCCCTTATATAGGAAATATTTGACCAATCTGTATAATCTGATTGATTTTGACTTTGTAAAGTGCCTCAAGATGACATGTTTCATGAATTGGCGCTATATAAATAAATAAAATTGAATTGAATTGAATTGAAAGAAGGGTCGTAGAAATCTCTTTGTGCAAGCTGTCTGATATGTGGTTTTTGTCATATCTTGTCCAACATATTGTGTCGATTAATGTCGATCCTTTGTGTTTGAATGAGTAAAGGAGAGACTGTTTGAGTCCGCGGCTCTTAAGAGTGTGGGTGTCTGTGTGTGTATCTCTGTATGTGTGTGTCTGTGAGGGGTAAAATTACTGTGGAGTTGATTTCATTTGAGTTGAGGAGTAAATAAAGTGTTCATCATGGAGCGAGAATTGGGCCAGGATATGGGTGAAAGTGGCTGGAAATAATTGGCAAAACAGGTCGATGTGTTAATGACTTTTGTTGAATTGCAGGAAAGTTTGAACGAAGGAACGTGGTCCGAGTGTAAACAGAAGGTAGTGGAAACATTAACATTGTAGGAAAAACAGTTGAATCAAGGTGAGCTGTTGGGTAATTGTTTAGTAAAACCGTATGTTAAGCGTAAGAAACAGGTTAGAAGTAGGGATAAGTTGTTATTATAGTTGATATTTGGCAGGGAATTAAACATTTCTTTGAGACAAGTGAAAAAGAAAAGCATAATTTTAATTATTGTTATTTATTGCAAAATTGCAAATCAAAATGGGTTTTTACACTTTCAAAAACAAAACGATAAAATATGATATTAATTGTTATTAAGATTTTTAATCGTTTGACAGCCCTAGTTTAGATATAAGACACCAGACTTAAATCTGGTTGATCATAAGAAAGCATGAATTATCCTGCTAGCCACTTCTGCTGATTGTAGGTGTAGGGGTCACCAGTTAGCAGAACTAAAAGTTAAAAATAAAAATGGAGCGTAATCGTGTTTTGCAAAAGGACAACACTGCTGATTAGATTTTATCAAAACTGTGTCTAGTCATGCATCAGTTTTAAAGTTATCTTCAGATGGAGTTACTGATGTTGAAGAATTTATGAAAAATGTTACTGGTTTGAATCGTTCTAACACAGAAATTAAAATTTGCAGAGAAACAGTAATTAGCAGGAACCGAAAGTATTAGGAAAGAATTATAGGACAAAGTATTTATTCTATGTAAACACGTTCTTAAAGTCCCACTAAAATGCAGATGCTGTTGTTACAAAATAATTTAGGAGCAGAGAAATATGTTCCTTATTCATTAAGTGATATGCAGTTCCTGGTGGATAAACTTCCCAGCATTGCAGCTGGTGGTAAATTGTGACTTGCTGAATTAGATAATTTGACTAAAGGCACAAAACTAGCCCTGGGTGATTTTAGAGCCATTTTAGGACGTTGTGTGTCCTCTTTTGCGGCAGATGAGATTAAAAATGATGCTCGAACGTTCCACATGCCAGATGAACTTACTTGGAAGATGCAGTTATACAGCATTTTCCCTTATCCACCCCAGCAGTGGTTCCTAAATTTGACTGGGACCCACAACAATAGTGAATTATTTAGAGAAATAGTGTTAAAAGGTGTATCCTCTTCAGTATTACAGCTGATGCAGTGAAATCCTGATATGCCTGATTGTGAAAATGCTTGCTGGAAAAAACATCCCCTCCCTGGGCTGCCACCTTACTGTGGTGGAGGGGTTTGAGTGTCCCAATGATCCTAGGGGCTACTCTGTCAGGGGCTTTAAGCCCCTAGTAGGGTCACCCAAGGCTGACACGTCCTAGGTGAGGACCCCCTTATGATGAGTAAGATTATTGGATCTCGTGTTCCCTCGCCTGGATGCGGGTCACCGGGGCCCCAACCTGGAGCCAGGCTTGGAGATGGGGCACGTTGGCGAGCGTCTGGTGGCAAGGCTTTTACCCATGGAGCCCGGCCGGCCTCAGCCCGAAGAGGCAACATGGGTCCCCCTTCCGATGGGCTCACCACCTGTTGGAGGGGCCAAAGGGGTCAGGTGCATTGTGCAATGGGTGGCAGTCGAGGGCGGGGACCTTGTCGTTCCGATCCTCGGCTGCAGAAGCTGGCTCTTGGGACATGGAATGTCACCTCTCTGGTGGTGAAGGAGCCTGAGCTTGTGCGCGAGGTTCCGACTAGAGATAGTCGGACTCACCTCGACGCACCGCTCTGGCTCTGGAACCAGTCTCCTCGAGAGGGGCTGGACATTCTTCCACTCTGGAGTTGCCCCTGGTGAAAGGCGCCGAGCTGGGGTGGGCATACTTGTTGCCCCTCATCTCGGTGCCTGCACGTTGGGGTTTTCCCCGGTGAACGAGAGGGTGGCCTCCCTCCGCATTCATGTGGGGGGACGGGTTCTGACTGTTGTTTGTGCTTATGCACCAAATGGCAGTTCAGATTACCCACCCTTTTTGGAGTCCTTGGAAGGGGTACTGGAGAGTGCCCCTCCTGGGGACTCCCTCTTTCTTCTGGGGGACTTCAATGCTCACGTGGGCAATGACAGTGGGACCTGGAGGGGCGTGGTTGGGAGGAATGGCCCACCTGATCTGAACTCGAGTGGTGTTCTGTTGTTGGACTTCTGTGCTCATCATGGATTGTCCATCACAAACACCATGTTCAAGCATAAGGGTGTCCACATGTGCTCTTGGCACCAGGACACCCTAGGTCGCAGTTCAATGATTGACTTTGTTGTCGTTTCATCTGATCTGCGGCCGGATGTCTTGGACACTCGGGTGAAGAGAGGGGCGGAGCTCTCCACCGACCACTACCTGGTGGTGAGTTGGTTCTGATGGTGGGCGAGGAAGCCGGTCAGACCTGGCAGGCCCAAGCGTACTGTGAGGGTTTGCTGGGAACGTCTGGCAGAGTCCCCCGTTAAACGGAGCTTTAGCTCCCACCTCCGGGATAGCTTTGAACACGTCCCGAGGGAGGCGGGGGACATTGAGTCTGAATGGACCATGTTCCGCGCCTCTATTGTTGAGGCGGCTAGTCGGAGCTGTGGCCGCAAGGTTGTCGGTGCATGTCGCGGCGGCAACCCTCAAACACGCTGGTGGACACCAGCGGTGAGGGAAGCTGAAATTTGAAAATAGCCTCATTTAATTTCAGCTGGTATTTTTGCTGGCTAATTACTGTTAAAGAACAAAACTATTCAAATAAATTGCTGCACTAAAACAAGATGAATTTTATTCAATTCAATTCAATTCAATTCAATTTTATTTATATAGCGCCAAATCATGAAACATGTCATCTCAAGGCACTTTACAAAATCAAGTTCAATCATATTATACAGATTGGGTCAGATTATACAGATTGGTCAAAATGTCCTATATAAGGAAACCAGTTGATTGCATCAAAGTCCCGACAAGCAGCATTCACTCCTGGGGAACCGTAGAGCCACAGGGAGAGTCGTCTGCATTGTACATGGCTTTGCTGCAATCCCTCATACTGAGCAAGCATGAAGCGACAGTGGGAAGAAAAACCACCCATTAACGGGAAAAAAAAAAAAAACCTCCGGCAGAACCGGGCTCAGTATGAACGGTCATCTGCCTCGACCGACTGGGGTTACAGAAGACAGAGCAGAGACACAACAAGAGAGACAAAAAGCACAGAAGCACACATTGATCTAGTAATCTGTTCTACATTAGATGGTAGTAACGGGTGAGCCGTCTTCTCTGGATGATGTCAAAGTTAACAGAACGCCAGACCAGGTGTACCTACTATGAAGAAAAAGAGAGAGAGAGCAAAAAGTTAAAAGCTGAAATGACGACAGTCATTTCAATGTAATACAATGCAAAACTGGAGAACCGTAGAATGAAGAACAGTAGAAATCAGTAGAGTGAGAAAATTAGACCCTGATGTCCTCCAGCAGCCTAAGCCTATAGCAGCATAACTATAGAGGTAGCTCAGAGTAACATGAGCCACTCTAACTATAAGCTTTGTCAAAAAGGAAAGTTTTAAGATTAGTCTTAAAAATAGATAGGGTGTCTGCCTCACGGACCAAAACTGGGAGTTGGTTCCACAGGAGAGGAGCCTGATAGCTAAAGGATCTGCCTCCCATTCTACTTTTAGAGACTCTAGGAACCACCAGCAGACCTGCAGTCTGAGAGCGAAGTGCTCTGTTAGGAACATACGGGGTAATCAGAGCTCTGATATATGATGGAGCTTGGTTATTAAGGGCTTTATACGTTAGAAGAAGAATTTTAAATTCTATTCTTGATTTAACAGGAAGCCAATGAAGGGAAGCTAAAATTGGAGAAATATGATCCCTCTTGTTGATTTTCATCAGAACTCTTGCCGCAGCATTTTGGATCAGCTGAAGACTTCGAACTGCATTTTGTGGACTTCCTGATAGTAAAGAATTACAATAGTCCAGCCTTGAAGTAACAAATGCATGGACTAGTTTTTCAGCATCACTCCTGGACAGAATGTTTCTAATTTTGGCGATATTCCGGAGGTGAAAAAAGGAAACTCTGGAAACCTGTTTAATATGGGATTTAAATGACATGTCTTGGTCGAAAACAACACCAAGGTTTTTAACTTTATTACCAGAGGCCAAGTTAATGCCATCCAGATTAAGTGATTGATTAAGAAGTTTATTTTTTGAGGACTCTGGCCCAAAGATTACAACTTCTGTCTTGTCAGAATTTAAATGCAGGAAATTTAAAGTCATCCAGCTTTTGATGTCATCAAGACATGACTGCAGTCGAAGTAACTGATTGGATTCATCAGGATTTATGGATAAATATAGCTGAGTGTCATCAGCATAACAGTGGAAATTAATCCCATGCTGTCTGATAATTTTGCCAACCGGAAGCATATATATAGTAAATAGAATTGGTCCAAGGACTGAACCCTGTGGTACTCCACAGGTGACCCTAGAGTTTGAAGAAGATTTATTATTAACATGAACAAACTGGAATCTGTCCGACAGATAAGATTTAAACCAGCCTAATGCTTTTCCCTTAATCCCTACAGTATGCTCAAGTCTTTGTAGGAGAATATTGTGATCAACTGTATCAAATGCAGCACTGAGATCTAACAGGACAAGTATAGACACAAGTCCATTATCTGAGGCCATGAGAATATCATTGGTGACCTTCACCAGAGCTGTTTCAGTGCTATGATGAGCTCTAAAGCCTGACTGAAACTCCTCAAGTAGGTCATTACTTTGTAAATGTTCACAAAGTTGATTAGCAACTACTTTCTCAAGAATTTTAGATAAGAAAAGAAGATTAGATATAGGTCTGTAGTTTACTAGCTCATCTTGATCAAGAGAAGGTTTCTTAAGTAAAGGTTTAATAACAGCTACTTTAAAAGCCTGTGGTACATATCCATTTACTAAGGATAGATTAATCATGTCTAAAATAGGACCACTGATCAGAGGGAATACCTCCTTAAACAACTTGGTTGGGATTGGGTCTAACATACAGGTAGAAGGTTTAGATGAAGCTAATATTCTAGATAGCTCAGAAAGCTCTACTGCTTTTAAACAGTTCAGACACTGCGCAGGTTCTAAGGATTCCTCCAATGCTGCCTCACTTACTGAGGACGAGGTAATCATGTTTGGGAGGATGCCAATTATTTTATTTTTAATGGAATCAATTTTATTTATGAAGAATCCCATAAAATCATTACTGCTAAGAGCTAAGGGGATGGCTGGATCAACAGAGCTGTGGCTCTGGGTAAGTTTGGCAACTGTATTGAAGAGAAATCTAGGATTATTCTTATTCTCCTCAATTAATGATGAAAAATATGCTGCTCTAACTCTGCGAATGGTCTTGTTATACAACAATAGACTGTCCCTCCAGATTAGGTAGGATTCCTCTTGGTGTGTAGAGCGCCATTTTCTCTCCAATTTCCTAACATTGTGCTTCAAGGAATGCAGCTCTGAATTAAACCAAGGAGCCAGCTTCCTGTGAATAATCACCTTCTTTTTCAAGGGAGCTACATTGTCTAATGCAGAACGCAATGACAAAGTCATACCGTTTACAAAGACATCTATTTGTGAATTGGAAGAAACAACATTGCTGCCATCTACTGGGCATTTCTGCAATACGGAGGATATTAAAAAGGGGACAGACTCTTTAAGTTTTGATACAGCATTATCCGATAAAGATCTAATATAATGGAACCCTCTTTTGGGGGTGGAGAACTCAGTTAGATTAAACTCAAATGTTATTAAAAAATGATCAGATAGGACAGGGTTGTGAGGAAATACTGTTAATTCTTCACAATCAATGCCATATGTCAGCACAAGGTCTAAAGTATGGAACCAAGAGTGCGTCGGTTTATGCACATTTTGAGCAAAACCAATTGAATCTAGGATAGTTTTAAAGGCTACACTAAGGTTATCACATTCTGTGTCAACATGGATGTTAAAATCACCCACTATAATAACCTTATCAGTATTTAACACCAAATCAGATAAGAAATCTGACAACTCATCCAAAAACTGAGTATAAGGGCCTGGTGGACGATACAAAACAACAAACAGAAGAGGTTTTATTGCTTTGCAGTTTGGATGAGGGAAACTGAGGGTTAAATGTTCAAAAGAACTGTAGTTATTAATTGGCCTGGGACTAATTAATAAATCAGACTGAAAGATGGCTGCCACTCCTCCTCCTCTTCCCACAGATCTGGGAATGTGGAAATTTGAATAATTGGAGGGAGTTGACTCATTTATACTAACGTAGTCCTCTTGTAGCCAGGTTTCTGTGAGACAAAACAAATCAATCTGTTTATCAGAAATCAATTCGTTAACTAACAAAGTCTTTGGAGGGAGAGACCTTATATTTAATAGACCACATTTAATTGTTTTATTTTTAGGTTCAAAGTGATCCGTATGGATTTTTATGATTTGTTCCCTTTAGATCAGTTGTTGATCTGTTAAGTTTTGGCCGTGGGAAAGACACCGTCTCAATAGGATAATGGGTGTGTAACAGTACAGAAGCTGCAGAGAGGTGTGTTAAACTACGGCTCTGCTTCCTGGTCTGGACCCTGGGTTGTCAGCATTTAGGAGAACTAATAAATCCGGCCAGATTTCTAGAAAGAAGAGCTGCACCATCCAAAGTGGGATGGATGCCGTCTCTCCGGATCAGACCAGGTTTTCCCCAGAAAGTTCGCCAGTTATCAATGTAGCCCACGTCGTTTTCAGGACACCACCTAGACAACCAGCGGTTGAATGATGACATGCGGCTAAACATGTCATCACTGGTCAGATCAGGCAGGGGACCAGAGAAAATTACGGAGTCCGACATTGTTTTAGCAAACTCACACACCGAAGCAACACCAACTTTAGTGACCTCCGATCGGCGTGACCGGGTGTCATTACCGCCAGCGTGAATAAAAATCTTACTGTATTTACGCTTATCCTTAGCCAGCAGTTTTAGGTAAGATTCTATGTCGCCCGTTCTGGCCCCTGGCAGGCATTTAACTATGGTCCCTGGTGTCTCTAGTGCCACGTTTCTGACTATTGAGCTCCCAATTATTATTTTATTGTGGTTAAAGGTGGTGCTGCATCAAGTGGCAGAGAGGAGGATGCTGTCCAGGCTTCAGTCCATCTTAGACAATGTCTCACACCCTCTCCATGACACACTGGCCCAGCAGAGGAGCTCCTTCAGCAGAAAGGAAATCATTCCTGCCTGTGGTCATCAAAGTATATATATATATATATATATATATATATATATATAATCAGACGGTGGACTAAAGTATCTGATGCCTAGTTTAACCTGGTGGCATTGTTGGACTCATTAGCTTTCTGGTACTTAAAATACCATGAATACTACTTGGCCACTTGGCCACTACGTAATCATACATAACTGGACAAAAAAAGACGTTTGGCAGGGAAATAAAAAGGGAAAGCTTAAAATGGTTTAAATTTAAGGTGTTTTCTTTCCTATTTTTGTTTTAAGGTTTGATTGGGTAAGACTGGAAGTAGCAGGCTAAGCTACCCACTAGTATCCTTGAAAGAATACTTTGCCAATGTGGTATAACTGTGTTTTACGCTTATAACAAACTATATTTCCATAAATGTTTTATATATCGATGGAATATGTCAATGTCAACTTTTTTTATATAGCACATATAATACAGAGGCCTCTGTTCAAAGTGCTGTACACAGCGAATGTGAAGCTACATGCTGCTAAGAGGCTAGCTATAACCTCAGTTCCTCATCTTCACTGATAATAATATGTTGTTGTGTTCAATGAAAACCAGGAAAAATTAGACCAGAGATAAAACCCACTGACCTTTGACCTGGAGATTAACTTCTTTCTCCTTCAGGATGTTTCTGTCTTTGTCATAGACGGTGCAGGTGTAGGTGTTAGTGTCTGCATCTGTGGGGCGTTCCAGGGTCAGACTGAGGTCTCCAGTTTTCAGTGGGTTTTTCTTCATCTTGGTTCTGTCTTTGTAGAACTGGTCCTGTTCTTCAGGCTTATCAGAATTATTCTCATACACATGGACCGTCCTGTTGTTTTCGTCCTTCCACTCCACTTTAGTATCTCTAGGCAGTTGTGGTCTGGTTCTCCAGGGCAGCAGGACTGACTTCACCTCTGAGTCCACCACCACCTGTGAGACTGAGAGGACAACAGAGGACAAGATTAGATGGACAGACAGCAGCAGCTCTGAGGGTCACATGACCGTCTCCTCCCTGTCTCTGTGACTCAGTGTTCAGGCTGAAGAAAGTCCAGCAGGTTGTTTGAGGACCAACCAGGTGTCCTGCACCTCACCTGTGTTATGCCATCAGAGCCATGGACAAAATTTAGATTGAATTGGAAGCTAAATAAGTTTTACAGGCACCAAGGATCCGCCCCTTCAGCAGGGTTTCATCAGTGCTACAAAAGCTTTGCTCCTCCCAGACTCTCACACTTCTTGCCTAAGACTCACTCACCACTTCTTCCTGGTTCTCTATATAACCCACTGACCTTTGACCTGGAGATTTACATGTTTCTTATTAAGCATGTTTCTGATTGGTTGGGAGGATACAATGACTGTAGTATCAACCTACATGCTAGAATGCACTGTTCTTTTATTGAACTTTTTATTGACCCTTGTTTTTTATATTGAACCATAAGTCTATTGATTGATATTTATCGTTATTGAATTATCGTCCAGCACTAATATATATATATATATATATATATATATATATATATATATATATATATATATATATATATATATATATATATATATATATATATATATAAACCCCAGCATAAAAGGGTTTGACCATTAGGACAACAGCTGGCTGAAACTTTTAAAGTTCGTTTCGCTGCAAACTAACAATGTAAGGTTGTAAGGCACACAGAAGAGGGAAGAGAATACAAAAAGAGAAGATGACACCGAAGGCTTGAGGGATTTTTTTTTAAAACTGACCATCAGACAGGAACAGGTCCAGGAACGGAATTTCTGAGCCAGGTAAGAAGCAATGCCTTTATCAATGTGATTTTAAAGTACAGTGGGGCAAAAGAGAATTTAGTCAGCCACCAATTGTGCAAGTTCTCCCACTTAAAAAGATCAGAGAGGCCAAGAAAATCCAGAAAATCACATTGTATGATTTTTAAATAATTTATTTGCAAAATATGGTGGAAAATAAGTATTTGGTCAATAACAAAATTTAATCTCAATACTTTGTTATATACCCTTTGTTGGCAATGACAGAGATCAAACGTTTTCTGTAAGTCTTCTCAAAGTTTTCACACACTGTTGCTGCCTCCCTCGGGAGGCAGCAACAGTGTGTGAAACACGTCCCGCCTCCCTCGGGACGTGTTCAAAGCTCTCCTGGAGGTGGGAGTTAAAGCTCCATCTCACGGGGGACTCTGCGAGACATTCCTTGCAGACCCTCACAATACGTTTGGGCCTGCCAGGTCTGACCGGCTTCCTCCCCCGCCATCGGAGCCAACTCATCACCAGGTAGTGGTCGGTGGAGAGCTCCGCCCCTCTCTTCACTCGGGTGTCCAAGACATACGGCCGCAGGTCAGATGAAATGACAACAAAGTCGATCATTGAACTGCGGCCTAGAGTGTCCTGGTGCCAAGAGCACATGTGGACACCCTTATGCTTGAACATGGTGTTTGTGATGGACAATCCATGATGAGCACAGAAGTCCAACAACAGAACACCACTCGAGTTCAGATCAGGTGGGCCATTCCTCCCAACCACGCCCCTCCAGGTCCTACTGTCATTGCCCACGTGAGCGTTGAAGTCCCCCAGAAGAAAGAGGGAGTCCCCAAGTGGGGCTCTCTCCAGTACCCCCTCCAAGGACTCCCAAAAGGGTGGGTAATCTGAACTGCTGTTTGGCGCATAAGCATAAACAGCAGTCAGAACCCGTCCCCCCACACAAATGTGGAGGGAGGCCACCCTCTCGTTCACCGGGGTGAACCTCAACGCTTCTCACCAGGGTTAACTCCAGAGTGGAAGAATGTCCAGCCTTTCTCAAGGAGACTGGTTCCAGTGGTTCCAGAGCCATGCGTCGAGGTGAGCCCGACTATCTCTAGTTGGAACCTCTCAACCTCGCGTACAAGCTCAGGCTCCTTCCCCACCAGAGAGGTGACATTCCACGTCCCAAGAGCCAGCTTCTGCAGCCTAGGATCGGAACGCCAAGGTCCCCGCCCTCGACTGCCACCCATTTTGCAATGCACCGACCCCTTTGGCCCCTCCTATAGGTGGGACCCATGTCACCTCTTAGGGCTGAGCCCGGTCGGGCTCCATGGGCAAAAGCCCGGCCACCAGGCGCTCGCCAACGTGGTGGGGGTTGGTTTGTTTTGCTCAACCTGCAACACCGACGGGGCGGGGAAGCCGCTTTAGCTTAGCTGTTCTGCTCCGTCGGGACAGAAGCAGGACCGGGTAAATACCTCATAATGTGTTACTCCATAATAGCAGACTGAAATAGGGACATTGCAGGGGACAGATTCATGTGATAATGTAAAGACATCATGCCATCAGTAAAACAAACTCTTTATTGACATCTAGAAGGCTAAAAGAAAAGGTGACACTGAGAATGTTGGAGTGATGTGAGTTAATTTCCCCTAAAAACCTCTCATAGTCATGTTTAGTGTGGGCTGATGCTGTCATCATTGGAGACGATCTTAAAGTCCTTCTCAGCTGCAGAGCTGTGGTGCACCGACTCCTGGACATGAAATAAGTTGTTCATTGTTGCTGTAGCTACACTGCTGTTAGCTAGCTGGAGAAGATCTGGGGGCGATCATGTTCCAGCTGGCAACAAGTTATTTAACCCCAAATGGTGCAACAAGTTGCTTCTCATTTCTTAAGCAGCCATGTGGAACGAGATCCCGTGTTCATGGTCTGTTTCAGAAGGGTCACATCACTGGCATACATCAAGCAGAAAAAACAACTAAGGATGTAGAAACTACCCAAATTGGGTTAAGAACTTTCCAACTCTACCATCATCAATGATCTTGGTGAAAAATTAATCCAATAAAGGGTGGACATAAATCCTGTGACATTGTTGGAGCTTATTGAAACAATGCCACAGCAAATGTGTGTGGAATCAAACCTTAAGTTGATGCTTTTTTAGTGGCAACTTTTCTTTGGTCAAAAAGTGTATGCTGTTGGTTTAAACTTTTTGAGGACCTCAGGAAGACTAGTACGGGAGTGTTGTGCCAGTTCAGACGTGACAGAAAACGGCATCAATTCGGGACGTAACGGACTGCGTTACCCATGATGCAGTGTGGTCAAAATGGCCACCAACTCATGTGGTCAAAATGGCCACCAACTCCCATCACGCAACACGGCAAAATGGCCGCCGATCAAGATAAGGTTGCTATGGTGATGGCTATAAAAGCCGATCACACACGACAATCTTCCTTCTTCCCTGGCTTTAGCCAACCCGAGAAGACACACACAGCTGTTTCCGTTGGGGTAATCCCACGCCACGTGTTCGATTGCTCGCTGGACCGAGATTTTTCGACGCAACGGTTATTCCCTGCTTTACATAACAGGAGGTCGACTAAAATAAGTACTTTTAAATTCCCTCTGATCAAGACTGAGAGACGCCGTATCTCCCAGTGATCGAAGAGGACCCCGCTTTGTCTGGCCAACAAAGCGACTGTGAACCCGGAGGAAGAAACGAAGGAGCTTCTTCCCCGTCCCGCTGCAGCCTGCGGACAACTGCGCTCGTCAAGGCGCGTCCAGAAAGCCACACTACTCGGAGCGCTCCGGACCAGCCCCGAGGCACCTCAAAGTAACGGGGTCTCCCCTTTTATTTCTGTCTCACCAACAGGGTGTTTAGAAGTGCCTGGGCAGGCGTTAGAACTTTGTAGGTGTTGGTTAATGCTTTTATTCCACGACGAAGTTGGAATTATTTTGCTGAACATTTTCTTTGTATGTGCATGCATTTTACAATTGATTTTTGCTGTGTTGATTTGTGATTCATCAATAACCCCGCCGTGGGTTACTGCTTCATTCCTTTTCCTCTTTTCCCCTGCTTTCCCCTCTCTCTCTTTTCGCTTCTCCTTATCAGTTTAATCTCTTTGTCCGAGCTCAAGTCGTGGGCTTTGCTTTAAACTCCCAGTTAGCTGCCCCCTCTCGAAGCGAGGCATTACCCCATCAGCGTAAGCGTGGTTACGTCATTAGGACCTCCCCTCATACGTCATCGTAGCAGCCATCTTGGGAGGGTGACGTGTATCTGAACTGTGGGTTAAGATCTGCTAACCGCTCATTTTAATCCATTGTTTATTTTTGTTTTGTTCTTTATTTCCACATATATAGTTTGCATGTTAGTTTAGTAATGAGTAAGAATTCCAAAGTTGTTGAATCAGAGAATTACTGTAACAGGGAATTGCTTTTGGTTCAATAAAACCAACGACTGCGGAATAGACATTGTTTTGTGTTCAGTCCAATTCACAGTTGCCTGGGTATTCAGAAATCAGAGCTAACCTCCTTTGGAGTTAACATCTGATATTAATACAGAAACAATATCATTGGATGGTGATAAGGAATAAGGATTTAAACCCTAATTGCAGTTACATTGGGGTTCTCACAGCCTGCTGGATAAACCTGGTCGGTTAACAGTCCGACCAGATCATTTATTCCAGCATAAATGAGTTCATAACAGCAAATTAACTAATGCATTAGTGGTATAAATACTTACAAGCTTATAGCTAACATCACCACCATTTGAACTATATTTGTTATAGCGGAAATTTGAGTTGAATGATTTATTATTTAAATTATAATACCAAATTATAATTAATAATAATAATAAGCATATTCAACCAGCTTATGGCATAACAGGAGACTGTAAAATTCTAGAGCTACTAGGGGTAAGAAGAGGACAGCTGGACTCTGGTTTAACTGAGTTAGTGCCAAACCTGGCTCTGGTTTTCACTAACACTGGAGATCCTCCTAGTGATATCACGGGATTAATGTTTAGCTATTACATGTTATTGACAGTGAAATGGTTATACAACCAAGAGTGACTAGAACACCCCACATACACATTCTCATAAATTAAACCCTATAAAAGGGATTGTGAGGTTGGTGTTATGGGGATATTGCTGAATGGAAACATGAGTTGCGTCTCGGTGTTTGTACAGAATAAAGATCCCCCTGCTGACCGAAGAGGGAGAAGCAGCTTTGTCTCATCTCGAGTTAATTTCTTACCCACACCAGCAGCTACTTATTGGGAGCTAATGGGAAACAGAATGACGAATAATATACCTGCACCACCAAGATGATTCTGACATCGACAATGTACCTAAAAATATATCAACAGATCAAGTATACACAACCATTCATAGGCTATGTGATAATAAAGCCAGTGGTGTGGATTACTGCAGAACATTTAAAACACGCTAGCTTAAGACAAGCTCCTATTTTAGCGCTCAATGCTGCATATTTTGCTAGTCCCAGTTATAAATATAGTTATAAACAGTTGAGCTCTACAGATAATAATAGGCCAATTGCACCAGCAAGTATTTTATCAAAGGTGCAAGAAATAATAATTTTTCATAGAATGTTTTCGAATTTATCACGTCTCAGGATAATCAGCTGGGTTTTAAACCAAAGTATGGCATATGTGCACTGAAGAAAATAGTACATCTGCACAGGGCCAAAAACTCATCTGTCTTTGTGTGTTTTATTGATTTTTCTGAAGCGTTTCAGTGAACCACAGAAAACGTTTTGATAAGTTAAAGAGACAGGGAGGATTCTCTCTTACTGGTGTGCTCATCAGAAGATCCAGGTTAAATTGGGAAGCAGTGTTTCTACTTCTGTAATGAATGAGGAAGGGGATGAACCCGGTATTCAACCAGACACTAAAATAATGATCAACATAATTTATTAAGGAGATGATGAAGGTGGATCAGACGGGTATACAGAAAAAGGGTCCAGAGCCGAATACAGAGCAGTCATCCAAGCAAAACCAAAAACGTAAACAGGAAGCAGGCTGATTCAAATAACAGAGAAACTAAATGGGATCGGGCAAAAATACAGAATGCTGGAGGGCTCTTACCGAGGGGCTGGAGAACGAGTGAGTAAACATGTGCGGCATGAGAAATTACGTTCTGGCAGGGAAGCAGCAGAAGAGACAGACTTAAAAAGGCAGGAGAACAAAGGAGGGAGGGAGAGCCAATTACAGAGAACAGGTGGAAGTAATCAGAAGGAGAAGGAGTGGCTGAAAGACTGACAGGAACAAGTGGCAGGAAACAGGACAGAACTGAACTAGACAAAATACTTAACTACAGTAATCCTACAAACTAAATCCTAGAAAGACAACAAAAGCTAAGACAGCGCAAAAACACAAGCGCGTAATAAAAATCAGAAACTAATGTAAATACTAATTTAATTCTTAATCTGCTTTGATTACATTTATTTTTATTTTCGTTGTCCAGTCAATGACACAAGGTGTGAAATGTTATCCATCTGCATTATGGGTAATGTAGTTTTAGAGACTCACCTGGCATGAAATACTTCCAGAAATAATATAAAAGAGCTGCAGAGACAATTAGAACCAGAACCAGGAGAACCAGGAGACCTATGGCCCAGGATGGAAATCGTTCTGTTGAGACACATGAAGAACATCATGACCTTTGACCTCTGAGATGTATCTACAGCAACTGTTTCTGTTACTGACCTTTAACCAGTAGTTCTATGTCTGTAACTTTCCCTTCTCCTTTAGAGGTTCTGACACGGCAGGTGTAGGTTCCGGTGTCAGACACCTGCAGGTTGGTCAGATTCAGGGTCAGTTCTCCAGTCTCCAGAGCATCAGGCTTCATGAAGGTTCTGCCTCTGTAAAGCTGGTTCTGATCTTTTAGTTGATTTCCGTCCTTCTGGCGCTGGTGGACGATTGAAGGACTGAGGTCAGACCGGGTCCAAACCACTGTGGGCTGGTCCGCTTCATGAGTGGGAAACTCACAGGGCATCAGGATGAACTCCCCCTCAAACATCTCCACAGCTGAGACCTGCAGGGACACTGGGAGGACACACAGACAGAGAAAGTCCCTCTGAACATCTGGACTCAGGTCTCACACATTGTCCCTCTGAGACACACTAGAAGCACATTTCCTGAACTAACGTCTTCTCTCCATGAGGACAATCTTAGAGTCCAGACAACTTGAGGTCCACTAACGTCCCCTGCAGCTAAACTGGAGCACCAAGAGAACAAATAAACATCACAATGTGAAGAATGACCGGTGTCATTAATAAACTACATCAGTGACAGTGAACATGAACAGAACTGAAGAGTCCAGATGGCCGAGCACACAGGGACCGGTAGAGACACAGAACCAGTGTACATGAAGCGAGACGAGAAGGTCTGGCAGGGACAGTTATATATAGGCAGGTGACAGGTGAGCAGAGTTGAGTCTAATGAGTGCAGCAGGTGGAGCTGATCAGGTGCAGAGTGGTGACAGGTAGCTGAGGGTGGACTGAGCTGATTGGATGGTGACAGATGACTGTTGGCTCAGACGAGTGGAATCTAATTAGTCCCTAAAGGTCCAGACAAAAATAAAGAATAAACTAAATCATGACACTGATAGTAAAAAGTGTTTCTAGGAGCGCTATAATCCTTTCAGACACGACGGAGTCGGCCTAAATCAAGATGGGAAAAACATTTTCACTGCCAGTATTTTCAGTGCTGTTATCAACAGGTAATCTCTCCAAACACAGGATGATGTAAACAATGACATTACTGCACCATTACACCATTACAACACCGACAGGGAACCCATAGAGATTATCAGAGGACGCGTCTCCTCAAGGCCAGGGCAGTTCAGAAGTTTCATCACTTCATCACTTTATACCTTTGGTTTGACTCAACATGTCAAACAAGCATCGCACAATCGAGGAAACACTCTGGGCTTGATTTTCAGCAAGGGTATAAATATTTCCATCATCTCTGTAATTGTCACCCTGTCGGATCGTTTCTCTGTTATGTTTGAAACAATGCTCGCGCTTTATTCTTCATCATATATCAGAGCTCTGATTACCCCGTATGTTCCTAACAGAGCACTTCGCTCTCAGACTGCAGGTCTGCTGGTGGTTCCTAGAGTCTCTAAAAGTAGAATGGGAGGCAGATCCTTTAGCTATCAGGCTCCTCTCCTGTGGAACCAACTCCCAGTTTTGGTCCGTGAGGCAGACACCCCGTCTACTTTTAAGACTAATCTTAAAACTTTCCTTTGTGACAAAGCTTCTAGTCAGAGTGGCTCATGTTACTCTGAGCTATCTCTATAGTTATGCTGCTATAGGCTTAGGCTGCTGGAGGACATCAGGGTCTATTTCTCTCACTCTGCTGAGTTCTCCTACTGCTCTCCAATCTGCATTGTTTGTTGGTATTTCAGCTTTTAACTTTTAATTCTTTGTCATTTTCTCTTCATAGAAGGTACACCTGGTCTGGTGTTCTGTTAGCTGTGACATCATCAGGGGAGGCAGATCATCCTCTATTACCATCTAACATAGAAAGTACTCCTGGGTCAATGTGAGCTTCTGAGCTTTCTGTGTCTCTGCTCTGTCTTCTGTAACCCCCAGTGGGTGGAGGCAGATGAGCGTTCACACTGAGCCTGGTTCTGGTTCTGCTGGAGGTTCTCCTCCCTGTTAAAGGGGAGTTTTCCTCTCCACTGTCGCTTCATGCATGCTCAGTATGAGGGATTGCTGCAAAGCCATCAACAATGCAAAAATAAATATGTAACTGAATTGGGGTCTGCCCAGTACACATCACAGCAGATATTCCCATCAGCATGACGCCTTTACTACTGCTCCAGTGCCTCAGGCCGCTCTCATGGTTTGCTTCATGTGTCAGCCCTCATCTCTGGCTCACGCCTCAATTCAGGCATTTCCATGGTGCTCTTTAGCCAAGGCAAGCAAGATGCAGCAGGGAGTAACCTCCCTTTGCTGAATGACTCCATTATCATTTTCCTCTTCTGTGCCGATCCCAGCATTGTAATCATCACCATCTACCCCATCTGCTGTCTGCACCATCCACCTCCTGTTCTTTCAGCCAAGTGGGATAAAATCAGTTTGTAAGTTGGAAGCCACAAGAAATTTGAGACTTTTGCATGCATCCATCAGGGGAGTGTTCGCACAGCAGCAGGCCCACTGTATAAAACCTCAGGCCCCCGGAACAAACACTCTCTTTTCGCCCACTGCTTGCAGTAGCATGGGGGGGGGGGGCACACTCATCTCTTTGGCCGTTGTTCATCAACGGCCAAAGAGACGTGCTGGGTAGAGAAAATTATTATTTTTTTTTTTCCTTTAGAGAAAAATTTCTACCTGTCCGTGGACACGAATGGAGTTCAGAGACCCGCCACATATGCAGGCTGCATCAAGCTAAGTTTTCCAGGAGAAAAGCTGATCTGAAAGTTGCCCCTCCAAGCTGTGCAGAGGACCTCACAGGGATCCTAAGGACAAAGCCATGGTAGGCTGTCCAGAGATCCACACCCTCAGACAACTAGCTTCACCCCGAAGCAACTTCTTCCAACCGAATGGCCCAAAGTCAATTCAACAGACACAAAGGCAGAGGTTTGGCAGAGAAACTATAGTAGAAGTTAAAATTAATAATTTAAATGGTTTATTTTTAACGTGTTTTTAATGCTTTGTTTTTAACGTTTGGCTGAGGAAAGAAGACCTGGAGTTTACAGGCTAAGCTCCCACTAGCAGTCTTGAAGCCAAGCTTTACTGATTAGTTTTAGGTGTATTTTATGGTTATATCAAAATTTATTTCAATTTATACACCGAGGGGACAAAAATGTTTGGGTTTTCGAATCCACTCATTATAACAAAATATGGCTTAAAAGTCTTTCTACAGTGGGGGAAATAAGTATTTTACCCCTTGCTGATTTTGCAGGTTTGCCCACTTCCAAAAAATGCAACAATCTATAATTTTAATCATATTTACATTCTAACAGTGAGAGACAGAATCCCAAAGAAAATTCCAGAAATTCACATCATATGAATTTATAAAAATTGATAACCATCTGATGAGGAAAAACAAGTATATGACCCTCTACCAAACAGCAAGTATTCTGGCTCCTACAAGCCAGTTAGTCTGTCTTTAAGACACAACCCCAATCCCAACAAATTATCTACATCAAATACACCTGCCTCACCTCGTTACCTGTATAAAAGACACCTGTCTACACCCAAA
This sequence comes from Fundulus diaphanus, assembly GCA_037039145.1. Classification (NCBI taxonomy): domain Eukaryota; kingdom Metazoa; phylum Chordata; class Actinopteri; order Cyprinodontiformes; family Fundulidae; genus Fundulus; species Fundulus diaphanus. The sequence continues at coordinate 56,654,039 of CM073131.1, read as the reverse complement.
CAACCAGCATCCAACATCACCACCATGGGCAAGACCAAAGAGCTTTCTACGGACATCAGGGACAAGATTGTTGATCTGCACAAGGCTGGGATGGGCTACAAGAGAATCGGAAAGAGACTTGGAGAGAAAAGATCAACTGTCAGTGCAGTTATCAGGAAATGGAAGAAGCACCACACCACCGCCAACCTCCCTCGGTCTGGGCCTCCACACTCTCGCGTCGTGGGGTGTCCCTGATCATGCGAACGGTGAGGAATCATCCCAAAACCACAAGGGGGGAACTGATGAATCAACTGAAGGTAGCTGGGACCGCAGTTATAAAAGAAACGGTAACACACTGCGCCGTCATGGATTGAAATCCTGCAGCGCACGCAAGGTCCCCCTGCTCAAGAAGAAACATGTACAGGTCCGCATGAAGTTCGCCATTCACCACCTGGACGACTCAGAAGAGGCCTGGAAGAAGGTGATGTGGTCAAATGAGACTAAAATAGAACTTTTTGGCCTCAACTCAACTCGTCGTGTTTGGAGGGCAAAGAACACCGAGTACAACCCATAGAACACCATCCCCACCGTCAAGCATGGTGGTGGCAACATCATGCTTTGGGGGTGATTTTCAGCCAAGGGGACGGGACAACTCCATCGTATTAAGGGCAGGATGGACGGGACCATGTATCGTGGAATTCTGGACCAACATCTCCTTCCCTCAGTGAGAGAGCTAAAGATGGGTCAAGGATGGGTGTTTCAGCACGACAACGACCCAAAGCACACTGCCAAAGCAACCAAGAGTGGCTGAAGAAGAAGCACATCAAGGTTCTGGAGTGGCCTAGTCAGTCTCCAGACCTGAATCCAATTGAAAATCTTTGGAGGGAGCTTAAAATTCGAGTTGCCAGGCAACAACCTCGGAACCTGAATGATTTGGAGGCTGTCTGCAGGGAGGAGTGGGCCAACATCCCTGCTGAAATGTGCACGAACCTTGTCACCAACTATAAAAACCTTTTGACATCTGTGCTGGCCAATAATGGCTTTTCTACAAAATATTAACATGCTGTTTGTCCAGGGGGTCAAATACTTGTTTTTCCTCATCAGATGGTTATCAATTTTAATAAATTCATATGATGTGAATTTCTGGAATTTTCGTTGGGATTCTGTCTCTCACTGTTAGAATGTACATATGATTAAAATTATAGATTGTTGCATTCTTTGTAAGTGGGCAAACCTGCAAAATCAAGGGGTCAAATACTTATTTGTGTCGTTTAGCTCTTCCATCATTTGATAATGCCACGAGCATTAGTACAGGATTAATAGTGTAACTTAAAGTTAACTCAAAAAGTTAATGACCAATTGTCCTCTACAGGACAATACAGAAATAATTACATTACTGAAATCAAATCTCCTAAAGATTATTGATTTATTTTTACTGAGCAAATCATTCTTTAAAATGTTGTTTCATCAAATAATGTTTTGTTTAACTCAGAATTTACATTGTGAATGGGTTGAAATACCAAATGTTGTTCTTAGACTTAGAATTAGACAACTTTATTTGTCATTTTGTATGCACAGAGTGCGTACAGAACGAAATTTCGTTTCGCATACAGCTTGAAAAGTTACAGTAGATAGCAGTTAATTACAGGATAAGGTGCAGCAGTGATTTTCCTAGTAAACAATTGAGATGTAAACAATGTAAACAGTGCAGGAGAAATCGACAGTGGTAACTGAGAGTTCGGCAGCATTTGTAGTGCTAGATAAGGATGCAATGAAGGAATGTGCAAAATACGAATGTTGTACATTCCATTTTGTGGCTGTTCAACAGTCTGATGGCATATGTGCAAATGTGCAAATATAAGAATGTGGTTCAGAGTCCACTTTGTGGCTTCAGCAGTTCCACAGTCTGATGGCAACAGGGAAAAAGCTTTTGCAGAACCTGGTGGACCTGCAGCGGATGCTGCAGAACCTCTTCCCAGAGGGCAGCAGGGAGAACAGTCCTTGGTGGGGGGGTGAGGGGTCCCTGATGATGTTCAATTCAATTTCAATTCAATTTTATTTATATAGCGCCAAATCATGAAACATGTCATCTCAAGGCACTTTACAAAATCAAGTTCAATCATATTATACAGATTGGGTCAGATTATACATATTGGTCAAAATGTCCTATATAAGGAAACCAGTTGATTGCATCAAAGTCCCGACAAGCAGCATTCACTCCTGGGGAACCGTAGAGCCACAGGGAGAGTCGTCTGCATTGTACATGGCTTTGCTGCAATCCCTCATACTGAGCAAGCATGAAGCGACAGTGGGAAGAAAAACCACCCATTAACGAGAAAAAAAAACCTCCGGCAGAACCGGGCTCAGTATGAACGGTCATCTGCCTCGACCGACTGGGGTTACAGAAGACAGAGCAGAGACACAACAAGAGAGACAAAAAGCACAGAAGCACACATTGATCTAGTAATCTGTTCTACATTAGATGGTAGTAACGGGTGAGCCGTCTTCTCTGGATGATGTCAAAGTTAACAGAACGCCAGACCAGGTGTACCTACTATGAAGAAAAAGAGAGAGAGCAAAAAGTTAAAAGCTGAAATGACGACAGTCATTTCAATGTAATACAATGCAAAACTGGAGAACCGTAGAATGAAGAACAGTAGAAATCAGTAGAGTGAGAAAATTAGACCCTGATGTCCTCCAGCAGCCTAGGCCTATCACAGCACAACTATAGAGATAGCTCAGGGTAACATGAGCCACTCTAACTATAAGCTTTGTCAAAAAGGAAAGTTTTAAGATTAGTCTTAAAAGTAGACAGGGTGTCTGCCTCACGGGCTCGGGACACACAGCGCTGAGATGAGATGTCCTTGATGGAGGGGAGAGGAGCCCCGATGATCCATTCTGCTGTCCTCACCACTCTCCTCACGTTCTTCCAGTAGGAGGCACTGCAGCCTCCACACCACACAGAGAGACAGCTGGTCAGAATGCTCTCTATGGTGCTTCTGTAGAAGGTCGTGAGGATGGGTGGGGGCAGGTGGGCTCTCCTCATCCTCCGCAGGAAGTACAGTCGCTTCTGTGCCCTCTTCACCAGTGACGTGGTGTTCGCAGACCAGCTGAGGTTGTCTGTGATGTGCACCCCCAGGAACTTGGTGCTACTGACCACCTCCACCGCTGAGCTGTTGATGAGCAGTGGAGTGTGGTGAGGCCGGTTTTTCCTGAAGTCGACGATGATCTCCTTCGTCTTCTCCACGTTCAGGATCAGGCTGTTGTCTCTGCACCAGCCCACCAGCTGCTCCACCTCCTCTCTGTAGTCCTGGTCGTTGTCGTCTCTGATCAGGCCCACCACTGTTGTGTCGTCAGCAAACTTCACGATGTGATTGGTGGTGAACCTGGGGTTCCATCGGTAGGCAAACTGGAACGGGTCGAGTGTTGGGGGGAGACTGGAGACGATGTGTTCCTTTACCAGCCTTTCAAAGCACTTCATCATGATGGGAGTCGGTGCAACAGGCAGGTAGTCGTTGAAACAGGTGACTTGAGGTTTCTTTGGTACCGGAGTGATGGAGGCAGACTTGAAGCATGCTGGCACTGTGGCTTGGTCCAGCGAGGTGTTAAAAATGTCTGTGAGGACACCAGCCAGCTGACCTGCACACTCCTTGAGCACCCGCCCAGGTATGTTGTCGGGACCTGGGGCCGTCCGCAGGTTTACTCTCCTCAGAGTCTTCCACACGTCGGCGGTGTCAAGGTGGAGGACCTCCTCTTACTGGTAGGGGAACAGCTTTCACTGCTGGAGTGCTGTTTAGTGCCTCAAACCTCCCAAAGAAGTTGTTTAGTCCATTTAGGAAGTCAGCATCAACTTCACCCACCGGGGGGGGGGAGGCGTGTTGTATTCGGCGATCGCCCGTATGCCTTTCCACATGCTCCTGGTGTTGCTTGCATCATGGAAAAGCTCCTGGTGTTTTCGCTTGGCTAATCTGATGGCACGGTTCAGGTTGGCTCTCGCTGTCCTCAGTGCCTCCTTGTAAGACTTGAAGGCTGAGTTCCGCTTTTAGCGCTTGACGGACCTCCTCAGTAATCCAGGGTCGTTGGTTGGCTCGGGTGATGATGGTCTTGGTGGTGCTGACGTCCTCAATGCATTTGTTGATGTAGGCGGACACAGTCATGGCGTACTCATCAATGTTGATCTTGTCCTCATAAGTTGCTGCAGCTTTGAACATGTTTCAGTCAGAGCACTCAAAACAGTCCTGGAGCGCCTCCATGGCTCCCTCAGTTCTGAATTAGTTAAGATAATTTAATCTCATTCCACATTTTTTAAGATGAACTTTGGTAGAACTTTGCTGAACCAGGATTCACTGAATCATTCTGATGTTGATCAACCACTTTGTTTTGCCTTTTGTTTCTTTTGCATGTAAATAGTTCCTTAGCTTAGCTTCTTTTTATCTTGATTTTGCTTAGTATTTTAGGCAAGTTTCACTAGCCAAGTATAGAGGATTTGTTGATTGAGTGTGTTAATTCAGATAAACAGCATTCTATAGTGATGTTCTCTGGATGTTCATTTATTAGTTAAATAAATAAATAAATTCTTCATGTAGAATAAATGAGTTGTCACTCATTTATTCTACATGTGTGCAGAGTTTGCTGTTAAAAGATCACCAGTGCTCGAATCATTCCTTTCAACTATTGTCCTGATATCAGGCATCTTCTCTAGTTCCTGTATCTTATTCAATCCAATTCAATTTTATTTATATAGCGCCAATTCATGAATCAATCAATCAATCAATCAATCAATCAATTTTATTGTCAACTACAATTTGCAGTGCGGTCGAAAATTCAGTTCCAGTACAACCGTCCATCACATACACTTAACAAACATTTTGGGGGAACGATTGACTGAGGCCTTGCGTTGCCAAGGAACGCAGCCAGTCGGCCGCTGCTACATCAGCGCAGCCGTTAGGAGCATTCCTCCAAACTGCCCAGGACTTTTTGCCCACAGGGCGCTGCCCTTAAAATCGGTTGAAGGAAGATTAAAAACATGGGGGAAGAGGAGGGAGAAAAAAAGAGAAGAATTTATCATACCCTAAAACCTCTCACGATACAGTATGAGAAATCCTACACAAAACAACCTCATTGCACAAAAAGGCACAAATATAACGAGACACATAATAGCAGAAGGAGAACATTTGACATTTGTTGTGTGTAAGTCCATGAGATAAATGTAAGTCAGTGGTGTGTGCATGTTTGTGTGTCCATGAACGCCATCCCTCCGGCAGGCAAGTGTCCTTGATGGAAAGTCTTATCACTATACAGCTCCAGCTTGACGCCTCCACGGATGTGTTGAAGGGGGGGGAAGCAAGGGGGAGTAGGTCTGTGCAATTTCGCCATAACAACGCAGGGGAGAATTTAGATAGTGGAAAGTCTTATTTAAATACACAATTTGTTTTGAGAACAGGCTAAAAACACTTTTTCCTTCAGCTTTAAAATCTTTTCATCACTGGCTCCAGGGTCCAATTTTAGAGGGCTTCTTTTCGCTTCTTCAAATCCAGATGTTATCCCATCTCGCCCCTTCCAACCACCGCAGTCAGCTTGTCCAGCTTAATGTTCTGTTCATTCACCGCATTATTGATTGCGTCGTATGCTGCCGGCAGTCTCATCAAGGCCGAATTTACCACCAGCAGTCGCTGAAATTGCTGATACATCAGAAATCCCCCAAATGCAATGAGGAGGAATCCAAGAATCATAAATCCAAATATGTACACGTCTTCGGCGTCCTCCATGGAAATCATTGAGAGGCACACCGTGGACCATCTATTCCACCGATCCAAGGTGTATCCCGCAAAAAAGGGACAGGAATGCTCCCAGTTCCTTTGCTTTCCAGTTGAAAAATTTTCATCAATGGCATTTAGAGACCAGCTGACAAGATCCATAATTCTTAGCTTCTGTTCCTTAGAGCTTTCGGTTGCTATGAAGAAATTGCACAAAGGCATGTCATCTTAAGGCACGTTACAAAGTCATATTCAATCAAATTATACAGATTGGGTCAGATTATACAGATTGGTCAAAAATGTCCTATTGTTATAAAAAATATTATTCTGAAGTCACTATGGCCTCACACCACTCAGACATAGGAGGCCTGGAGACATGATGTCTGTGTATGAGATCCACTGTTTGCTGAGTGCAAGGCCAAATGCTGTGTAGATACTGTGCGGGATGCTGATTGTCTAGGATAGACTGTCTTTGTTTTGTCTCATGCCAAGGGCACTGTGCAGTATTAGGGAGAGCCAAAAGCGAGACAGGCAGAGACAGGGCAGACGCAGACTGCAGCGGGACCGTGGGGTGCGATTACTTTCCATCTATGTGATCTCTGCTCCGTTTCTCAACAAGAGTGCTGGAACTTCATCACCCCCGTCTCCTTATTCAGTAACGCTGGGAATTCAGTTATTATTGTTCAGAATTCCATCCACATTTGGTGTCACGAACAGGATCTCCGACCGACGAGCCGGGGAGTTCGAGGACAGGAGCAGCTTTGGCCAGCCCGGCCTCTGGTACCCCGAAGGTTGAAGGGACATGGAGGAGCTCCTGGTCTCGGAGCGTCTCTGAGGCGTCGGCGCAAAGATCCAAACCTTTCTTTCATGAGACGGTAAGGGGATTATTTTTAGGCTGTTTAAAAAACAAACGCAATTGCTCAAAAAAGCTTGCAAGCTTTAAAAATTTAAAACCCATTTTAAGAATTCCGCAAGATTTTCAAAATAAAATTGTAAACCTAAAAGGTAGTAATAAATAAAAGCCGGTAGAAATAATGAATTATATTCAGTCCCTAAAGTAAATAAAACAGGATTCACAATACAGAACAGTGACTAAGGTTTTAACATTAAACTAAAATTTAAAATTTAATTAAAATACGTTTTCAGCTGAAATACGGACTCTCCCATTGGGAAGAGAAGGGGCAGAATGATTTTCACCTGGGGAACAGAAGTACGGGCTGAGCGATTTGCAGCTGGTCAATGGTCAGGGTTGGACAGAGGCTGCCCACTAGTGTAGTGGGTGAAAGCGACAGGAATGCTGAAGTTCCTGACTTCTATGTAGACGTAGGTAGATTTTAGAAGAGATCTTGCTCATTATATCTAAACGATCATCAGGTGTGAAGCCTTTCATTTAGTTGGTCAACCTCGCGGAGGACAAATAATAATAATAATTAAAACCGCAAGCGGTGATGAGCGGCCCTCGCAGCAAAGCGCCGCTCTGGCCTATTGGCCACCGCTGGGATACGCGCACCGCCGGCCGCCCGCCACCGCAGATGCTGTCACGCATTTTGCCCGCCCGTCTACCGGGCGATTCACACGAACGTGTTCGGCAGCGCTCCCCCACGACTCACAAAAAATCTGGTGCAGATCGCTCGATGCAGCGAGGAGATACAGCCGTTGAATAATGATAATGCATTTGGCCATCGGACCGGACTAAATCGTTCGGCGGGCTGAATTCGGCCCGCGGGCCGTAGCTTTGACACCCCTGGTTTAAACATTAGTATACCAATTTAATCAAAGGTATCTTACTAGCTGTTAATCCAGCTTAATGTGAAAAGTTAACAAAACCATTTTAGTTTTTTAAAGTTACTTGCTATTTCATGTGTCTAAAGGTTTTGTTTCTTGCATTAAGACAGCTTTTATGAAAGTTTAACATCTAAATCGGTGGATACACACCCAAAAGTAATGTAAAAGTAACACTTTAGCAATATCGCGGCGGTAGCAGCTTTATAAAGGAGGCCCAGACCTTCCTCTCCCCAGCCACTTGGGCCACTTCCTCCGGGGGAATCCCAAAGCGTTCCCAGGCCAGCAGAGAGACATAGTCTCTCCAGCGTGTCCTGGGTCTTCCCCTGGGCCTCCTCCCGGTGGGATGTGCCCGGAACACCTCACCAGGGAGGCGTCCAGGAGGCATCCTGACCAGATGCCCGAGTCACCTCAACTGGCTCCTCTCGACGTGGAGGAGCAGCGGCTCTACTCTGAGTCCTCCCCGGATGACTGAGCTCCTCACCCTATCTCTAAGGGAGAGCCCAGACACACTACAGAGAAAACTCATTTCAGCCGCTTGTATCCGGGATCTCGTTCTTTCGGTCACGACCCAAAGCTCGTGACCATAGATGAGGGTAGGAACGTAGATCGACCGGTAAATCAAGAGCTTGGCCTTTTGGCTCAGCTCTCTCTTCACCACAACGGATCGCTACAGCGCCCGCTTCACAGCAGACGCTGCACCAATCCGCCTGTCGATCTCCCGCTCCATCTTCCCCTCATTCGTGAACAAGACCCCAAGATACTTGAACTTCTCCACTAGAAGCTGGCTCTTTGGACTTTCCTTTTTTAAAAAGCTTATAGTTAGAGTGGCTCATGTTACCCTGAGCTACCTCTATAGTTATGCTGTGATAGGTTTAGGCTACTGCAGGACATCAGGGTCTATTGTTCTTCAATTTTGAATGACTGTTGTCATTTCAGCTTTTAACTTTTTGATTTTTCTTTTTTCTTCATAGTAGGTACACCTGGTCTGGCGTTCTGTTAGCTGTGGCATCATCCAGGGAAGACCCGCTACTACCATCTAATGTAGAACTTCTGTGCTTTTTGTCTGTCTTGTTGTGTCTCTGCTCTGTCTTCTGTAACCCCAGTCGGTCGAGGCAGATGACCGTTCATACTGAGCCCGGTTCTGCTGGAGGTTTTCCTTCCCGTTAATGGGGAGTTTTTTTTCCCGCTGTTGCTTCATGCTTGCTCAGTAGGTAGGATTGCTGCAAAGCCATGGACAATGCAGACGACTCTCCCTGTGGCTCTACGGTTCTTTAAGAGAGAATGCTACTTGTCAAGACTTTGATGCAAAGAACTGGTTCCCTTATATAGGAATTTTTTTGACCAATGTGTATAATCTGACCCAATCTGTATAATCTGATTGATTTTGACGTTGTAAAGTGCCTTGAGATGACATATTTCATGAATTGGCGCTATATAAATAACATTGAATTGCATCATCTCTTCAGACCAAGTAAACTATCACATTTTTTGAGACAGTTATCTCATTTTAAAGATATAATCATCTAACGTTATTACTCTTAGCAAGTTAAAGCTCCATAATAATATTAGACCAGGTTTTAGTTCCACTCTTTTATTATGCACATCTAGGCTACCTATAAATATAAAGTATGGCATGCCAAAAAACATTTTCAACAAAAGGCAATTTTAGTAATGGCCTTGCGATTTTATATCTAAGCATTAAAAATGATAATATTTCACAAATTTTCACAGCAAGATGGAAATAACGACTATCCAACATTTTAAGATTTTGTAAAAACTTTTTTCCTTTTTTACCTACCTTTTGAAATTAATACTTGTTTCTACTTCTCCAAAATTATACTTCAAGAAAACTATTGTGCTGTCCTGGGGCCATATGCAGCTAGACAGCTAGGACAAAAGTTCCCCACACAAAGCTTCCTTTTCTTGCGTTGTCTGAATAACCTTTGTTCCCAAATCTGGCTTTAAACATTCTTTTTGTAAAAAGACGAATATTTTTCCAAGGCAGAAGCGTGTAGAACAAATTCAACTTCAACGTTAGCAGTTTCCCTAGCTTCATAGCTGAAAAGCAGCTTTTAACCGGAGCAAAATACGCCAAAGATCTTTTTTTAAGGTGAGAGCACTCACTATCTCACGTAATTCACATAGAGATCTAACAAAGTTGTGATGTCTCACTCTGATTAAATATGAACCCAAAACCTTTCTAACTGTTTTTGCCTTGGATTTCCTCTGACTAAGAATTAATATCTTATTTATGTAATGTATTCACGACATGAATTCCTTGCTGTCTTAACAAAAGGCAGAACAACTGTAATGTTACTTTCTATAATTATTACAGGCTCTGCTGAGATGTCAAATTCTGGAGAATGCTTAGACACCCTGACACACAAATATGGATTAACTTCATTTCATGTGCACTCGTGAACTTGATTTAGTTGATTTAGTTTTCTTGATGTACTGTAGAGCGTGATGAGGTCTGTTGTGGTATTGTGTGCACTGGATTGAGGGGACAGTTGGTGTTGTCTGTCAAACCCAATCTTCTTAAGCTGCAAATTCAGTAAAGTTACCAGATATATATATATATATATAAAACGGTTGCAGTTACAGCTCAAACGTCGTAACAACACTTCTAAATCTTAGTCTGACGCACAATTTCAAATACAAACACGATGCAGTTTGACTTTTGTCCGATGACGAGCGAGCAAGCGAGAGAGAGAGAACTGGTAAAGCAGCACATAGTAACAATAAGTCTAGCACGCCATAAAGATGTTATTAATCAGGGAAATCTTTCTGATTGTTTCACAGCGGTTACCTGCAGCGGGTAAACACGCCCACGACAACACACTTAGGCTCCACGCAGCCCGTTTCTATCGGAATATGCGCCAAAACTGCCTCTTTAAAATGAACTGCACGGTGCAGTCTGCGCCTGTCTGAATTGCAATGTGAAGTTTTACACATCTATGCGTGAGCATAATCAAAAATTCCCCCCAGGAGCAGCGTTTTTTTTTCCCCAGGACCTGTGGTAACGACGGCGGTGTTCTTACGATGGAGTATTAGGGCCACACATGAAGAGAAAAAATAATTTTGCCATGACGAGATTAAACTGGTGCAGATCAGTTGATGCAGCGATGCATTTGGCCACCGGAGGCAGTGGCGACCCACCATCTTAAAATCTATGTATTGATGTCTATGTATGTATTTTAATCATCTTAAAAATGGTCTTATAGCTTAAAAGATCATCCTGTTTTGGTTGGTTTTGTAGCCGAATAGAAGAGATGTTCTCAAAGCATTAAATAAGCCTTTTGACTTTTAAAAATGTTGTGCTTTTAAGGTAATTTTAAGTTACTTTTTATTAAATTTATCAATATCCTATGGAAGTCTGGACATATGGCAGTGGCGTTTCAGGTGACTTTGCCACGCCACCACGCCGCCCTGCTCCATCGAATCCAGTTGATCTTGTAGCCGAATAGAAGAGATGTTCTCAAAGCATTAAATAAGCCTTTTGACTTTTAAAAATGTTGTCCTTTTAAGGTAATTTTAAGTTACTTTTTATTAAATTTGTCAATATCCTATGGAAGTCTGGACATATGGCAGCGGCGTTTCAGGTGACTTCGCCACGCCACCATGCCGCACTGCTACATGAAATCCAGTTGGGCCTGGAATCCACAACACAGCAACATGTCTTCTGTCTGTGGACACAGTTTCATGTTGATTAGCTCAGAGGGGTAACATAGCGACTGCTAACAATAAAACATGACACTTCCTGTTGTCAGGGGGCGTGGCCTAAGTGATGTCATCATTTGACCATTGGATATTGTAGAAGACCCGATGATGATCAATCACAGAAAGTTTGGTGCCTCTGTGTGTTTCTGTGTAGGAGATATAGCAGTTTTTCCTGTTGTCAGGGGGCGTGGCCTAAGTGATGTCATCATTTGACCATTGGATATTGTAGAAGACCCGATGATGATCAATCACAGAAAGTTTGGTGCTTCTGTGTGTTTCTGTGTAGGAGATATAACAGTTTTTCCTGTTGTCAGGGGGCGTGGCCTAAGTGATGTCATCATTTGACCATTGGATATTGTAGAAGACCCGATGATGATCAATCACAGAAAGTTTGGTGCCTCTGTGTGTTTCTGTGTAGGAGATATAACAGTTTTATGTTTTGTGGCGAGTAGGTGAACTTTGACCCCTGCTAACGCCCCTTCAACATGCTCAAAAACTCACCGTTTTGATAACTTTTAATTGGCCATGCCTTATGATCAGACTGACCGAGTTTCAAGCCGCTCGCTCGAAATCCCTAGGACGAGTTCGATCAAATACCAATGCTGTAAACGTCAAAAATGAGGTCAAATTACGACCTTCAATCTAAAATGGCCGACTTCCTGTGATATTTGCACTATGACGTTAATTGTAAATTCTGAGCGTCTTGCTTAGATCTACAACTGTACAAAATTTCATTACTCTACGATGAAGTAAGTGAATAGCAAATGGTCCTTTGAAAATTTCTAGGTGGCGCCGTTGAGGCATTTTTCTTTTGATTTTTGTGACGACCTTAAAATACAAAATTTTTAAACAGTCACCATGCATCTGCAAAGTTTGGTGAGTTTTTGAATATGATAAAGCCCCCAAAAAGGCCCCTCTTTAGGGGGGCAGAATAAAAATAATAATAATTAAAGCCGCAAGCGGCATCGAGCGGCCCTCGCAGCAAAGCGCCGCTCCGGCCTTGGCCACCGCTGGGATTTGCGCACCGCGGGCCGCCCGCCACCGCAGATGCTGTCACGCATTTTGCCCGCCCTTCCACTGGGCGATTTACACGAACGTGTTCGGCAGCGCTCCCCCACGACTCACAAAAAATCTGGTGCAGATTCACCACAACGGACCGGTATAGCGCCCGCTTCACAGCAGACGCCGCATCAATCCGCCTGTCGATCTCCCACCCCATCTTCCCCTCATTCGTGAACAAGACCCCAAGATATTTGAACTTCTCCACTAGAAGCTGGCTCTTGGGACTTTCCTTTTTTAAAAAGCTTATAGTTAGAGTGGCTCATGTTACCCTGAGCTACCTCTATAGTTATGCTGCTATAGGTTTAGGCAACTGCAGGACATCAGGGTCTATTGTTCTTCAATTTTGAATGACTGTTGTCATTTCAGCTTTTAACTTTTTGATTTTTCTTTTTTCTTCATAGTAGGCACACCTGGTCTGGCGTTCTGTTAGCTGTGGCATCATCCAGGGAAGACAGATCACCCGCTACTACCATCTAATGTAGAACTTCTGTGCTTTTTTGTCTGTCTTGTTGTGTCTCTGCTCTGTCTTCTGTAACCCCCAGTCTGTCGAGGCAGATGACCGTTCATACTGAGCCCGGTTCTGCTGGAGGTTTTTCCTTCCCGTTAATGGGGAGTTTTTTTTCCTGCTGTCGCTTCATGCTTGCTCAGTAGGTAGGATTGCTGCAAAGCTATGGACAATGCAGACGACTCTCCCTGTGGCTCTACGCTTCTTCAAGAGAGAATGCTACTTGTCAAGACTTTGATGCAATGAACTGGTTCCCTTATATAGGAATTTTTTTGACCAATGTGTATAATCTGACCCAATCTGTATAATCTGATTGATTTTGACGTTGTAAAGTGCCTTGAGATGACATATTTCATGAATTGGCGCTATATAAATAACATTGAATTGCATCATCTCTTCAGACCAAGTAAACTATCACATTTTTTGAGACAGTTATCTCATTTTAAAGATATAATCATCTAACGTTATTACTCTTAGCAAGTTAAAGCTCCATAATAATATTAGACCAGGTTTTAGTTCCACTCTTTTATTATGCACATCTAGGCTACCTATAAATATAAAGTATGGCATGCCAAAAAACATTTTCAACAAAAGGCAATTTTAGTAATGGCCTTGCGATTTTATATCTAAGCATTAAAAATGATAATATTTCACAAATTTTCACAGCAAGATGGAAATAACGACTATCCAACATTTTAAGATTTTGTAAAAACTTTTTTCCTTTTTTACCTACCTTTTGAAATTAATACTTGTTTCTACTTCTCCAAAATTATACTTCAAGAAAACTGTTGTGCTGTCCTGGGGCCATATGCAGCTAGACAGCTAGGACAAAAGTTCCCCACACAAAGCTTCCTTTTCTTGCGTTGTCTGAATAACCTTTGTTCCCAAATCTGGCTTTAAACATTCTTTTTGTAAAAAGACGAATATTTTTCCAAGGCAGAAGCGTGTAGAACAAATTCAACTTCAACGTTAGCAGTTTCCCTAGCTTCATCGCTGAAAAGCAGCTTTTAACGGGAGCAAAATACGTCAAAGATCTTTTTTTAAGGTGAGAGCACTCACTATCTCACGTAATTCACATAGAGATCTAACAAAGTTGTGATGTCTCACTCTGATTAAATATGAACCCAAAACTTTTCTAACTGTTTTTGCCTTGGATTTCCTCTGACTAAGAATTAATATCTTATTAATGTAATGTATTCACAACATGAATTCCTTGCTGTCTTAACAAAAGGCAGAACAACTATAATGTTACTTTCTATAATTATTACAGGCTCTGCTGAGATGTCAAATTCTGGAGAATGCTTAGACACCCTGACACACAAATATGGATTAACTTCATTTCATGTGCACTCGTGAACTTCTTTTAGTTGATTTAGTTTTCTTGATGTACCGTAGAGCGTGATGAGGTCTGTTGTGGTATTGTGTGCACTGGATTGAGGGGACAGTTGGTGTTGTCTGTCAAACCCAATCTTCTTAAGCTGCAAATTCAGTAAAGTTACCAGATATATATATATATATATATATATATATATATATATATAAAACGGTTGCAGTTACAGCTCAAACGTCGTAACAACACTTCTAAATCTGAGTCTGACGCACAATTTCAAATACAAACACGATGCAGTTTGACTTTTGTCCGATGACGAGCGAGCGAGCGAGAGAGAGAGAACTGGTAAAGCAGCACATAGTAACAATAAGTCTAGCGCGCCATAAAGATGTTGTTAATCAGGGAAATCTTTCTGATTGTTTCACAGCGGTTACCTGTAGCGGGTAAACACGCCCACGACAACACACTTAGGCTCCACGCAGCCCGTTTCTATCGGAATATGCGCCAAAACTGCCTCTTTAAAATGAACTGCACGGTGCAGTCTGCGCCTGTCTGAATTGCAATGTGAAGTTTTACACATCTATGCGTGAGCATAATCAAAAATTCCCCCCAGGAGCAGCGTTTTTTTTCCCCCAGGACCCGCGGTAACGACAGCGGTGTTCTTACGATGGAGTATTAGGGCCACACATGAAGAGAAAAAATAATTTTGCCATGACGAGATTAAACTGGTGCAGATCAGTTGATGCAGCGATGCATTTGGCCACCGGAGGCAGTGGCGACCCACCAGCTTAAAATCTATGTATTGATGTCTATGTATGTATTTTAATCATCTTAAAAATGGTCTTATAGCTTAAAAGATCATCCTGTTTTGGTTGGTTTTGTAGCCGAATAGAAGAGATGTTCTCAAAGCATTAAATAAGCCTTTTGACTTTTAAAAATGTTGTGCTTTTAAGGTAATTTTAAGTTACTTTTTATTAAATTTATCAATATCCTATGGAAGTCTGGACATATGGCAGTGGCGTTTCAGGTGACTTTGCCACGCCACCACGCCGCCCTGCTCCATCGAATCCAGTTGATCTTGTAGCCGAATAGAAGAGATGTTCTCAAAGCATTAAATAAGCCTTTTGACTTTTAAAAATTTTGTCCTTTTAAGGTAATTTTAAGTTACTTTTTATTAAATTTGTCAATATCCTATGGAAGTCTGGACATATGGCAGCGGCGTTTCAGGTGACTTCGCCACGCCACCATGCCGCACTGCTACATGAAATCCAGTTGGGCCTGGAATCCACAACACAGCAACATGTCTTCTGTCTGTGGACACAGTTTCATGTTGATTAGCTCAGAGGGGTAACATAGCGACTGCTAACAATAAAACATGACACGTCCTGTTGTCAGGGGGCGTGGCCTAAGTGATGTCATCATTTGACCATTGGATATTGTAGAAGACCCGATGATGATCAATCACAGAAAGTTTGGTGCCTCTGTGTGTTTCTGTGTAGGAGATATAGCAGTTTTTCCTGTTGTCAGGGGGCGTGGCCTAAGTGATGTCATCATTTGACCATTGGATATTGTAGAAGACCCGATGATGATCAATCACAGAAAGTTTGGTGCTTCTGTGTGTTTCTGTGTAGGAGGTATAACAGTTTTTCCTGTTGTCAGGGGGCATGGCCTAAGTGATGTCATCATTTGACCATTGGATATTGTAGAATACCCGATGATGATCAATCACAGAAAGTTTGGTGCCTCTGTGTGTTTCTGTGTAGGAGATATAACAGTTTTATGTTTTGTGGCGAGTAGGTGAACTTTGACCCCTGCTAACGCCCCTTCAACATGCTCAAAAACTCACCGTTTTGATAAATTTTAATTGGCCATGCCTTATGATCAGACTGACCGAGTTTCAAGCCGCTCGCTCGAAATCCCTAGGAGGAGTTCGATCAAATACCAATGCTGTAAACGTCAAAAATCGGGTCAAAATCAGACCTTCAATCTAAAATGGCCGACTTCCTGTGATATTTGCACTATGACATTAATTGTAAATTCTGAGCGTCTTGGTGAGCTCTAACACTGTACCAAATCTCATGTCTCTACGATGAAGTAAGTGAATAGCAAAGGGTCCTTTGAAAATTGCTAGGTGGCGCCGTTGAGGCATTTTTCTTTTGATTTTTATGAGGACCTTAAAATACAAAATTTTTAAACAGTCTTCATGCGTCCGCCAAGTTTGGTGAGTTTTTGAATATGATAAATCCCCCAAAAAGGCCCCTCTTTAGGGGGGCAGAATAAAAATAATAATAAGAAGAAACAACACAGAAACAATAGGCCTTCGCAGCGCTTCGCTGCTCGGGCCTAATTAAAGCCGCAAGCGGCGTCGATCGGCCCTCGCAGCCAAGCGCCGCTCCGGCCTATTGGCCACCGCGGGGGTTCGCGCACCGCCGGCCGCCAGCCACCGCAGAAACTGTCACGCATTTTCCCCGCCCGTCCGCCGGGAGATTCCCACGAACGCATTCGGCAGCGCTCCCCCACGACTCACAACAAATCTGGTGTAGATCGGTCGATGCAGCGAGGATATACAGCCGTTGAATATTGATATTGCATTTGGCCACTGGGTCGGACAAAATCGTTCGGTGGGCCGGATCCGGCCCGCGGGCCATACGTTTGACACCCCTGGTTTAAACATTAGTATACCAATTTAATCAAAGGTATCTTACTACCTGTTAATCCAGCTTCATGTGAAAAGTTAACAAAACCTTTTTAGTTATTTAAAGTTAATTGTTATTTCATGTGTTTAAGGGTTTTGTTTCTTGCATTAAGACAGCTTTTATGAAAGTTTGACAGTTAAATTGGTGGATACACACCCAAAAGTAATAATGTAAAAGTAACACTTTAGCAATATTCCACATGTGTATGTTGTGTACCAACTTTCGTAATTCTATCTTAAAGCATGGCTTGGGGCTGATCATTTAAAATATTCTAGGGGGCGCTATAGAAAAATTAGGTCACGCCAACCACAGTTTGTTATGGATTCCTGTCGGGGGTGGAAAAGGATGCATCCAAGGGAGTTTTAAGCAGCTCGACCCAAAAATGTGGAATTCAGAGCCAAACGTATGGCAGCGGCGTTTGAGGTGACTTCACCACACCACCACGCCGCCCTGCTCCATCGAATCCACTTGGGGCTGGAATCCAAAACACCAACATGTCTTCTGTCTCTGGATACATTTTCATGTTGATTAGCTCAGAGGGGTAACATAGCGACCGTTTACAGCAAAACATGACATTTCCTGTTGTCAGGGGGCGTGGCCTAAGTGATGTCATCATTTGATCATTGGATATGATAGAAGACCTGATGATGATCAATCACAGATAGTTTGGTGCCTCTGTGTGTTTCTGTGTAGGAGATATAACTGTTTTATTTTTTGTGGCGAGTAGGTGAACTTTGACCCCTGCTAACGCCCCTTCAACAAGCTCAAAAACTCACTGTTTTGATAACTTTTAATTGGCCATGCCTTATGATCAGACTGACCGAGTTTCAAGCCGCTCGCTCGAAATCCCTAGGAGGAGTTCGATCAAATACCAATGCTGTAAACGTCAAAAATGGGGTCAAAATCAGACCTTCAATCTAAAATGGCCGACTTCCTGTGATATTTGCACTATGACATTAATTGTAAATTCTGAGCGTCTTGGTGAGCTCTACTACTGTACCAAATCTCATGTCTCTACGATGAAGTAAGTGAATAGCAAAGGGTCCTTTGAAAATTGCGAGGTGGCGCCGTTGAGGCATTAGGTCACGCCCACCAAAGTTTGTTATGGATTCCTGTCGGGGGCTAGATAAGGATGCATCCAAGTGACTTTTAAGCAGCTCGGCCCAGAAATGTGGAATTCAGAGCTAAACGTATGGCAGCGGCGTTTGAGGTGACTTCACCACGCCGCCACGCCCCCCTGCTCCATCGAATCCACTTGGGGCTGGAATCCACAACACACCAACATGTCTTCTGTCTCTGGACACAGTTTCACGTTGATTAGCTCAGAGGGGTAACATAGCGACCGTTTACAGCAAAACATGACACTTCCTGTTGTCAGGGGGCGTGGCCTAAGTGATGTCATCATTTGACCATTGGATATTAAAGAAGACCCAATGATGATCAATCACAGAAGGTTTGGTGCCTCTGTGTGTTTCTGTGTAGGAGATATAACAGTTTTATTTTTTGTGGCGAGTAGGTGAACTTTGACCCCTGCTAACGCCCCTTCAACATGCTCAAAAACTCACCGTTTTGATAACTTTTAATTGGCCATGCCTTATGATCAGACTGACCGAGTTTCAAGTCGCTCGCTCAAAATCCCTAGGAGGAGTTCGATCAAATACCAATGCTGTAAACGTCAAAAATGGGGTCAAAATCAGACCTTCAATCTAAAATGGCCGACTTCCTGTGATATTTGCACTATGACATTAATTATAAATTCTGAACGTCTTGGTGAGCTCTACAACTGTACCAAATTTCACGTCTCTACGATGAAGTAAGTGAATAGCAAAGGGTCCTTTGAAAATTGCTAGGTGGCGCCGTTGAGGCATTTTCCGTTAGATTTTTGTGATGACCTTAAAATATAAAATTTTTAAACAGTCTTCATGCATCTGCCAAGTTTGGTGAGTTTTTGAATATGATAAAGCCCCCAAAAAGGCCCCTCTTTAGGGGGGCAGAATAAAAATAATAATAATTAAAGCCGCAAGCGGCGTCGATCGGCCCTCGCAGCCAAGCGCCGCTCCGGCCTATTGGCCACCGCAGGGGTTCGCGCACCGCCGGCCGCCAGCCACCGCAGAAACTGTCACGCATTTTCCCCGCCCGTCCGCCGGGAGATTGCCACGAACGCATTCGGCAGCGCTCCCCCACGACTCACAACAAATCTGGTGTAGGTCGGTCGATGCAGCGAGGATATACAGCCGTTGAATATTGATATTGCATTTGGCCACTGGGCCGGACAAAATCGTTCGGTGGGCCGGATCCGGCCCGCGGGCCAATCGTTTTGACACCCCTGGTTTAAACATTAGTATACCAATTTAATCAAAGGTATCTTACTACCTGTTAATCCAGCTTCATGTGAAAAGTTAACAAAACCTTTTTAGTTATCTAAAGTTAATTGTTATTTCATGTGTTTAAGGGTTTTGTTTCTTGCATTAAGACAGCTTTTATGAAAGTTTGACAGTTAAATTGGTGGATACACACCCAAAAGTAATAATGTAAAAGTAACACTTTAGCAATATTCCACATGTGTATGTTGTGTACCAACTTTCGTAATTCTATCTTAAAGCATGGCTTGGGGCTGATCATTTAAAATATTCTAGGGGGCGCTATAGAAAAATTAGGTCACGCCAACCAAAGTTTGTTATGGATTCCTGTCGGGGGTGGAAAAGGATGCATCCAAGGGAGTTTTAAGCAGCTCGACCCAAAAATGTGGAATTCAGAGCCAAACGTATGGCAGCGGCGTTTGAGGTGACTTCACCACGCCACCACGCCGCCCTGCTCCATCGAATCCACTTGGGGCTGGAATCCAAAACACCAACATGTCTTCTGTCTCTGGATACATTTTCATGTTGATTAGCTCAGAGGGGTAACATAGCGACCGTTTACAGCAAAACATGACATTTCCTGTTGTCAGGGGGCGTGGCCTAAGTGATGTCATCATTTGACCATTGGATATGATAGAAGACCTGATGATGATCAATCACAGATAGTTTGGTGCCTCTGTGTGTTTCTGTGTAGGAGATATAACTGTTTTATTTTTTGTGGCGAGTAGGTGAACTTTGACCCCTGCTAACGCCCCTTCAACAAGCTCAAAAACTCACTGTTTTGATAACTTTTAATTGGCCATGCCTTATGATCAGACTGACCGAGTTTCAAGCCACTCGCTCGAAATCCCTAGGAGGAGTTTGATCAAATACCAATGCTGTAAACGTCAAAAATGGGGTCAAAATCAGACCTTCAATCTAAAATGGCCGACTTCCTGTGATATTTGCACTATGACATTAATTGTAAATTCTGAGCGTCTTGGTGAGCTCTACTACTGTACCAAATCTCATGTCTCTACGATGAAGTAAGTGAATAGCAAAGGGTCCTTTGAAAATTGCGAGGTGGCGCCGTTGAGGCATTAGGTCACGCCCACCAAAGTTTGTTATGGATTCCTGTCGGGGGCTAGATAAGGATGCATCCAAGTGAGTTTTAAGCAGCTCGGCCCAAAAATGTGGAATTCAGAGCCAAACGTATGGCAGCGGCGTTTGAGGTGACTTCACCACGCCGCCACGCCCCCCTGCTCCATCGAATCCACTTGGGGCTGGAATCCACAACACACCAACATGTCTTCTGTCTGTGGACACAGTTTCATGTTGATTAGCTCAGAGGGGTAACATAGCGACTGCTAACAATAAAACATGACACGTCCTGTTGTCAGGGGGCGTGGCCTAAGTGATGTCATCATTTGACCATTGGATATTGTAGAAGACCCGATGATGATCAATCACAGAAAGTTTGGTGCCTCTGTGTGTTTCTGTGTAGGAGATATAGCAGTTTTTCCTGTTGTCAGGGGGCGTGGCCTAAGTGATGTCATCATTTGACCATTGGATATTGTAGAAGACCCGATGATGATCAATCACAGAAAGTTTGGTGCTTCTGTGTGTTTCTGTGTAGGAGATATAACAGTTTTTCCTGTTGTCAGGGGGTGTGGCCTAAGTGATGTCATCATTTGACCATTGGATATTGTAGAAGACCCGATGATGATCAATCACAGAAAGTTTGGTGCCTCTGTGTGTTTCTGTGTAGGAGATATAACAGTTTTTCCTGTTGTCAGGGGGCGTGGCCTAAGTGATGTCATCATTTGACCATTGGATATTGTAGAAGACCCGATGATGATCAATCACAGAAAGTTTGGTGCCTCTGTGTGTTTCTGTGTAGGAGATATAACAGTTTTATGTTTTGTGGCGAGTAGGTGAACTTTGACCCCTGCTAACGCCCCTTCAACATGCTCAAAAACTCACCGTTTTGATAACTTTTAATTGGCCATGCCTTATGATCAGACTGACCGAGTTTCAAGCCGCTCGCTCGAAATCCCTAGGACGAGTTCGATCAAATACCAATGCTGTAAATGTCAAAAATGAGGTCAAATTACGACCTTCAATCTAAAATGGCCGACTTCCTGTGATATTTGCACTATGACGTTAATTGTAAATTCTGAGCGTCTTGCTTAGATCTACAACTGTACAAAATTTCATTACTCTACGATGAAGTAAGTGAATAGCAAAGGGTCCTTTGAAAATTTCTAGGTGGCGCCGTTGAGGCATTAGGTCACGCCCACCAAAGTTTGTTATGGATTCCTGTTGGGGGGTGGATAAGGATGCATCCAAGTGAGTTTTAAGCAGCTCGGCCCAAAAATGTGGAATTCAGAGCCAAACGTATGGCAGCGGCGTTTGAGGTGACTTCACCACGCCGCCACGCTCTCCTGCTCCATCGAATCCACTTGGAGCTGGAATCCACAATACATCAACATGTCTTCCGTCTCTGGACACAGTTTCATGTTGATTAGCTCAGAGGGGTAACATAGCGACCGTTTACAGCAAAACATGACACTTCCTGTTGTCAGGGGGCGTGGCCTAAGTGATGTCATAATTTGACCACTGGATATTAAAGAAGACCCAATGATGATCAATCACAGAAAGTTTGGTGCCTCTATGTGTTTCTGTGTAGGAGATATAACAGTTTTATTTTTTGTGGCGAGTAGGTGAACTTTGACCCCTGCTAACACCCCTTCAACATGCTCAAAAACTCACCGTTTTGATAACTTTTAATTGGCCATGCCTTATGATCAGACTGACCGAGTTTCAAGCCGCTCGCTCAAAATCTCTAGGAGGAGTTCGATCAAATACCAATGCTGTAAACGTCAAAAATCGGGTCAAAATCAGACCTTCAATCTAAAATGGCCGACTTCCTGTGATATTTGCACTATGACATTAATTGTAAATTCTGAGCGTCTTGGTGAGCTCTAACACTGTACCAAATCTCATGTCTCTACGATGAAGTAAGTGAATAGCAAAGGGTCCTTTGAAAATTGCTAGGTGGCGCCGTTGAGGCATTTTTCTTTAGATTTTTATGAGGACCTTAAAATACAAAATTTTTAAACAGTCTTCATGCGTCCGCCAAGTTTGGTGAGTTTTTGAATATGATAAATCCCCCAAAAAGGCCCCTCTTTAGGGGGGCAGAATAAAAATAATAATAATAATAATAAGAAACAACACAGAAACAATAGGCCTTCGCAGCGCTTCGCTGCTCGGGCCTAATTAAAACCGCAAGCGGTGATGATCGGCCCTCGCAGCCAAGCTCCGCTCTGGCCTATGGGCCACCGCCAGCGTACGCGCACCTCCCGCCGCCAGCCACCGCAGAAGCTGTCGCGCATTTTCCTCGCCCGTCCACCATGCAATACACACGTACGCGTTGGGCAGCGCTCCCCCACGACTCACAAAAAATCTGGTGCAGATCGGTCGATGCAGCGAGGAGATACAGCCGTTGAATAATGATAATGTATTTGGCTACCAGACCAGACTAAAGCATTCAGCGGGCCGCATTCGGCCCGCAGGCCGTACGTTTGACACCCCTGGTTTAAACATTAGTATACCTATTTAATTAAAGGTATCTCACTAGCTGTTAATCCATCTTCATGTGAAAAGTTAACAAAACCTTTTTAGCTATTTAAAGTTAATTGTTATTTCATGTGTTTAATGGTTTTGTTTCTTGCATTAAGACAGCTTTTATGAAAGTTTGACATCTAAATTGGTGAATAGACACCCAAAAGTAATAATGTAAAAGTAACACTTTAGCAATTGGAATATTGCTAAAGTAACACGTTAGCAATATTCCACATGTGTATGTTGTGTACAAACTTTAGTAATTTCTAACAGACCACTTCACTCTCAGAAAGCAGGTCTGCTGGTGGTTCCTAAAGTCTGTAAAACCAGAATGGTAGGCAGATCCTTTAGCTAGCATGCTCCTCTCCAGTGGAACCAACTCCCAGTTTTGGTCCGTGACGCAGACACCCTGTCTACTTTTAAGACTAATCCTAAAACTTTCCTTTTTCCATCCATCCATCGTCTTCCGCTTATCAGGGGTCAGGTCGCGGGTGTAGCAGCTTCAAGAGGGAGGCCCAGACCTTCCTCTCCCCAGCCACTTGGGCCACTTCCTCCGGGGGAATCCCAAAGCGTTCCCAGGCCAGCAGAGTCTCTCCAGCGTGTCCTGGGTCTTCCCCTGGGCCTCCTCCCGGTGGGACGTGCCCAGAACACCTCACCAGGGATGCGTCCAGGAGGCATCCTGACCAGATGCCCGAGCCACCTCAACTGGCTCCTCTCAATGTGGAGGAGCAGCGGCTCTACTCTGAGTCCTCCCCGGATGACTGAGCTCCTCACCCCATCTCTAAGGGATAGCACAGACTCACTATGGAGAAAACTCATTTTGGCCGCTTGTATCCGGGATCTCGTTCTTTCGGTCACGACCCAAAGCTCGTGACCATAGATGAGGGTAGGAACGTAGATCGACTGGTAAATCGAGAGCTTGGCCTTTTGGCTCAGCTCTCTCTTCACCACAACGGATCGGTACAGCGCCCGCTTCACAGCAGACGTCGCACCAATCCGCCTGTCGATCTCCCGCTCCATCTTCCCCTCATTCATGAACAAGACCCCAAGATATTTGAACTCCTCCACTAGAAGCTGGCTCTTGGGACTTTCCTTTTTGACAAAGCTTATAGTTAGAGTGGTTCATGTTACCCCGAGCTACCTCTATAGTTATGCTGCTATAGGCTTAGGCGGCTGGAGGACATCAGGGTCTATTGTTCTTCAATTTTGCATGACTGTTGTCATTTCAGCTTTTAACTTTTTGTTTTTTCTATTTTTTCTTCATAGTAGGTACACCTGGTCTGGCGTTCTGTTAGCTGTGACATCATTCAGGGAAGACTGATCACCTGCTATTACCATCTAATGTAAAACAGATTACTGGATCAATGTGTGCTTCTGTGCTTTTTTGTCTGTCTTGTTGTGTCTCTTCTCTCTCTTTTGTAACCCCCAGTCGGTCAAGGCAGATTACCGTTCATACTGAGCCCGGTTCTGCTGGAGGTTTTTCCTTCCTGTTAATGGGGAGTTTTTCCTTCTGCTGTCACTTCATGCTTGATCAGTATGAGGGATTGCTGCAAAGCCATGTACAATGCAAACGACTCTCCCTGTGGCTCTACGCTTCTTCAGGAGTGAATGCTGCTTGTTACGACTTTGATGAAATCAACTGGTTCCCTTATATAGGAATTTCTTTTACCAATCTGGATAATCTGATTTAATATGTATAATCTGATTGATTTTGACATTGTAAACTGCCTTTAGATGACATGCAGGCATGGACTGGTAATCGGGCGTACCGGGCATTTTCCCGGTGGGCCGACGTGCTGTTTGGGCCGGCAGACCCGACATGTATATTAATAATATGTATTATTATTATTATTATTATTATTATTATTATTATTATTATTATTATTATTATTTTATATATCTGCCTCGTTATATTTGCATAATGCATGAAGAAAAATATCAGCAGCGCAAGAGTCTGTTCCGATCATCCGGCCCTTACCACAGGCTACTGCAGCCCATTGGTTATCATCCCTGACAGTCTAAAGGGCTAGGCCAATCATAAAGTAGAAAAACACCTTCACGCTCCATGTGGAACTTTGTGCAGCGGTGTTCACAGTAGTAATGGATAAGAAACGCAAGGGAGGCGCAGAGAAACTGCACGAAAAAAAGAAACGAGTTCTTCAAACGGATGCTGCGAAATGTGTCAAACTGACTGACATGTTCCCAACAGCGGGCCCTTCATCTGCTCCGGTGTCTGATGTAAAATATGGTGGTGGTTGTAGTCAGTGACGTGCGGTAGGGTTCATAGCTAGTGAGGCACTGACGTCATCAGAGTCAGATTTACAAATATATACACTCTACAGAGTAGACTCGTTGCAAAGTGCTGAAGGAGACTGATTGAGCCAAATAAATTCACCAAGATACATGGAAAAATATTGGTTCTTTGATGAAAAAAAATTGTCATTTGATTGGTAATAGTTTATGAGTTATGATGGATTTCTGCATTTGTAACACATTCTAAAACTATAACCCACATTACGCACATTTTATCACAAAAACAAAACATGAATAAGTATCGCTGTCTTACCTCTACTTATAATTTAAGTCCCTGTGGCGCTCTTTCTGAACAAAAATATCATCATTTTCCGGTAAAAGTTCTCTTTATCTTCTTCAGTTTTAAAAGTCTCTCAGTCTCAATGGAGCTCACTGCCAGGGAGGAAAGCCTTCCCTGATCAGTCCTGTTCCAGCTGTATGTTTAGAGTCTTTTTAGTGCTTTACTTGTTAAGCAAAACTCGCTAATAAAACATCAATAACTTGTTTTGACTCTACTATTTGGGGATCACGAGCGGTGCCCCTTGAGCGCCCCCTGCCTAGTGGCCAAGGAACTGCCGGCCTCACCTACAACCAGTTCTTTGCTGTTTATGATCGGCCAGCACCACGGAAACATGTTATCTGCACACAGTTTGATGACCAAAACACAATTCGTAATCCACATATATTAAATTGTGGAAAATCAGTTCATAACTGTTTGAACAATTGAATTTATGATCTAGAGACAGGAAGATGCATTCACAGAATGGAAGTCAGCGCAGTTAACATGGGATTGCGCAATCCCAGGGGAGGCCAAGCTCGCTGCGGCCTCACCGGCTTCGCTATGAAGCGCCACCAAGGATTTACATGAAAAATAGCGAAAAGTCTGCGATTTTAAAGAAAATATGATCAAAAATTAGGAAATTAGATAAATAAAATACTTATTATAAATGACTGAGTAAATCAAAATTTATATTATGTTATTATATATTTTCTTTCTTTCCATGATGACAAGTGAGGCATTTCTCCGGTTCATTTTGTCATTGGCATCCTTTTTTACACAGTGAGTGCACATTAGTCCAATGTTACCCTACAGTATCTGGAAGACTGAATAGATCTGATGAGCAACTTACAATAACTTCTTATAATGATGTAACGTGATAATATGTGTGATTGACCGTGACACCTGTCTTTCTCTCTCTCTCTCTCTGATCTAAGAATAGTTGCTGTGCTGTGGTGGAGTTTACATTTTACAGTGTTAATAAATTAAGATTTTGGAAGTATTTTAAGTGTCCACTCTCACTAATTTCCATTATCCTGACCTTAAGGTATTGCACAGTTGGTATTGCACAGTTGGTATACACATTCAGTACACAAAAAAATGAGGTGGGTCAGTCTAATCCAAAATGCCAGGGCCAACTTTTTGTCCCAATCCACCCCTGATGACATGTTTCATGATTTGGCGCTATATAAATAAAAACTGAAATGTATTGAACAAGAGTTTGTCAGTTTTCAAGCAGGATTTGTATATCTGTTCAACATAATGTATAAGGAAACCAAAGAGTTAAGATCACTTACTTACCAAGAGAAATTCCTTTGGGGTTTATTTGTGGTCTCTTTCTGCCACCTGCTGGATGATGATGGTATTTGATACCATGTCAACATGGTGTCAAAATTCAGATTTCAGTCTAAAATGGCTTACTTCCTGTGATACTTGCACTATGACATTAATTGTAAATTCTGAGCATCTTGCTGAGATCTACAACTGTACAAAATTTCATTACTCTACGATGAAGTAAGTGAATAGCAAAAGGTCCTTTGAAAATTGCTTGGTGGCGCTATAGAGAAACTAAGTCCTGCTCACTAAAGTTTGTTATAGATTCCTGTTGGGGGGTGGATAAGGATGCATCCAAATGAGTTTTAGGCAGCTCGGCCCAAAACTGTGGAATTCAGAGCCAAACGTATGACAGCAGCGTTTGAGGTGAATATGCCACGCCGCCACGCCCCCCTGCTCCATCGAATCCAGTTGAGCCTGAAATCCACAACATACCAACATGTGTTCTGTCTGTGGACACAGTTTCATGTTGATTAGCTCAGAGGGGTAACATAGCGACCGCTTACAACAAAACATGACACTTCCTGTTGTCAGGGGGCGTGGCCTAAGCAATGTCATCATTTGACCATTGGATATTATAGGAGACCTGATGGTGATCAATTACTGAAAGTTTGGTGCCTCTGTGTGTTTCTGTATAGGAGATATAACAGTTTTATTTTTTGTGGCGAGTAGGTGAACTTTGACCCCTGCCAACGCCCCTTCAACAAGCTCAAAAACTCACCGTTTTGATAACTTTTAATTGGCCGTGCCTTATGATCAGACTGCCCGAGTTTCAAGCCGCTCGCTAAAAATCTCTAGGAGGAGATCCATCAAATACCAATGCTATAAACGTCAAAAATGGGGTCAAAATTAGACCTTCAATCTAAAATGGCCGACTTCCTGTGATATTTACACTATGACATTAATTGTAAATTCTGAGCGTCTTGGTGAGCTCTACCACTGTACCAAATCTCATGTCTCTACGATGAAGTAAGTGAATAGCAAAGGGTCCTTTGAAAATTGCTAAGTGGCGCCGTTGAGGCATTAGGTCACGCCCACCAAAATTTGTTATGGATTCTTGTTGGGGGGTGGATAAGGATGCATCCAAGTGAGTTTTAAGCGGCTCGGCCCAAAAATGTGGAATTCAGAGCCAAACGTATGGCAGCGGCGTTTGAGGTGACTTCACCACGCCGCCACGCTCTCCTGCTCCATCGAATCGACTTGGGGCTGGAATCCACAACACAACAACATGTCTTCTGTCTCTGGACACAGTTTCATGTTGATTAGCTCAGAGGGGTAACATAGCGACCGTTTACAGCAAAACATGACACTTCCTGTTGTCAGGGGGTGTGGCCTAAGTGATGTCATCATTTGACCATTGGATATTAAAAAAGACCCGATGATGATCAATCACAGAAAGTTTGATGCCTCTGTGTGTTTCTGTGTAGGAGATATAACAGTTTTATTTTTTGTGGCGAGTAGGTGAACTTTGACCCCTGCTAATGCCCCTTCAACAAGCTCAAAAACTCACCGTTTTGATAACTTTTAATTGGCCATGCCTTATGATCAGACTGACCGAGTTTCAAGTCGCTCGCTCAAAATCTCTAGGAGGAGTTCCATCAAATACCAATGCTATAAACGTCAAAAATTGGGTCAAAATCAGACTTTCAGTCTAAAATGGTTAAACTTCCTGTGATACTTGCACTATGACGTTAATTGTAAATTCTGAGTGTCTTGTTGAGCTCTACAACTGTACCAAATTTCATGTCTCTACGACGAAGTAAGTGAATAGCAAAGGGTCCTTTGAAAATTGCTAGGTGGCGCCGTTGAGGCATTTTTCTTTTGATTTTTGTGACAACCTTAAAATACGAAATTTTTAATTAGTCACCATGCATCTGCAAAGTTTGGTGAGTTTTTGAGTATGATAAAGCCCCCAAAAAGGCCCCTCTTTAGGGGGGCAGAATAATAAGAATAATTAAAACCGCAAGCGGTGATGATCGGCCCTCGCAGCAAAGCGCCGCTCTGGCCTATTGGCCACCGCTGGGATTTGCGCACCGCCGGCCGCCCGCCACCGCAGATGCTGTCACGCATTTTGCCCGCCCGTCCACTGGGCGATTCACACGAACGTGTTCGGCAGCGCTCCCCCACGACTCACAAAAAATCTGGTCCAGATCGCTCGATGCAGCGAGGAGATACAGCCGTTGAATAATGATAATGCATTTGGCCACCGGACCGGACTAAATCGTTCGGCGGGCCGTACCTTTGACACCCCTGGTTTAAACATTAGTATACCAATTTAATCAAAGGTATTTTACTAGCTGTTAATCCAGCTTAATGTGAAAAGTTAACAAAACCATTTTAGTTTTTTAAAGTTACTTGCTATTTCATGTGTTTAAGGGTTTTGTTTCTTGCTGCAATGAACTGGTTCCCTTATATAGGAATTTTTTTGACCAATGTGTATAATCTGACCCAATCTGTATAATCTGATTGATTTTGACTTTGTAAAGTGCCTTGAGATGACATATTTCATGAATTGGCGCTATATAAATAACATTGAATTGAATCATCTCTTTAGACCAAGTAAACTATCACATTTTATGAGACAGTTATCTCATTTTAAAGATATAATCATCTAACGTTATTACTCTTAGCAAGTTAAAGCTCCATAAAAATTTTAGACCAGCTTTTAGTTCCACTCTCTTATTATGCACATCTAGGCTACCTATAAATATAAAGTATGGCATGCCAAAAAACATTTTCAACAAAAGGCAATTTTAGTAATCGCCTTGCAATTTTATATCTAAGCATTAAAAATGATAATATTTCACCAATTTTCACAGCAAGATTGAAATAACGACTATCCAACATTTTAAGATTTTGTAAAAACTTTTTTCCTTTTTTACCTACCTTTTGAAATGAATACTTGTTTCTACTTCTCCAAAATTATACTTCAAGAAAACTATTGTGCTGTCCTGGGGCCATATGCAGCTAGACAGCTAGGACAAAAGTTCCCCACACAAAGCTTCCTTTTCTTGCGTTGTCTGAATAACCTTTGTTACCAAATCTGGTTTTAAACATTGTTTTTGTAAAAAGACAAATATTTTTCCAAGGCAGAAGCGTGTAGAACAAATTCAACTTCAACATTAGCAGTTTCCCTAGCTTAATAGCTGAAAAGCAGCTTTTAACCGGAGCAAAATACGTCAAAGATCTTTTTTTAAGGTGAGAGCACTCACTATCTCACGTAATTCACATAGAGATCTAACAAAGTTGTGATGTCTCACTCTGATTAAATATGAACCCAAAACGTTTCTAACTGTTTTTACCATGGATTTCCTCTGACTAAGAATTAATTAATATCTTATTTATGTAATGTATTCACGACATGAATTCCTTGCTGTCTTAACAAAAGGCAGAACAACTATAACGTTACTTTCTATAATTATTACAGGATCTGCTGAGATGTCAAATTCTGGAGAGTGCTTAGACACCCTGACACACAAATATGGATTAACTTCATTTCAAGTGCACTCGTGAACTTGTTTTAGTTGATTTAGTTTTCTTGATGTACTGTAGAGCGTGATGAGGTCTGTTGTGGTATTGTGTGCACTGGATTGTGGGGACAGTTGGTGTTGTCTGTCAGTTACAAGATATATATAATGGTTGCAGTTACAGCTCAAACGTCGTAACAACACTTCTAAATCTGAGTCTGACGCACAATTTCAAATACAAACACGAAGCAGTTTGATTTTTGTCCGATGACGAGCGAGCGAGCGAGCGAGAGAGAGAGAGAGAACTGGTAAAGCAGCACATAGTAACAATAAGTCTAGCGCTCCATAAAGATGTTATTAATCAGGGAAATCTTTCTGATTGTTTCACAGCGGTTACCTTCAGCGGGTAAACACGCCCACGACAACACACTTAGGCTCCCCGCAGCCCATTTCTATCATAATATGCGCCAAAACTGCCTCTTTAAAATGAACTGCACTGTCTGAATTGCAATGAGAAGTATTACACATCTATGCGCTCCCCCCAGGAGCAGCGTTTTTTTTTTTTTCCCCAGGACCCGCGGTAACGACAGCGGTGTTCTCACCATGGAGTATTAGGGCCACACATGAAGAGAAAAAATAATTTTGCCATGACGAGATTAAACTGGTGGAGATCAGTTGATGCAGCGATGCATTAGGGCACCGGAGGCAGTGGCGACCCACCAGCTTAAAATCTATGTATTGACATATTAAAAATGGTCTTATAGCTTAAAAGATCATCCTGTTTTGGTTGATTTTGTAGCCGAATAGAAGAGATGTTCTCAAAGCATTAAATAAGCCTTTTGACTTTTAAAAATGTTGTCCTTTTAAGGTAATTTTAAGTTACTTTTTATTAAATTTGTCAATATCCTATGGAAGTCTGGACATATGGCAGCGGCCTTTCAGGTGACTTCGCCACGCCACCACGCCGCACTGCTACATGGAATCCAGTTGGGCCTCGAATCCACAACACAGCAACATGTCTTCTGTCTGTGGACACAGTTTCATGTTGATTAGCTCAGAGGGGTAACATAGCGAATGTTAACAATAAAACATGACACTTCCTGTTGTCAGGGGGCGTGGCCTAAGCAATGTCATCATTTGACCATTGGATATTGTAGGAAACCTAGTGGTGATCAACTACTGAAAGTTTGGTGGCTCTGTGAGTTTTTGTATATGAAATATAACAGTTTTGTGTTTCATGGCGAGTAGGTGAACTTTGACCCCCGCTCACGCCCCTTCAGCATGCTCAAAAACTCACTGTTTTGATAACCTTTAATTGGCCATGCCTTATGATCAGACTGCCCGAGTTTCAAGCCGCTCGCTCAAAATCTCTAGGAGGAGTTCCATCAAATACCAATGCTGTAAACGTCAAAAATGGGGTCAAAATCAGACCTTCAATCTAAAATGGCCGACTTCCTGTGATATTTACACTATGACATTAATTGTAAATTCTGAGCGTCTTGGTGAGCTCTACCACTGTACCAAATCTCATGTCTCTACGATGAAGTAAGTGAATAGCAAAGGGTCCTTTGAAAATTGCTAGGTGGCGCCGTTGAGGCATTAGGTCACGCCCACCAAAGTTTGTTATGGATTCCTGTTGGGGGGTGGATAAGGATGCATCCAAGTGAGTTTTAAGCAGCTCGGCCCAAAAATGTGGAATTCAGAGCCAAACGTATGGCAGCGGCGTTTGAGGTGACTTCACCACGCCGCCACGCTCTCCTGCTCCATCGAATCCACTTGGGGCTGGAATCCACAATACATCAACATGTCTTCCGTCTCTGGACACAGTTTCATGTTGATTAGCTCAGAGGGGTAACATAGCGACCGTTTACAGCAAAACATGACACTTCCTGTTGTCAGGGGGCGTGGCCTAAGTGATGTCATAATTTGACCATTGGATATTAAAGAAGACCCGATGATGATCAATCACAGAAAGTTTGGTGCCTCTATGTGTTTCTGTGTAGGAGATATAACAGTTTTATTTTTTGTGGCGAGTAGGTGAACTTTGACCCCTGCTAACACCCCTTCAACATGCTCAAAAACTCACCGTTTTGATAACTTTTAATTGGCCATGCCTTATGATCAGACTGACCGAGTTTCAAGCTGCTCGCTCAAAATCTCTAGGAGGAGTTCGATCAAATACCAATGCTGTAAACGTCAAAAATCGGGTCAAAATCAGACCTTCAATCTAAAATGGCCGACTTCCTGTGATATTTGCACTATGACATTAATTGTAAATTCTGAGCGTCTTGGTGAGCTCTAACACTGTACCAAATCTCATGTCTCTACGATGAAGTAAGTGAATAGCAAAGGGTCCTTTGAAAATTGCTAGGTGGCGCCGTTGAGGCATTAGGTCACGCCCACCAAAGTTTGTTATGGATTCCTGTTGGGGGGTGGATAAGGATGCATCCAAGTGAGTTTTAAGCAGCTCGGCCCAAAAATGTGGAATTCAGAGCCAAACGTATGGCAGCGGTGTTTGAGGTGACTTCACCACGCCGCCACGCTCTCCTGCTCCATCGAATCCACTTGGGGCTGGAATCCACAATACATCAACATGTCTTCCGTCTCTGGACACAGTTTCATGTTGATTAGCTCAGAGGGGTAACATAGCGACCGTTTACAGCAAAACATGACACTTCCTGTTGTCAGGGGGCGTGGCCTAAGTGATGTCATAATTTGACCATTGGATATTAAAGAAGACCCAATGATGATCAATCACAGAAAGTTTGGTGCCTCTATGTGTTTCTGTGTAGGAGATATAACAGTTTTATTTTTTGTGGCGAGTAGGTGAACTTTGACCCCTGCTAACACCCCTTCAGCATGCTCAAAAACTCACCGTTTTGATAACTTTTAATTGGCCATGCCTTATGATCAGACTGACCGAGTTTCAAGCCGCTCGCTAAAAATCTCTAGGAGGAGTTCGATCAAATACCAATGCTGTAAACGTCAAAAATCGGGTCAAAATCAGACCTTCAATCTAAAATGGCCGACTTCCTGTGATATTTGCACTATGACATTAATTGTAAATTCTGAGCGTCTTGGTGAGCTCTAACACTGTACCAAATCTCATGTCTCTACGATGAAGTAAGTGAATAGCAAAGGGTCCTTTGAAAATTGCTAGGTGGCGCCGTTGAGGCATTTTTCTTTAGATTTTTATGAGGACCTTAAAATACAAAATTTTTAAACAGTCTTCATGCGTCCGCCAAGTTTGGTGAGTTTTTGAATATGATAAATCCCCCAAAAAGGCCCCTCTTTAGGGGGGCAGAATAAAAATAATAATAATAAGAAACAACACAGAAACAATAGGCCTTCGCAGCGCTTCGCTGCTCGGGCCTAATTAAAGCCGCAAGCGGCGTCGATCGGCCCTCGCAGCCAATCGCCGCTCCGGCCTATTGGCCACCGCAGGGGTTCGCGCACCGCCGGCCGCCAGCCACCGCAGAAACTGTCACGCATTTTCCCCGCCCGTCCGCCGGGAGATTCCCACGAACGCATTCGGCAGCGCTCCCCCACGACTCACAACAAATCTGGTGTAGATTGGTCGATGCAGCGAGGATATACAGCCGTTGAATATTGATATTGCATTTGGCCACTGGGCCGGACAAAATCGTTCGGTGGGCCGGATCCGGCCCGCGGGCCATACGTTTTGAGACCCCTGGTTTAAACATTAGTATACCAATTTAATCAAAGGTATCTTACTACCTGTTAATCCAGCTTCATGTGAAAAGTTAACAAAACCTTTTTAGTTATTTAAAGTTAATTGTTATTTCATGTGTTTAAGGGTTTTGTTTCTTGCATTAAGACAGCTTTTATGAAAGTTTGACAGTTAAATTGGTGGATACACACCCAAAAGTAATAATGTAAAAGTAACACTTTAGCAATATTCCACATGTGTATGTTGTGTACCAACTTTCGTAATTCTATCTTAAAGCATGGCTTGGGGCTGATCATTTAAAATATTCTAGGGGGCGCTATAGAAAAATTAGGTCACGCCAACCAAAGTTTGTTATGGATTCCTGTCGGGGGTGGAAAAGGATGCATCCAAGGGAGTTTTAAGCAGCTCGACCCAAAAATGTGGAATTCAGAGCCAAACGTATGGCAGCGGCGTTTGAGGTGACTTCACCACGCCACCACGCCGCCCTGCTCCATCGAATCCACTTGGGGCTGGAATCCAAAACACCAACATGTCTTCTGTCTCTGGATACATTTTCATGTTGATTAGCTCAGAGGGGTAACATAGCGACCGTTTACAGCAAAACATGACATTTCCTGTTGTCAGGGGGCG
The DNA here is from genome assembly GCA_037039145.1 of Fundulus diaphanus. Taxonomy (NCBI): domain Eukaryota; kingdom Metazoa; phylum Chordata; class Actinopteri; order Cyprinodontiformes; family Fundulidae; genus Fundulus; species Fundulus diaphanus. The sequence continues at coordinate 56,619,551 of CM073131.1, read as the reverse complement.
TGGCCTAAGTGATGTCATCATTTGACCATTGGATATGATAGAAGACCTGATGATGATCAATCACAGATAGTTTGGTGCCTCTGTGTGTTTCTGTGTAGGAGATATAACTGTTTTATTTTTTGTGGCGAGTAGGTGAACTTTGACCCCTGCTAACGCCCCTTCAACAAGCTCAAAAACTCACTGTTTTGATAACTTTTAATTGGCCATGCCTTATGATCAGACTGACCGAGTTTCAAGCCGCTCGCTCGAAATCCCTAGGAGGAGTTCGATCAAATACCAATGCTGTAAACGTCAAAAATGGGGTCAAAATCAGACCTTCAATCTAAAATGGCCGACTTCCTGTGATATTTGCACTATGACATTAATTGTAAATTCTGAGCGTCTTGGTGAGCTCTACTACTGTAACAAATCTCATGTCTCTACGATGAAGTAAGTGAATAGCAAAGGGTCCTTTGAAAATTGCGAGGTGGCGCCGTTGAGGCATTAGGTCACGCCCACCAAAGTTTGTTATGGATTCCTGTCGGGGGCTAGATAAGGATGCATCCAAGTGAGTTTTAAGCAGCTCGGCCCAAAAATGTGGAATTCAGAGCCAAACGTATGGCAGCGGCGTTTGAGGTGACTTCACCACGCCGCCACGCCCCCCTGCTCCATCGAATCCACTTGGGGCTGGAATCCACAACACACCAACATGTCTTCTGTCTGTGGACACAGTTTCATGTTGATTAGCTCAGAGGGGTAACATAGCGACTGCTAACAATAAAACATGACACGTCCTGTTGTCAGGGGGCGTGGCCTAAGTGATGTCATCATTTGACCATTGGATATTGTAGAAGACCCGATGATGATCAATCACAGAAAGTTTGGTGCCTCTGTGTGTTTCTGTGTAGGAGATATAGCAGTTTTTCCTGTTGTCAGGGGGCGTGGCCTAAGTGATGTCATCATTTGACCATTGGATATTGTAGAAGACCCGATGATGATCAATCACAGAAAGTTTGGTGCTTCTGTGTGTTTCTGTGTAGGAGATATAACAGTTTTTCCTGTTGTCAGGGGGCGTGGCCTAAGTGATGTCATCATTTGACCATTGGATATTGTAGAAGACCCGATGATGATCAATCACAGAAAGTTTGGTGCCTCTGTGTGTTTCTGTGTAGGAGATATAACAGTTTTTCCTGTTGTCAGGGGGCGTGGCCTAAGTGATGTCATCATTTGACCATTGGATATTGTAGAAGACCCGATGATGATCAATCACAGAAAGTTTGGTGCCTCTGTGTGTTTCTGTGTAGGAGATATAACAGTTTTATGTTTTGTGGCGAGTAGGTAAACTTTGACCCCTGCTAACGCCCCTTCAACATGCTCAAAAACTCACCGTTTTGATAACTTTTAATTGGCCATGCCTTATGATCAGACTGACCGAGTTTCAAGTCGCTCGCTCGAAATCCCTAGGACGAGTTCGATCAAATACCAATGCTGTAAATGTCAAAAATGAGGTCAAATTACGACCTTCAATCTAAAATGGCCGACTTCCTGTGATATTTGCACTATGACGTTAATTGTAAATTCTGAGCGTCTTGCTTAGATCTACAACTGTACAAAATTTCATTACTCTACGATGAAGTAAGTGAATAGCAAAGGGTCCTTTGAAAATTTCTAGGTGGCGCCGTTGAGGCATTAGGTCACGCCCATCAAAGTTTGTTATGGATTCCTGTTGGGGGGTGGATAAGGATGCATCCAAGTGAGTTTTAAGCAGCTCGGCCCAAAAATGTGGAATTCAGAGCCAAACGTATGGCAGCGGCGTTTGAGGTGACTTCACCACGCCGCCACGCTCTCCTGCTCCATCGAATCCACTTGGGGCTGGAATCCACAATACATCAACATGTCTTCCGTCTCTGGACACAGTTTCATGTTGATTAGCTCAGAGGGGTAACATAGCGACCGTTTACAGCAAAACATGACACTTCCTGTTGTCAGGGGGCGTGGCCTAAGTGATGTCATAATTTGACCATTGGATATTAAAGAAGACCCAATGATGATCAATCACAGAAAGTTTGGTGCCTCTATGTGTTTCTGTGTAGGAGATATAACAGTTTTATTTTTTGTGGCGAGTAGGTGAACTTTGACCCCTGCTAACACCCCTTCAACATGCTCAAAAACTCACCGTTTTGATAACTTTTAATTGGCCATGCCTTATGATCAGACTGACCGAGTTTCAAGCCGCTCGCTCGAAATCCCTAGGACGAGTTCGATCAAATACCAATGCTGTAAATGTCAAAAATGCGGTCAAATTACGACCTTCAATCTAAAATGGCCGACTTCCTGTGATATTTGCACTATGACGTTAATTGTAAATTCTGAGCGTCTTGCTTAGATCTACAACTGTACAAAATTTCATTACTCTACGATGAAGTAAGTGAATAGCAAAGGGTCCTTTGAAAATTTCTAGGTGGCGCCGTTGAGGCATTAGGTCACGCCCATCAAAGTTTGTTATGGATTCCTGTTGGGGGGTGGATAAGGATGCATCCAAGTGAGTTTTAAGCAGCTCAGCCCAAAAATGTGGAATTCAGAGCCAAACGTATGGCAGCGGCGTTTGAGGTGACTTCACCACGCCGCCACGCTCTCCTGCTCCATCGAATCCACTTGGGGCTGGAATCCACAATACATCAACATGTCTTCCGTCTCTGGACACAGTTTCATGTTGATTAGCTCAGAGGGGTAACATAGCGACCGTTTACAGCAAAACATGACACTTCCTGTTGTCAGGGGGCGTGGCCTAAGTGATGTCATAATTTGACCATTGGATATTAAAGAAGACCCAATGATGATCAATCACAGAAAGTTTGGTGCCTCTATGTGTTTCTGTGTAGGAGATATAACAGTTTTATTTTTTGTGGCGAGTAGGTGAACTTTGACCCCTGCTAACACCCCTTCAACATGCTCAAAAACTCACCGTTTTGATAACTTTTAATTGGCCATGCCTTATGATCAGACTGACCGAGTTTCAAGCCGCTCGCTCAAAATCTCTAGGAGGAGTTCGATCAAATACCAATGCTGTAAACGTCAAAAATCGGGTCAAAATCAGACCTTCAATCTAAAATGGCCGACTTCCTGTGATATTTGCACTATGACATTAATTGTAAATTCTGAGCGTCTTGGTGAGCTCTAACACTGTACCAAATCTCATGTCTTTACGATGAAGTAAGTGAATAGCAAAGGGTCCTTTGAAAATTGCTAGGTGGCGCCGTTGAGGCATTTTTCTTTAGATTTTTATGAGGACCTTAAAATACAAAATTTTTAAACAGTCTTCATGCGTCCGCCAAGTTTGGTGAGTTTTTGAATATGATAAATCCCCCAAAAAGGCCCCTCTTTAGGGGGGCAGAATAAAAATAATAATAATAAGAAACAACACAGAAACAATAGGCCTTCGCAGCGCTTCGCTGCTCGGGCCTAATAATAATAATAATTAAAACCGCAAGCGGTGATGATCGGCCCTCGCAGCCAAGCGCCGCTCTGGCCTATGGGCCACCGCTAGGGTACGCGCACCTCCCGCCGCCAGCCACCGCAGAAGCTGTCATGCATTTTCCTCACCCGTCTACCATGCAATACACACGTATGCGTTGGGCAGCGCTCCCCCACGACTCACAAAAAACCTGGTGCAGATCGGTCGATGCACCGAGGACACACAGCCGTTGAATAATGAAAATGCATTTGGCCACCGGGCCGGACTAAATCGTTCGGCGGGCCAGATCCGGCCCGCAGGCTGTACGTTTGACACCCCTGGTTTAAACACTAGTATACAAATTTAATTAAAGGTATCTTACTAGCTGTTAATCCAGCTTCATGTGAAAAGTTAACAAAACCTTTTTAGTTATTTAAAGTTAATTAATTCATGTGTTTAAGGGTTTCGTTTCTTGCATTAAGACAGCTGTTATGAAAGTTTGACAGTTAAATTGGTGGATACACACCCAAAAGTAATAATGTAAAAGTAACACTTTAGCAATTGGAATATTGCTAAAGTAACACGTTAGCAATATTCCACATGTGTATGTTGTGTACAAACTTTAGTAAGTTCTAACAGACCACTTCACTCTCAGAAAGCAGGTCTGCTGGTGGTTCCTAAAGTCTGTAAAACCAGAATGGTAGGCAGATCCTTTAGCTATCATGCTCCTCTCCAGTGGAACCAACTCCCAGTTTTGGTCCGTGACGCAGACACCCTGTCTACTTTTAAGACTAATCCTTAAACTTTCCTTTTTCCATCCATCCATCGTCTTCCGCTTATCCGGGGTCAGGTCGCGGGGGTAGCAGCTTCAAGAGGGAGGCCCAGACCTTCCTCTCCCCAGCCACTTGGGCCACTTCCTCCGGGGGAATCCCAAAGCGTTCCCAGGCCAGCAGAGTCCCTCCAGCGTGTCCTGGGTCTTCCCCTGGGCCTCCTCCCGGTGGGACGTGCCCAGAACACCTCACCAGGGATGTGTCCAGGAGGCATCCTAACCAGATGCCCGAGCCACCTCAACTGGCTCCTCTCAATGTGGAGGAGCAGCGGCTTTATTCTGAGTCCTCCCCGGATGACTGATCTCCACACCCTATCTCTAAGGGAGAGCCCAGACACACTATGGAGAAAACTCATTTTGGCCGCTTGTGTCCGGGATCTCGTTCTTTCGGTCACGACCCAAAGCTCGTGACCATAGATGAGGGTAGGAACGTAGATCGACCGGTAAATCGAGAGCTTGGCCTTTTGGCTCAGCTCTCTCTTCACCACAACGGATCGGTACAGCGCCCGCTTCACAGCAGACGTCGCACCAATCCGCCTGTCGATCTCCCGCTCCATCTTCCCCTCATTCGTGAACAAGACCCCAAGATACTTGAACTCCTCCACTAAAAGCTGGCTCTTGGGACTTTCCTTTTTGACAAAGCTTATAGTTAGAGTGGCTCATGTTACGCTGAGCTACCTCTATAGTTATGCTGCTATAGGCTTAGGCTGCTGGAGGACATCAGGGTCTATTGTTCTTCGTTTTTGCATGACTGTTGTCATTTCAGCTTTTAACTTTTTGTTTTTTCTATTTTTTCTTCATAGTAGGTACACCTGGTCTGGCGTTCTGTTAGCTGTGACATCATCCAGGGAAGACAGATCACCTGCTATTACCATCTAATGTAAAACACATTACTGGATCAATGTGTGCTTCTGTGCTTTTTTGTCTGTCATGTTGTGTCTCTTCTCTCTCTTTTGTAACCCCCAGTCAGTCAAGGCAGATTACCGTTCATACTGAGCCCGGTTCTGCTGGAGGTTTTTCCTTCCTGTTAATGGGGAGTTTTTCCTTCTGCTGTCACTTCATGCTTGCTCAGTATGAGGGATTGCTGCAAAGCCATGTACAATGCAGACGACTCTCCCTGTGGCTCTACGCTTCTTCAGGAGTGAATGCTGCTTGTTACGACTTTGATGCAATTAACTGGTTCCCTTATATAGGAATTTCTTTTACCAATCTGGATAATCTGACTTAATATGTATAATCTGATTGATTTTGACATTGTAAACTGCCTTTAGATGACATGCAGGCATGGACTGGTAATCGGGCGTACCGGGCATTTTCCCGGTGGGCCGACGTGCTGTTTGGGCCGGCAGACCCGACATGTATATTAATAATATGTATTATTATTATTATTTTATATATCTGCCTCGTCCTTCCGATGGGCTCACCACCTGTCGGAGGGGCCAAAGGGGTCGGGTGCAATGTGTAACGGGTAGCAGTGGAGGGCGGGGACCTTGGCGTTCCGATCCTCGGCTGCAGAAGCTGGCTCTTGGGACGTGGAATGTCACCTCTCTGGTGGGGAAGGAGCCTGAGCTTGTGCGCGAGGTTGAGAGGTTCCGACTAGAGATAGTCGGACTCACCTCGACGCGCCGCTCTGGCTCCGGAACCAGTCTCCTTGAGAGGGGCTGGACATTCTTCCACTCTGGAGTTGCCCATGGTGAGAGGCGCCGAGCTGGGGTTGGCATACTTGTTGCCCCCCATCTCGGTGCCTGCACGTTGGGGTTTTCCCCGGTGAACGAGAGGGTGGCCTCCCTCCGCATCCGTGTGGGGGGACGGGTTCTGACTGTTGTTTGCGCTTATGCGCCAAACAGCAGTTCAGATTACCCACCCTTTTTGGAGTCCTTGGAAGGGGTACTGGAGAGTGCCCCTCCTGGGGACTCCCTCGTTTTGCTGGGGGACTTCAACGCTCACGTGGGCAATGACAGTGGGACCTGGAGGGGCGTGGTTGGGAGGAATGGCCCACCTGATCTGAACTCGAGTGGTGTTTTGTTGTTGGACTTCTGTGCTCGTCATGGATTGTCCATCACAAACACCATGTTCAAGCATAAGGGTGTCCATATGTGCTCTTGGCACCAGGACACCCTAGGTCGCAGTTCAATGATCGACTTTGTTGTCGTTTCATCTGACCTGCGGCCGCATGTCTTGGACACTCGGGTGAAGAGAGGGGCGGAGCTCTCCACCGACCACTACCTGGTGGTGAGTTGGCTCCGATGGCGGGGGAGGAAGCCGGTCCGACCGGGCAGGCCCAAACGTACTGTGAGGGTTTGCTGGGAACGTCTGGCGGAGTCCCCTGTGAGGCGGAGCTTTAACTCCCACCTCCGGGAGAACTTTAAACACGTCCCGAGGGAGGCGGGGGACATTGAGTCTGAATGGACCATGTTCCACGCCTCTATTGCTGAGGCGGCTAGTCGGAGCTGTGGCCGCAAGGTTGTCGGTGCATGTCGTGGCGGCAACCCTCGAACCCGCTGGTGGACACCAGCGGTGAGGGAAGCCGTCAAGCTGAAGAAGGAGTCCTACCGGGCTTTTTTGGCCTGTGGGACTCCGGAAGCAGCTGATGTGTACCGGCAGTCGAAGCGGCAGGCGGCTCGGCTGGTCGCCGAGGCAAAAACTCGGGCGTGGGAAGAGTTCGGAGAGGCCATGGAGAAAGACTTCCGTACGGCTTCGAAGCGATTCTGGTCCACCATCCGGCGTCTCAGGAGGGGGAAGCAGTGCAGTACCAACACTGTTTACAGTGGGGGTGGTGTGCTGCTGACCTCGACTCGGGACGTCGTGCGTCGGTGGGCGGAATACTTCGAAGACCTCCTTAATCCCAACCAACACGTCTTCCATTGAGGAAGCAGAGCCTGAGGACTCTGGGTCGGGTTCTCCCATCTCTGGTGCTGAGGTTGCCGAGGTTGTTAAAAAGCTCCTCGGTGGCAAGGCTCCGGGGGTGGATGAGATTCGCCCTGAGTACCTTAAGGCTCTGGATGTTGTGGGCCGGTGTTGGTTAACGCGGCTCTGCAACATTGCGTGGACATCGGGGGCAGTTCCCCTGGATTGGCAGACTGGGGTGGTGGTCCCCCTATTTAAAAAGGGGGACCGGAGGGTGTGTTCCAATTACAGAGGGATCACACTCTTAAGCCTCCCTGGTAAGGTCTATTCAGGGGTTCTGGAAAGGAGGGTCCGTCGGATAGTCGAATCTCGGATTCAGGAAGAGCAGTGTGGTTTTCGTCCTGGCCGTGGAACACTGGACCAGCTCTACACCCTCAGCAGGATTCTTGAGGGGGCATGGGAGTTTGCCCAACCAGTCTACATGTGCTTTGTGGATCTGGAGAAGGCATTCGACCGTGTCCCCCGGGGGATCCTGTGGGGGGTACTCCGGGAGTATGGAGTACCGGACCCTTTAATAAGGGCTGTCAGGTCTCTGTACGACCGGTGTCAGAGTCTGGTCCGCATTGCCGGCAGTAAGTCGGACTCGTTTCCGGTGAGAGTTGGACTCCGCCAAGGCTGCCCTTTGTCACCGATTCTGTTCATAACTTTTATGGACAGAATTTCTAGGCGCAGCCAAGGTGTTGAGGGGATCCGCTTTGGTGGCCTTAGGATTGCGTCTCTGCTATTCGCGGATGACGTGGTCCTATTGGCTTCATCAGGGCGTGATCTACAGCTCTCACTGGAGCGGTTCGCAGCCGAGTGCGAAGCGGCCGGGATGAAAATCAGTGCCTCCAAATCCGAGACCATGGTCTTGAACCGGAAAAGGGTAGAGTGCCTTCTCCGGGTTGGGGAGGATGTCCTGCCCCTAGTGGAGGAGTTCAAGTATCTTGGGGTCTTGTTCACGAATGAGGGGAAGATGGAGCGGGAGATCGACAGGCGGATTGGTGCAGCGTCTGCTGTGAAGCGGGCGCTGTACCGATCCGTTGTGGTGAAGAGAGAGCTGAGCCAAAAGGCGAAGCTCTCGATTTACCGGTCGATCTACGTTCCTACCCTCATCTATGGTCACGAGCTTTGGGTCGTGACCGAAAGAACAAGATCCCGGATACAAGCGGCTGAAATGAGTTTTCTCCGTAGTGTGTCTGGGCTCTCCCTTAGAGATAGGGTGAGGAGCTCAGTCATCCGGGGAGGACTCAGAGTAGAGCCGCTGCTCCTCCACGTCGAGAGGAGCCAGTTGAGGTGGCTCGGGCATCTGGTCAGGATGCCTCCTGGACGCCTCCCTGGAGAGGTGTTCCGGGCACGTCCCACCGGGAGGAGACCCAGGGGAAGACCCAGGACACGCTGGAGAGACTATGTCTCCCGGCTGGCCTGGGAACGCCTTGGGATTCCTCCTGAGGAGCTGGCCCAAGTGGCTGGGGAGAGGGACGTCTGGGCCTCCCTACTGAAGCTGCTACCCCCGCGACCCGACCCCGGATAAGCGGAAGACAACGGACGGACGGACGGATATCTGCCTCGTTATATTTGCATAATGCATGAAGAAAAATATCAGCAGCGCAAGAGTCTGTTCCGATCATCCGGCCCTTACCACAGGCTACTGCAGCCCATTGGTTAACATTCCTGACAGTCTAAAGGGCTAGGCCAATCATAAAGTAGAAAAACACCTTCACGCTCCATGTGGAACTTTGTGCAGCGGTGTTCACAGTAGTAATGGATAAGAAACGCAAGGGAGGCGCAGAGAAACTGCACGAAAAAAAGAAACGAGTTCTTCAAACGGACGCTGCGAAATGTGTCAAACTGACTGACATGTTCCCAACAGCAGGCCTTCATCTGCTCCGGTGTCTGATGTAAAATATGGTGGTGGTGGTTGTAGTCAGTGATGTGCGGTAGGGTTCATAGCTGGTGAGGCACTGACGTCATCAGAGTCAGATTTACAAATATATACACTCTACAGAGTAGACTCGTTGCAAAGTGCTGAAGGAGACTGATTGAGCCAAATAAATTCACCAAGATACATGGAAAAATATTGGTTCTTTGATGAAAAAAAATTGTCATTTGATTGGTAACAGTTTATGAGTTATGATGGATTTCTGCATTTGTAACACATTCTAAAACTATAACCCACATTACGCACATTTTATCACAAAAACAAAACATGAATAAGTATCGCTGTCTTACCTCTACTTATAATTTAAGTCCCTGCAGCGCTCTTTCTGAACAAAAATATCATCATTTTCCGGTAAAAGTTCTCTTTATCTTCTTCAGTTTTAAAACTCTCTCAGTCTCAGTGGAGCTCACTGCCAGGGAGGAAAGCCTTCCCTGATCAGTCCTGTTCCAGCTGTATGTTTAGAGTCTTTTTAGTGCTTTACTTGTTTAGCAAAACTCGCTAATAAAACATCAATAACTTGTTTTGACTCTACTATTTGGGGATCACGAGCGGTGCCCCTCGAGCGCCCCCTGCCTAGCGGTCAAGGAACTGCCGGCCTCACCTACAACCAGTTCTTTGCTGTTTATGATCGGCCAGCACCACGAAAACATGTTATCTGCACACAGTTTGATGACCAAAACACAATTCGTAATCCACATATATTAAATTGTGGAAAATCAGTTCATAACTGTTTGAACAATTGAATTTATGATCTAGAGACAGGAAGATGCATTCACAGAATGGAAGTCAGCACAGTTAACATGGGATTGCGCAATCCCAGGGGAGGCCAAGCTCGCTGCGGCCTCACCGGCTTCGCTATGAAGCGCCACCAAGGATTTACATGCAAAATAGCGAAAAGTCTGCGATTTTAAAGAAAATATGATCAAAAATTAGGAAATTAGATAAATAAAATACTTATTACAAATGACTGAGTAAATCAAAATTTATATTATGTTATTATATATTTTCTTTCTTTCCATGATGACAAGTGAGGCATTTCTCTGGTTCATTTTGTCATTGGCATCCTTTTTTACACAGTGAGTGCACATTTGTCCAATGTTACCCTACAGTATCTGGAAGACTGAATAGATCTGATGAGCAACTTACAATAACTTCTTATAATGATGTAACGTGATAATATGTGTGATTAACCGTGACACCTCTCTTTCTCTCTCTCTCTCTGATCTAAGAATAGTTGCTGTGCTGTGGTGGAGTTTACATTTTACAGTGTTAATAAATTAAGATTTTGGAAGTATTTTAAGTGTCCACTCTCACTAATTTCCATTAACCTGGCCTCAAGGTATTGCACAGTTGGTATTGCAAAGTTGGTATACACATTCAGTACACAAAAAAATGTGGTGGGCCAGTCTAATCCAAAATGCCAGGGCCGATTTTTTTGTCCCAGTCCACCCCTGATGACATGTTTTATGATTTGGCGTTATATAAATAAAAACTGAAATGTATTGAACAAGAGTAAGTTTGTCAGTTTTCAAGCGGGATTTGTATATCTGTTCAACATAAATATATAAGGAAACCAAAGAGTTAAGATCACTTACTTACCAAGAGAAATTCCTTTGGGGTTTATTTGTGGTCTCTTGCTGCCCCCTGCTGGACAAGTATGATCAAATACATATGCTTTACATGTCAACTTGGTATCAAAATTCAGATTTCAATCTAAAATGGCTTACTTCCTGTGATACTTGCAGTATGACATTAATTGTAAATTCTGAGCGTCTTGCTGAGATCTACAACTGTACAAAATTTCATTACTCTACGATGAAGTAAGTGAATACCAAAGGGTCCTTTGAAATTTGCTTGGTGGCGCTATAGAGAAACTAAGTCCTGCTCACTAAAGTTTGTTAAGGATTCCTGTTGGGGGGTGGATAAGGATGCATCCAAATGAGTTTTAAGCAGCTCGGCCCAAAACTGTGGAATTCAGAGCCAAACGTATGACAGCAGCGTTTGAGGTGAATATGCCACGCCGCCACGCCCCCCTGCTCCATCCAATCCAGTTGAGCCTGAAATCCACAACATACCAACATGTGTTCTGTCTGTGGACACAGTTTCATGTTGATTAGCTCAGAGGGGTAACATAGCGACCGCTTACAACAAAACATGACACTTCCTGTTGTCAGGGGGCGTGGCCTAATCAATGTCATCATTTGACCATTGGATATTATAGGAGACCTGATGGTGATCAATTACTGAAAGTTTGATGCCTCTGTGTGTTTCTGTGTAGGAGATATAACAGTTTTATTTTTTGTGGCGAGTAGGTGAACTTTGACCCCTGCTAATGCCCCTTCAACAAGCTCAAAAACTCACCGTTTTGATAACTTTTAATTGGCCATGCCTTATGATCAGACTGCCCGATATTCAAGCCGCTCGCTAAAAATCTCTAGGAGGAGATCCATCAAATACCAATGCTATAAACGTCAAAAATGGGGTCAAAATCAGACATTCAATCTAAAATGGCCAACTTCCTGTGATATTTACACTATGACATTAATTGTAAATTCTGAGCGTCTTGGTGAGCTCTACCACTGTACCAAATCTCATGTCTCTACGATGAAGTAAGTGAATAGCAAAGGGTCCTTTGAAAATTGCTAAGTGGCGCCGTTGAGGCATTAGGTCACGCCCACCAAAATGTCTTATGGATTCCTGTTGGGGGGTGGATAAGGATGCATCCAAGTGAGTTTTATGCAGCTCGGCCCAAAAATGTGGAATTCAGAGCCAAACGTATGGCAGCGGCGTTTGAGGTGACTTCACCACGCCGCCACGCTCTCCTGCTCCATCGAATCGACTTGGGGCTGGAATCCACAACACAACAACATGTCTTCTGTCTCTGGACACAGTTTCATGTTGATTAGCTCAGAGGGGTAACATAGCGACCGTTTACAGCAAAACATGACACTTCCTGTTGTCAGGGGGTGTGGCCTAAGTGATGTCATCATTTGACCATTGGATATTATAGGAGACCTGATGATGATTAATCACAGAAAGTTTGGTGCCTCTGTGTGTTTCTGTGTAGGAGATATAACACTTTTATTTTTTGTGGCGAATAGGTGAACTTTGACCCCTGCCAACGCCCCTTCAGCATGCTCAAAAACTCACCGTTTTGATAACTTTTGATTGGCCATGCCTTATGATCAGACTGCCCGAGTTTCAAGCCGATCGCTCGATATCTCTAGGAGGAGTTAGATCTTATACCGATGCTGTAACTGTCAAAATTGAGGTCAAAATCAGACTTTCAATCTAAAATGGCCGACTTCCTGTGATATTTACACTATGACATTAATTGTAAATTCTGAGCGTCTTGTTGAGCTCTACAACTGTACCAAATTTCATGTCTCTACGACGAAGTAAGTGAATAGCAAAGGGTCCTTTGAAAATTTCTAGGTGGCGCCGTTGAGGCATTTTTCTTTAGATTTTTGTGACGACCTTAAAATACAAAATTTTTAAACAGTCACCATGCATCTGCAAAGTTTGGTGAGTTTTTGAAAATGAGAAAGCCCCCAAAAAGGCCCCTCTTTAGGGGGGCAGAATAATAAGAATTAAAACCGCAAGCGGTGATGATCGGCCCTCGCAGCCAAGCGCCGCTCTGGCCTAAGGGCCACCGCTAGGGTACGCGCACCTCCCGCCGCCAGCCACCGCAGAAGCTGTCATGCATTTTCCTCACCCGTCTACCATGCAATACACACGTATGCGTTGGGCAGCGCTCCCCCACGACTCACAAAAAATCTGGTGCAGATCGGTCGATGCACCGAGGAGACACAGCCGTTGAATAATAAAAATGCATTTGGCCACCGGGCCGGACTAAATCGTTCGGCGGGCCAGATCCGGCCCGCAGGCCGTACGTTTGACACCCCTGGTTTAAACATTAGTATACCAACTTAATCAAAGGTATCTTACTAGCTGTTAATCCAGCTTCATGTGAAAAGTTAACAAAACCTTTTTAGTTATTTAAAGTTAATTATTTCATGTGTTTAAGGGTTTCGTTTCTTGCATTAAGACAGCTTTTATGAAAGTTTGACAGTTAAATTGGTGGATACACACCCAAAAGTAATAATGTAAAAGTAACACTTTGGCAATTGGAAAATTGCTAAAGTAACACGTTAGCAATATTCCACATGTGTATGTTGTGTACAAACTTTAGTAATTTCTAACAGACCACTTCACTCTCAGAAAGCAGGTCTGCTGGTGGTTCCTAAAGTCTGTAAAACCAGAATGGTAGGCAGATCCTTTAGCTATCATGCTCCTCTCCAGTGGAACCAACTCCCAGTTTTGGTCCGTGACGCAGACACCCTGTCTACTTTTAAGACTAATCCTAAAACTTTCCTTTTTCCATCCATCCATCGTCTTCCACTTATCCGGGGTCAGGTCGCAGGGGCAGCTTCAAGAGGGAGCCCCAGACCTTCCTCTCCCCAGCCACTTGGGCCACTTCCTCCGGGGGAATCCCGAAGCGTTCCCAGGCCAGCATAGTCTCTCCAGCGTGTCCTGGGTCTTCCCCTGGGCCTCCTCCCGGTGGGACGTGCCCAGAACACCTCATCAGGGAGGCGTCCAGGAGGCATCCTAACCAGATGCCCGATCCACCTCAACTGGCTCCTCTCAATGTGGAGGAGCAGCGGCTCTACTCTGAGTCCTCCCCGGATGACTGAGCTCCTCACCCTATCTCTAAGGGAGAGCCCAGACACACTATGGAGAAAACTCATTTTGGCCGCTTGTATCCGGGATTTCGTTCTTTCGGTCACGACCCAAAGCTCGTGACCATAGATGAGGGTAGGAACGTAGATCGACTGGTAAATCGAGAGCTTGGCCTTTTGGCTCAGCTCTCTCTTCACCACAACGGATCGGTACAGCGCCCGCTTCACAGCAGACGTCGCACCAATCCGCCTGTCGATCTCCCGCTCCATCTTCCCCTCATTCGTGAACAAGACCCCAAGATACTTGAACTCCTCCACTAGAAGCTGGCTCTTGGGACTTTCCTTTTTGACAAAGATTATAGTTAGAGTGGTTCATGTTACCCCGAGCTACCTCTATAGTTATGCTGCTATAGGCTTAGGCTGCTGGAGGACATCAGGGTCTATTGTTCTTCAATTTTGCATGACTGTTGTCATTTCAGCTTTTACCTTTTTGTTTTTTCTATTTTTTCTTCATAGTAGGTACACCTGGTCTGGCGTTCTGTTAGCTGTGACATCATTCAGGGAAGACAGATCACCTGCTATTACCATCTAATGTAAAACACATTACTGGATCAATGTGTGCTTCTGTGCTTTTTTGTCTGTCTTGTTGTGTCTCTTCTCTCTCTTTTGTAACCCCCAGTCGGTCAAGGCAGATTACCGTTCATACTGAGCCCGGTTCGGCTGGAGGTTTTTCCTTCCTGTTAATGGGGAGTTTTTCCTTCTGCTGTCACTTCATGCTTGATCAGTATGAGGGATTGCTGCTAAGCCATGTACAATGCAAACGACTCTCCCTGTGGCTCTACGCTTCTTCAGGAGTCAATGCTGCTTGTTACGACTTTGATGAAATCAACTGGTTCCCTTATATAGGAATTTCTTTTACCAATCTGGATAATCTGACTTAATATGTATAATCTGATTGATTTTGACATTGTAAACTGCCTTTAGATGACATGCAGGCCGGCAGACCCGACATGTATATTAATAATATGTATTATTATTATTAATATTATTATTATTTTATATATCTGCCTCGTTATATTTGCATAATGCATGAAGAAAAATATCAGCAGCGCAAGAGTCTGTTCCGATCATCCAGCCCTTACCACAGGCTACTGCAGCCCATTGGTTATCATCCCTGACAGTCTAAAGGGCTAGGCCAATCATAAAGTAGAAAAACACCTTCATGCTCCATGTGGAACTTTGTGCAGCGGTGTTCACAGTAGTAATGGATAAGAAACGCAAGGGAGGCGCAGAGAAACTGCACGAAAAAAAGAAACGAGTTCTTCAAACGGATGCTGCGAAATGTGTCAAACTGACTGACATGTTCCCAACAGCAGGCCCTTCATCTGCTCCGGTGTCTGGTGTAAAATATGGTGGTGGTTGTAGTCAGTGACGTGCGGTAGGGTTCATGGCTGGTGAGGCACTGACGTCATCAGAGTCAGATTTACAAATATATACACTCTACAGAGTAGACTCGTTGCAAAGTGCTGAAGGAGACTGATTGAGCCAAATAAATTCACCAAGATACATGGAAAAATATTGGTTCTTTGATGAAAAAAATTGTCATTTGATTGGTAACAGTTTATGAGTTATGATGGATTTCTGCATTTGTAACACATTCTAAAACTATAACCCACATTACGCACATTTTATCACAAAAACAAAACATGAATAAGTATCGCTGTCTTACCTCTACTTATAATTTAAGTCCCTGTGGCGCTCTTTCTGAACAAAAATATCATCATTTTCCGGTAAAAGTTCTCTTTATCTTCTTCAGTTTTAAAAGTCTCTCAGTCTCAATGGAGCTCACTGCCAGGGAGGAAAGCCTTCCCTGATCAGTCCTGTTCCAGCTGTATGTTTAGTCTTTTTAGTGCTTTACTTGTTTAGCAAAACTCGCTAATAAAACATCAATAACTTGTTTTGACTCTACTATTTGGGGATCACGAGCGGTGCCCCTTGAGCGCCCCCTGCCTAGTGGCCAAGGAACTGCTGGCCTCACCTACAACCAGTTCTTTGCTGTTTATGATCGGCCAGCACCACGAAAACATGTTATCTGCACACAGTTTGATGACCAAAACACAATTCGTAATCCACATATATTAAATTGTGGAAAATCAGTTCATAACTGTTTGAACAATTGAATTTATGATCTAGAGACAGGAAGATGCATTCACAGAATGGAAGTCAGCGCAGTTACCATGGGATTGCGCAATCCCAGGGTAGGCCAAGCTCGCTGCGGCCTCACCGGCTTCGCTATGAAGCGCCACCAAGGATTTACATGAAAAATAGCGAAAAGTCTGCGATTTTAAAGAAAATATGATCAAAAATTAGGAAATTAGATAAATAAAATACTTATTACAAATGACTGAGTAAATCAAAATTTATATTATGTTATTATATATTTTCTTTCTTTCCATGATGACAAGTGAGGCATTTCTCTGGTTCATTTTGTCATTGGCATCCTTTTTTACACAGTGAGTGCACATTAGTCCAATGTTACCCTACAGTATCTGGAAGACTGAATAGATCTGATGAGCAACTTACAATAACTTCTTATAATGATGTAACGTGATAATATGTGTGATTGACCGTGACACCTCTCTTTCTCTCTCTCTCTCTCTGATCTAAGAATAGTTGCTGTGCTGTGGTGGAGTTTACATTTTACAGTGTTAATAAATTAAGATTTTGCAAGTATTTTAAGTGTCCACTCTCACTAATTTCCATTATCCTGACTTCAAGGTATTGCACAGTTGGTATTGCACAGTTGGTATACACATTCAGTACACAAAAAAAATGTGGTGGGCCAGTCTAATCCAAAATGCCAGGGCCAATTTTTTGTCCCAATCCACCCCTGATGACATGTTTCATGATTTGGCGCTATATAAATAAAAACTGAAATGTATTGAACAAGAGTTTGTCAGTTTTCAAGCAGGATTTGTATATCTGTTCAACTTAAATATACAAGGAAACCAAAGAGTTAAGATCACTTACTTACCAAGAGAAATTCCTTTGGGGTTTATTTGTGGTCTCTTGCTGCCCCCTGCTGGACAAGTATGATCAAATACATATGCTTTACATGTCAACTTGGTATCAAAATTCAGATTTCAATCTAAAATGGCTTACTTCCTGTGATACTTGCAGTATGACATTAATTGTAAATTCTGAGCGTCTTGCTGAGATCTACAACTGTACAAAATTTCATTACTCTACGATGAAGTAAGTGAATACCAAAGGGTCCTTTGAAATTTGCTTGGTGGCGCTATAGAAAAACTAAGTCCTGCTCACTAAAGTTTGTTAAGGATTCCTGTTGGGGGGTGGATAAGGATGCATCCAAATGAGTTTTAAGCAGCTCGGCCCAAAACTGTGGAATTCAGAGCCAAACGTATGACAGCAGCGTTTGAGGTGAATATGCCACGCCGCCACGCCCCCCTGCTCCATCCAATCCAGTTGAGCCTGAAATCCACAACATACCAACATGTGTTCTGTCTGTGGACACAGTTTCATGTTGATTAGCTCAGAGGGGTAACATAGCGACCGCTTACAACAAAACATGACACTTCCTGTTGTCAGGGGGCGTGGCCTAAGCAATGTCATCATTTGACCATTGGATATTATAGGAGACCTGATGGTGATCAATCACTGAAAGTTTGATGCCTCTGTGTGTTTCTGTGTAGGAGATATAACAGTTTTATTTTTTGTGGCGAGTAGGTGAACTTTAACCCTTGCTAATGCCCCTTCAACAAGCTCAAAAACTCACCGTTTTGATAACTTTTAATTGGCCATGCCTTATGATCAGACTGCCCGAGTTTCAAGCCGCTCGCTAAAAATCTCTAGGAGGAGATCCATCAAATACCAATGCTATAAACGTCAAAAATGGGGTCAAAATCAGACATTCAATCTAAAATGGCCGACTTCCTGTGATATTTACACTATGACATTAATTGTAAATTCTGAGCGTCTTGGTGAGCTCTACCACTGTACCAAATCTCATGTCTCTACGATGAAGTAAGTGAATAGCAAAGGGTCCTTTGAAAATTGCTAAGTGGCGCCGTTGAGGCATTAGGTCACGCCCACCAAAATTTGTTATGGATTCCTGTTGGGGGGTGGATAAGGATGCATCCAAGTGAGTTTTATGCAGCTCGGCCCAAAAATGTGGAATTCAGAGCCAAACGTATGGCAGCGGCGTTTGAGGTGACTTCACCACGCCGCCACGCTCTCCTGCTCCATCGAATCGACTTGGGGCTGGAATCCACAACACAACAACATGTTTTCTGTCTCTGGACACAGTTTCATGTTGATTAGCTCAGAGGGGTAACATAGCGACCGTTTACAGCAAAACATGACACTTCCTGTTGTCAGGGGGTGTGGCCTAAGTGATGTCATCATTTGACCA
Source organism: Fundulus diaphanus (assembly GCA_037039145.1). Lineage (NCBI taxonomy): Eukaryota > Metazoa > Chordata > Actinopteri > Cyprinodontiformes > Fundulidae > Fundulus > Fundulus diaphanus. The sequence goes on along the minus strand of CM073131.1, from coordinate 56,601,350 downwards.
TTGGATATTATAGGAGACCTGATGATGATTAATCACAGAAAGTTTGGTGCCTCTGTGTGTTTCTGTGTAGGAGATATAACACTTTTATTTTTTGTGGCGAATAGGTGAACTTTGACCCCTGCCAACGCCCCTTCAGCATGCTCAAAAACTCACCGTTTTGATAACTTTTAATTGGCCATGCCTTATGATCAGACTGCCCGAGTTTCAAGCCGATCGCTCAAAATCTCTAGGAGGAGATCCATCAAATACCAATGCTATAAACGTCAAAAATTAGGTCAAAATCAGACTTTAAGTCTAAAATGGCCAACTTCCTGTGATATTTTCACTATGACATTAATTGTAAATTCTGAGCGTCTTGTTGAGCTCTACAACTGTACCAAATTTCATGTCTCTACGACGAAGTAAGTGAATAGCAAAGGGTCCTTTGAAAATTTCTAGGTGGCGCCGTTGAGGCATTTTTCTTTAGATTTTTGTGACGACCTTAAAATACAAAATTTTTAAACAGTCACCATGCATCTGCCAAGTTTGGTGAGTTTTTGAAAATGAGAAAGCCCCCAAAAAGGCCCCTCTTTAGGGGGGCAGAATAATAATAATAATAATAATAATAATTAAAGCCGCAAGCGGCATCGAGCGGCCCTCGCAGCAAAGCGCCGCTCCGGCCTTGGCCACCGCTGGGATTTGCGCACCGCGGGCCGCCCGCCACCGCAGATGCTGTCACGCATTTTGCCCGCCCGTCCACTGGGCGATTTACACGAACGTGTTCGGCAGCGCTCCCCCACGACTCACAAAAAATCTGGTGCAGATTCACCACAACGGACCGGTATAGCGCCCGCTTCACAGCAGACGCCGCATCAATCCGCCTGTCGATCTCCCACCCCATCTTCCCCTCATTCGTGAACAAGACCCCAAGATATTTGAACTTCTCCACTAGAAGCTGGCTCTTGGGACTTTCCTTTTTTAAAAAGCTTATAGTTAGAGTGGCTCATGTTACCCTGAGCTACCTCTATAGTTATGCTGCTATAGGTTTAGGCAACTGCAGGACATCAGGGTCTATTGTTCTTCAATTTTGAATGACTGTTGTCATTTCAGCTTTTAACTTTTTGATTTTTCTTTTTTCTTCATAGTAGGCACACCTGGTCTGGCGTTCTGTTAGCTGTGGCATCATCCAGGGAAGACAGATCACCCGCTACTACCATCTAATGTAGAACTTCTGTGCTTTTTTGTCTGTCTTGTTGTGTCTCTGCTCTGTCTTCTGTAACCCCCAGTCTGTCGAGGCAGATTACCGTTCATACTGAGCCCGGTTCTGCTGGAGGTTTTTCCTTCCCGTTAATGGGGAGTTTTTTTTCCTGCTGTCGCTTCATGCTTGCTCAGTAGGTAGGATTGCTGCAAAGCTATGGACAATGCAGACGACTCTCCCTGTGGCTCTACGCTTCTTCAAGAGAGAATGCTACTTGTCAAGACTTTGATGCAATGAACTGGTTCCCTTATATAGGAATTTTTTTGACCAATGTGTATAATCTGACCCAATCTGTATAATCTGATTGATTTTGACGTTGTAAAGGGCCTTGAGATGACATATTTCATGAATTGGCGCTATATAAATAACATTGAATTGCATCATCTCCTCAGACCAAGTAAACTATCACATTTTTTGAGACAGTTATCTCATTTTAAAGATATAATCATCTAACGTTATTACTCTTAGCAAGTTAAAGCTCCATAATAGTATTAGACCAGGTTTTAGTTCCACTCTTTTATTATGCACATCTAGGCTACCTATAAATATAAAGTATGGCATGCCAAAAAACATTTTCAACAAAAGGCAATTTTAGTAATGGCCTTGCGATTTTATATCTAAGCATTAAAAATGATAATATTTCACAAATTTTCACAGCAAGATGGAAATAACGACTATCCAACATTTTAAGATTTTTTTAAAAACTTTTTTCCTTTTTTACCTACCTTTTGAAATTAATACTTGTTTCTACTTCTCCAAAATTATACTTCAAGAAAACTATTGTGCTGTCCTGGGGCCATATGCAGCTAGACAGCTAGGACAAAAGTTCCCCACACAAAGCTTCCTTTTCTTGCGTTGTCTGAATAACCTTTGTTCCCAAATCTGGCTTTAAACATTCTTTTTGTAAAAAGACGAATATTTTTCCAAGGCAGAAGCGTGTAGAACAAATTCAACTTCAACGTTAGCAGTTTCCCTAGCTTCATCGCTGAAAAGCAGCTTTTAACGGGAGCAAAATACGTCAAAGATCTTTTTTTAAGGTGAGAGCACTCACTATCTCACGTAATTCACATAGAGATCTAACAAAGTTGTGATGTCTCACTCTGATTAAATATGAACCCAAAACTTTTCTAACTGTTTTTGCCTTGGATTTCCTCTGTCTAAGAATTAATATCTTATTTATGTAATGTATTCACGACATGAATTCCTTGCTGTCTTAACAAAAGGCAGAACAACTATAATGTTACTTTCTATAATTATTACAGGCTCTGCTGAGATGTCAAATTCTGGAGAATGCTTAGACACCCTGACACACAAATATGGATTAACTTCATTTCATGTGCACTCGTGAACTTGTTTTAGTTGATTTAGTTTTCTTGATGTACTGTAGAGCGTGATGAGGTCTGTTGTGGTATTGTGTGCACTGGATTGAGGGGACAGTTGGTGTTGTCTGTCAAACCCAATCTTCTTAAGCTGCAAATTCAGTAAAGTTACCATATATATGTATATATATATATATATATATATATATATATATATATATATATATATATATATATATATATATATATATATATAAAACGGTTGCAGTTACAGCTCAAACGTCGTAACAACACTTCTAAATCTGAGTCTGACGCACAATTTCAAATACAAACACGATGCAGTTTGACTTTTGTCCGATGACGAGCGAGCGAGCGAGAGAGAGAGAACTGGTAAAGCAGCACATAGTAACAATAAGTCTAGCGCGCCATAAAGATGTTATTAATCAGGGAAATCTTTCTGATTGTTTCACAGCGGTTACCTGCAGCGGGTAAACACGCCCACGACAACACACTTAGGCTCCACGCAGCCCGTTTCTATCGGAATATGCGCCAAAACTGCCTCTTTAAAATGAACTGCACGGTGCAGTCTGCGCCTGTCTGAATTGCAATGTGAAGTTTTACACATCTATGCGTGAGCATAATCAAAAATTCCCCCCAGGAGCAGCGTTTTTTTTTTCCCCAGGACCCGCGGTAACGACAGCGGTGTTCTTACGATGGAGTATTAGGGCCACACATGAAGAGAAAAAATAATTTTGCCATGACAAGATTAAACTGGTGCAGATCAGTTGATGCAGCGATGCATTTGGCCACCGGAGGCAGTGGCGACCCACCAGCCTAAAATCTATGTATTGATGTCTATGTATGTATTTTAATCATCTTAAAAATGGTCTTATAGCTTAAAAGATCATCCTGTTTTGGTTGGTTTTGTAGCCGAATAGAAGAGATGTTCTCAAAGCATTAAATAAGCCTTTTGACTTTTAAAAATGTTGTGCTTTTAAGGTAATTTTAAGTTACTTTTTATTAAATTTATCAATATCCTATGGAAGTCTGGACATATGGCAGTGGCGTTTCAGGTGACTTTGCCACGCCACCACGCCGCCCTGCTCCATCGAATCCAGTTGATCTTGTAGCCGAATAGAAGAGATGTTCTCAAAGCATTAAATAAGCCTTTTGACTTTTAAAAATTTTGTCCTTTTAAGGTAATTTTAAGTTACTTTTTATTAAATTTGTCAATATCCTATGGAAGTCTGGACATATGGCAGCGGCGTTTCAGGTGACTTCGCCACGCCACCATGCCGCACTGCTACATGAAATCCAGTTGGGCCTGGAATCCACAACACAGCAACATGTCTTCTGTCTGTGGACACAGTTTCATGTTGATTAGCTCAGAGGGGTAACATAGAGACTGCTAACAATAAAACATGACACGTCCTGTTGTCAGGGGGCGTGGCCTAAGTGATGTCATCATTTGACCATTGGATATTGTAGAAGACCCGATGATGATCAATCACAGAAAGTTTGGTGCCTCTGTGTGTTTCTGTGTAGGAGATATAGCAGTTTTTCCTGTTGTCAGGGGGCGTGGCCTAAGTGATGTCATCATTTGACCATTGGATATTGTAGAAGACCCGATGATGATCAATCACAGAAAGTTTGGTGCTTCTGTGTGTTTCTGTGTAGGAGGTATAACAGTTTTTCCTGTTGTCAGGGGGCGTGGCCTAAGTGATGTCATCATTTGACCATTGGATATTGTAGAAGACCCGATGATGATCAATCACAGAAAGTTTGGTGCCTCTGTGTGTTTCTGTGTAGGAGATATAACAGTTTTATGTTTTGTGGCGAGTAGGTGAACTTTGACCCCTGCTAACGCCCCTTCAACATGCTCAAAAACTCACTGTTTTGATAACTTTTAATTGGCCATGCCTTATGATCAGACTGACCGAGTTTCAAGCCGCTCGCTCGAAATCCCTAGGACGAGTTCGATCAAATACCAATGCTGTAAATGTCAAAAATGAGGTCAAATTACGACCTTCAATCTAAAATGGCCGACTTCCTGTGATATTTGCACTATGACGTTAATTGTAAATTCTGAGCGTCTTGCTTAGATCTACAACTGTACAAAATTTCATTACTCTACGATGAAGTAAGTGAATAGCAAAGGGTCCTTTGAAAATTTCTAGGTGGCGCCGTTGAGGCATTAGGTCACGCCCACCAAAGTTTGTTATGGATTCCTGTTGGGGGGTGGATAAGGATGCATCCAAGTGAGTTTTAAGCAGCTCGGCCCAAAAATGTGGAATTCAGAGCCAAACGTATGGCAGCGGCGTTTGAGGTGACTTCACCACGCCGCCACGCTCTCCTGCTCCATCGAATCCACTTGGGGCTGGAATCCACAATACATCAACATGTCTTCCGTCTCTGGACACAGTTTCATGTTGATTAGCTCAGAGGGGTAACATAGCGACCGTTTACAGCAAAACATGACACTTCCTGTTGTCAGGGGGCGTGGCCTAAGTGATGTCATAATTTGACCATTGGATATTAAAGAAGACCCAATGATGATCAATCACAGAAAGTTTGGTGCCTCTATGTGTTTCTGTGTAGGAGATATAACAGTTTTATTTTTTGTGGCGAGTAGGTGAACTTTGACCCCTGCTAACACCCCTTCAGCATGCTCAAAAACTCACCGTTTTGATAACTTTTAATTGGCCATGCCTTATGATCAGACTGGCCGAGTTTCAAGCCGCTCGCTCAAAATCTCTAGGAGGAGTTCGATCAAATACCAATGCTGTAAACGTCAAAAATCGGGTGAAAATCAGACCTTCAATCTAAAATGGCCGACTTCCTGTGATATTTGCACTATGACATTAATTGTAAATTCTGAGCGTCTTGGTGAGCTCTAACACTGTACCAAATCTCATGTCTCTACGATGAAGTAAGTGAATAGCAAAGGGTCCTTTGAAAATTGCTAGGTGGCGCCGTTGAGGCATTTTTCTTTAGATTTTTATGAGGACCTTAAAATACAAAATTTTTAAACAGTCTTCATGCGTCCGCCAAGTTTGGTGAGTTTTTGAATATGATAAATCCCCCAAAAAGGCCCCTCTTTAGGGGGGCAGAATAAAAATAATAATAATAATTAAAACCGCAAGCGGTGATGATCGGCCCTCGCAGCCAAGCGCCGCTCTGGCCTATGGGCCACCGCTAGGGTACGCGCACCTCCCGCCGCCAGCCACCGCAGAAGCTGTCATGCATTTTCCTCACCCGTCTACCATGCAATACACACGTATGCGTTGGGCAGCGCTCCCCCACGACTCACAAAAAATCTGGTGCAGATGGGTCGATGCACCGAGGAGACACAGCCGTTGAATAATGAAAATGCATTTGGCCACCGGGCCGGACTAAATCGTTCGGCGGGCCAGATCCGGCCCGCAGGCCGTACGTTTGACACCCCTGGTTTAAACATTAGTATACCAACTTAATCAAAGGTATCTTACTAGCTGTTAATCCAGCTTCATGTGAAAAGTTAACAAAACCTTTTTAGTTAATTAAAGTTAATTATTTCATGTGTTTAAGGGTTTCGTTTCTTGCATTAAGACAGCTTTTATGAAAGTTTGACAGTTAAATTGGTGGATACACACCCAAAAGTAATAATGTAAAAGTAACACTTTAGCAATTGGAATATTGCTAAAGTAACACGTTAGCAATATTCCACATGTGTATGTTGTGTACAAACTTTAGTAATTTCTAACAGACCACTTCACTCTCAGAAAGCAGGTCTGCTGGTGGTTCCTAAAGTCTGTAAAACCAGAATGGTAGGCAGATCCTTTAGCTATCATGCTCCTCTCCAGTGGAACCAACTCCCAGTTTTGGTCCGTGACGCAGACACCCTGTCTACTTTTAAGACTAATCCTAAAACTTTCCTTTTTCCATCCATCCATCGTCTTCCGCTTATCCGGGGTCGGGTCGCGGGTGTAGCAGCTTCAAGAGGGAGGCCCAGACCTTCCTCTCCCCAGCCACTTGGGCCACTTCCTCCGGGGGAATCCCAAAGCGTTCCCAGGCCAGCAGAGTCTCTCCAGCGTGTCCTGGGTATTCCCCTGGGCCTCCTCCCGGTGGGACGTGCCCAGAACACCTCACCAGGGAGGCGTCCAGGAGGCATCCTAACCAGATGCCCGAGCCACCTCAACTGGCTCCTCTCAATGTGAAGGAGCAGTGGCTCTACTCTGAGTCCTCCCCGGATGACTGAGCTCCTCACTTTATCTCTAAGGGAGAGCCCAGACACACTATGGAGAAAACTCATTTTGGCCGCTTGTATCCGGGATCTCGTTCTTTCGGTCACGACCCAAAGCTCGTGACCATAGATGAGGGTAGGAACGTAGATCGACTGGTAAATCGAGAGCTTGGCCTTTTGGCTCAGCTCTCTCTTCACCACAACGGACCGGTACAGCGCCCGCTTCACAGCAGACGTCGCACCAATCCGCCTGTCGATCTCCCGCTCCATCTTCCCCTCATTCGTGAACAAGACCCCAAGATACTTGAACTCCTCCACTAGAAGCTGGCTCTTGGGACTTTCCTTTTTTTACAAAGCTTGAAGTTAGAGTGGTTCATGTTACCCTGAGCTACCTCTATAGTTATGCTGCTGTATGCTTAGGCTGCTGGAGGACATCAGGGCCTATTTTTCTTCAATTTTGCATGACTGTTGTCATTTCAGCTTTTAACTTTTTGTTTTTTCTATTTTTTCTTCATAGTAGGTACACCTGGTCTGGCGTTCTGTTAGCTGTGACATCATCCAGGGAAGACAGATCACCTGTTATTACCATCTAATGTAAAACAGATTACTGGATCAATGTGTGCTTCTGTGCTTTTTTGTCTGTCTTGTTGTGTCTCTTCTCTCTCTTTTGTAACCCCCAGTCGGTCAAGGCAGATTACCGTTCATACTGAGCCCGGTTCTGATGGAGGTTTTTCCTTCCTGTTAATGGGGAGTTTTTCCTTCCACTGTCACTTCATGCTTGATCAGTATGAGGGATTGCTGCAAAGCCATGTACAATGCAAACGACTCTCCCTGTAGCTCTACGCTTCTTCAGGAGTGAATGCTGCTTGTTACGACTTTGATGCAATCAACTGGTTCCCTTATATAGGAATTTATTTTACCAATCTGGATAATCTGACTTAATATGTATAATCTGATTGATTTTGACACTGTAAACTGCCTTTAGATGACATGCAGGCATGGACTGGTAATCGGGCGTACCCGGCATTTTCCTGGTGGGCCGGCAGACCCGACATGTATATTAATAATATGTATTATTATTATTATTATTTTATATATATGCCTCGTTATATTTGCATAATGCATGAAGAAAAATAAAATCAGCAGCGCAAGAGTCTGTTCCGATCATCCGGCCCTTACCACAGGCTACTGCAGCCCATTGGTTATCATCCCTGACAGTCTAAAGGGCTAGGCCAATCATAAAGTAGAAAAACACCTTCACGCTCCATGTGGAACTTTTTGCAGCGGTGTTCACAGTAGTAATGGATAAGAAACGCAAGGGAGACGCAGAGAAACTGCACGAAAAAAAGAAACGAGTTCTTCAAACGGATGCTGCGAAATGTGTAAAACTGACTGACATGTTCCCAACAGCAGGCCTTCATCTGCTCCGGTGTCTGATGTAAAATATAGTGGTGGTGGGTTTAGTCAGTGATGTGCGGTAGGGTTCATAGCTGGTGAGGCACTGACGTCATCAGAGTCAGATTTACAAATATATACACTCTACAGAGTAGACTCGTTGCAAAGTGCTGAAGGAGACTGATTGAGCCAAATAAATTCACCAAGATACATGGAAAAATATTGGTTCTTTGATGAAAATAAAATTGTCATTTGATTGGTAACAGTTTATGAGTTATGATGGATTTCTGCATTTGTAACACATTCTAAAACTATAACCCACATTAAGCACATTTCATTACAGAAACAAAACATGAATAAGTATCGCTGTCTTACCTCTACTTATAATTTAAGTCCCTGCGGCGCTCTTTCTGAACAAAAATATCATAATTTTCCGGTAAAAGTTCCCTTTATCTTCTTCAGTTTTAAAAGTCTCTCTCTGTCTCAGTGGAGCTCACTGCCAGGGAGGAAAGCCTTCCCTGATCAGTCCTGTTCCAGCTGTATGTTTAGAGTCTTTTTAGTGCTTTACTTGTTTAGCAAAACTCGCTAATAAAACATCAATAACTTGTTTTGACTCTACTATTTGGGGATCACGAGCGGTGCCCCTTGAGCGCCCCCTGCCTAGCGGCCAAGGAACTGCCGGCCTCACCTACAACCAGTTCTTTGCTGTTTATGATCGGCCAGCACCACGAAAACATGTTCTCTGCACACAGTTTGATGACCAAAACACAATTCGTAATCCACATATATTAAATTGTGGAAAATCAGTTCATAACTGTTTGAACAATTGAATTTATGATCTAGAGACAGGAAGATGCATTCACAGAATGGAAGTCAGCGCAGTTAACATGGGATTGCGCAATCCCAGGGGAGGCCAAGCTCGCTGCGGCCTCACCGGCTTTGCTATGAAGCGCCACCAAGGATTTACATGAAAAATAGCAAAAAGTCTGCGATTTTAAAGAAAATATGATCAAAAATTAGCAAATTAGATAAATAAAATACTTATTACAAATGACTGAGTAAATCAAAATTTATATTATGTTATTATATATTTTCTTTCTTTCCATGATGACAAGTGAGGCATTTCTCTGGTTCATTTTGTCATTGGCATCCTTTTTTACACAGTGAGTGCACATTAGTCCAATGTTACCCTACAGTATCTGGAAGACTGAATAGATCTGATGAGCAACTTACAATAACTTCTTATAATGATGTAACGTGATAATATGTGTGATTGACCGTGACACCTCTCTTTCTCTCTCTCTCTCTCTGATCTAAGAATAGTTGCTGTGCTGTGGTGGAGTTTACATTTTACAGTGTTAATAAATTAAGATTTTGGAAGTATTTTAAGTGTCCACTCTCACTAATTTCCATTAACCTGGCCTCAAGGTATTGCACAGTTGGTATTGCAAAGTTGGTATACACATTCAGTACACAAAAAAATGTGGTGGGCCAGTCTAATCCAAAATGCCAGGGCCATTTTTTTGTCCCAGTCCACCCCTGATGACATGTTTTATGATTTGGCGTTATATAAATAAAAACTGAAATGTATTGAACAAGAGTAAGTTTGTCAGTTTTCAAGCAGGATTTGTATATCTGTTCAACTTAAATATATAAGGAAACCAAAGAGTTAAGATCACTTACTTACCAAGAGAAATTCCTTTGGGGTTTATTTGTGGTCTCTTGCTGCCCCCTGCTGGACAAGTATGATCAAATACATATGCTTTACATGTCAACTTGGTATCAAAATTCAGATTTCAATCTAAAATGGCTTACTTCCTGTGATACTTGCAGTATGACATTAATTGTAAATTCTGAGCGTCTTGCTGAGATCTACAACTGTACAAAATTTCATTACTCTACGATGAAGTAAGTGAATACCAAAGGGTCCTTTGAAATTTGCTTGGTGGCGCTATAGAGAAACTAAGTCCTGCTCACTAAAGTTTGTTAAGGATTCCTGTTGGGGGGTGGATAAGGATGCATCCAAATGAGTTTTAAGCAGCTCGGCCCAAAACTGTGGAATTCAGAGCCAAACGTATGACAGCAGCGTTTGAGGTGAATATGCCACGCCGCCACGCCCCCCTGCTCCATCGAATCCAGTTGAGCCTGAAATCCACAACATACCAACATGTGTTCTGTCTGTGGACACAGTTTCATGTTGATTAGCTCAGAGGGGTAACATAGCGACCGCTTACAACAAAACATGACACTTCCTGTTGTCAGGGGGCGTGGCCTAAGCAATGTCATCATTTGACCATTGGATATTATAGGAGACCTGATGGTGATCAATTACTGAAAGTTTGATGCCTCTGTGTGTTTCTGTGTAGGAGATATAACAGTTTTATTTTTTGTGGCGAGTAGGTGAACTTTGACCCCTGCTAATGCCCCTTCAACAAGCTTAAAAACTCACCGTTTTGATAACTTTTAATTGGCCATGCCTTATGATCAGACTGCCCGAGTTTCAAGCCGCTCGCTAAAAATCTCTAGGAGGAGATCCATCAAATACCAATGCTATAAACGTCATAAATGGGGTCAAAATCAGACATTCAATCTAAAATGGCCAACTTCCTGTGATATTTACACTATGACATTAATTGTAAATTCTGAGCGTCTTGGTGAGCTCTACCACTGTACCAAATCTCATGTCTCTACGATGAAGTAAGTGAATAGCAAAGGGTCCTTTGAAAATTGCTAAGTGGCGCCGTTGAGGCATTAGGTCACGCCCACCAAAGTTTGTTATGGATTCCTGTTGGGGGGTGGATAAGGATGCATCCAAGTGAGTTTTATGCAGCTCGGCCCAAAAATGTGGAATTCAGAGCCAAACGTATGGCAGCGGCGTTTGAGGTGACTTCACCACGCCGCCACGCTCTCCTGCTCCATCGAATCGACTTGGGGCTGGAATCCACAACACAACAACATGTGTTCTGTCTGTGGACACAGTTTCATGTTGATTAGCTCAGAGGGGTAACATAGCGACCGTTTACAGCAAAACATGACACTTCCTGTTGTCAGGGGGTGTGGCCTAAGTGATGTCATCATTTGACCATTGGATATTATAGGAGACCTGATGATGATTAATCACAGAAAGTTTGGTGCCTCTGTGTGTTTCTGTGTAGGAGATATAACACTTTTATTTTTTGTGGCGAATAGGTGAACTTTGACCCCTGCCAACGCCCCTTCAGCATGCTCAAAAACTCACCGTTTTGATAACTTTTGATTGGCCATGCCTTATGATCAGACTGCCCGAGTTTCAAGCCGATCGCTCGATATCTCTAGGAGGAGTTAGATCTTATACCGATGCTGTAACTGTCAAAATTGAGGTCAAAATCAGACTTTCAATCTAAAATGGCCGACTTCCTGTGATATTTACACTATGACATTAATTGTAAATTCTGAGCGTCTTGGTGAGCTCTACAACTGTACCAAATTTCATGTCTCTACGACGAAGTAAGTGAATAGCAAAGGGTTCTTTGAAAATTTCTAGGTGGCGCCGTTGAGGCATTTTTCTTTAGATTTTTGTGACGACCTTAAAATACAAAATTTTTAAACAGTCACCATGCATCTGCAAAGTTTGGTGAGTTTTTGAAAATGAGAAAGCCCCCAAAAAGGCCCCTCTTTAGGGGGGCAGAATAATAATAATAATAATAATTAAAACCGCAAGCGGTGATGATCGGCCCTCGCAGCCAAGCGCCGCTCTGGCCTATGGGCCACCGCTAGGGTACGCGCACCTCCCGCCGCCAGCCACCGCAGAAGCTGTCATGCATTTTCCTCACCCGTCTAACATGCAATACACACGTATGTGTTGGGCAGCGCTCCCCCACGACTCACAAAAAATCTGGTGCAGATCGGTCGATGCACCGAGGAGACACAGCCGTTGAATAATGAAAATGCATTTGGCCACCGGGCCGGACTAAATCGTTCGGCGGGCAAGATCCGGCCCGCAGGCCGTACGTTTGACACCCCTGGTTTAAACACTAGTATACAAATTTAATTAAAGGTATCTTACTAGCTGTTAATCCAGCTTCATGTGAAAAGTTAACAAAACCTTTTTAGTTATTTAAAGTTAATTATTTCATGTGCTTAAGGGTTTCGTTTCTTGCATTAAGACAGCTGTTATGAAAGTTTGACAGTTAAATTGGTGGATACACACCCAAAAGTAATAATGTAAAAGTAACACTTTAGCAATTGGAATATTGCTAAAGTAACACGTTAGCAATATTCCACATGTGTATGTTGTGTACAAACTTTAGTAATTTCTAACAGACCACTTCACTCTCAGAAAGCAGGTCTGCTGGTGGTTCCTAAAGTCTGTAAAACCAGAATGGTAGGCAGATCCTTTAGCTATCATGCTCCTCTCCAGTGGAACCAACTCCCAGTTTTGGTCCGTGACGCAGACACCCTGTCTACTTTTAAGACTAATCCTAAAACTTTCCTTTTTCCATCCATCCATCGTCTTCCGCTTATCTGGGGTCAGGTCGCGGGTGTAGCAGCTTAAAGAGGGAGGCCCAGACCTTCCTCTCCCCAGCCACTTGGGCCACTTCCTCCGGGGGAATCCCAAAGCGTTCCCAGGCCAGCAGAGTCTCTCCAGCGTGTCCTGGGTCTTCCCCTGGGCCTCCTCCCGGTGGGACGTGCCCAGAACACCTCACCAGGGATGCGTCCAGGAGGCATCCTAACCAGATGCCCGAGCCACCTCAACTGGCTCCTCTCAATGTGAAGGAGCAGCGGCTTTATTCTGAGTCCTCCCCGGATGACTGAGCTCCTCACCCTATCTCTAAGGGAGAGCCCAGACACACTATGGAGAAAACTCATTTTGGCCGCTTGTGTCCGGGATCTCGTTCTTTCCGTCACGACCCAAAGCTCGTGACCATAGATGAGGGTAGGAACGTAGATCGACTGGTAAATCGAGAGCTTGGCCTTTTGGCTCAGCTCTCTCTTCACCACAACGGACCGGTACAGCGCCCGCTTCACAGCAGACGTTGCACCAATCCGCCTGTCGATCTCCCGCTCCATCTTCCCCTCATTCGTGAACAAGACCCCAAGATACTTGAACTCCTCCACTAGAAGCTGGCTCTTGGGACTTTCCTTTTTGACAAAGCTTATAGTTAGAGTGGCTCATGTTACGCTGAGCTACCTTTTATAGTTATGCTGCTATAGGCTTAGGCTGCTGGAGGACATCAGGGTCTACTGTTCTTCGTTTTTGCATGACTGTTGTCATTTCAGCTTTTAACTTTTTGTTTTTTCTATTTTTTCTTCATAGTAGGTACACCTGGTCTGGCGTTCTGTTAGCTGTGACATCATCCAGGGAAGACAGATCACCTGTTATTACCATCTAATGTAAAACAGATTACTGGATCAATGTGTGCTTCTGTGCTTTTTTGTCTGTCATGTTGTGTCTCTTCTCTCTCTTTTGTAACCCCCAGTCAGTCAAGGCAGATTACCGTTCATACTGAGCCCGGTTCTGCTGGAGGTTTTTCCTTCCTGTTAATGGGGAGTTTTTCCTTCTGCTGTCACTTCATGCTTGATCAGTATGAGGGATTGCTGCAAAGCCATGTACAATGCAAACGACTCTCCCTGTGGCTCTACGCTTCTTCAGGAGTGAATGCTGCTTGTTACGACTTTGATGCAATTAACTGGTTCACTTATATAGGAATTTCTTTTACCAATCTGGATAATCTGACTTAATATGTATAATCTGATTGATTTTGACATTGTAAACTGCCGTTAGATGACATGTTTTATGATTTGGCGTTATATAAATAAAAACTTAAATGTATTGAACAAGAGTAAGTTTGTCAGTTTTCAAGCAGGATTTGTATATCTGTTCAACATAAATATATAAGGAAACCAAAGAGTTAAGATCACTTACTTACCAAGAGAGATTCCTTTGGGGTTTATTTGTGGTCTCTTGCTGCCCCCTGCTGGACAAGTATGATCAAATACATATGCTTTACATGTCAACTTGGTATCAAAATTCAGATTTCAATCTAAAATGGCTTACTTCCTGTGATACTTGCAGTATGACATTAATTGTAAATTCTGAGCGTCTTGCTGAGATCTACAACTGTACAAAATTTCATTACTCTACGATGAAGTAAGTGAATAGCAAAAGGTCCTTTGAAAATTGCTTGGTGGCGCTATAGAGAAACTAAGTCCTGCTCACTAAAGTTTGTTATGGATTCCTGTTGGGGGGTGGATAAGGATGCATCCAAATGAGTTTTAGGCAGCTCGGCCCAAAACTGTGGAATTCAGAGCCAAACGTATGACAGCAGCGTTTGAGGTGACTTCGCCACGCCGCCACGCCCCCCTGCTCCATCCAATCCAGTTGAGCCTGAAATCCACAACATACCAACATGTGTTCTGTCTGTGGACACAGTTTCATGTTGATTAGCTCAGAGGGGTAACATAGCGACCGCTTACAACAAAACATGACACTTCCTGTTGTCAGGGGGCGTGGCCTAAGCAATGTCATCATTTGACCATTGGATATTATAGGAGAACTGATGGTGATCAATCACAGAAAGTTTGGTGCCTCTGTGTGTTTCTGTGTAGGAGATATAACACTTTTATTTTTTGTGGCGAATAGGTGAACTTTGACCCCTGCCAACGCCCCTTCAGCATGCTCAAAAACTCACCGTTTTGATAACATTTGATTGGCCATGCCTTATGATCAGACTGCCCGAGTTTCAAGCCGATCGCTCGATATCTCTAGGAGGAGTTAGATCTTATACCAATGCTGTAACTGTCAAAATTGAGGTCAAAATCAGACTTTCAGTCTAAAATGGCCAACTTCCTGTGATACTTGCATTATGACATTAATTGTAAATTCTGAGCGTCTTGTTGAGCTCTACAACTGTACCAAATCTCATGTCTCTACGACGAAGTAAGTGAATAGCAAAGGGTCCTTTGAAAATTTCTAGGTGGCGCCGTTGAGGCATTTTTCTTTAGATTTTTGTGACGACCTTAAAATACAAAATTTTTAAACAGTCACCATGCATCTGCAAAGTTTGGTGAGTTTTTGAAAATGAGAAAGCCCCCAAAAAGGCCCCTCTTTAGGGGGGCAGAATAATAAGAATAAGAATAAGAATAATAATTAAAACCGCAAGCGGTGATGATCGGCCCTCGCAGCCAAGCGCCGCTCTGGCCTAAGGGCCACCGCTAGGGTACGCGCACCTCCCGCCGCCAGCCACCGCAGAAGCTGTCATGCATTTTCCTCACCCGTCTACCATGCAATACACACGTATGCGTTGGGCAGCGCTCCCCCACGACTCACAAAAAATGTGGTGCAGATCGGTCGATGCACCGAGGAGACACAGCCGTTGAATAATAAAAATGCATTTGGCCACCGGGCCGGACTAAATCGTTCGGCGGGCCAGATCCGGCCCGCAGGCCGTACGTTTGACACCCCTGGTTTAAACATTAGTATACCAACTTAATCAAAGGTATCTTACTAGCTGTTAATCCAGCTTCATGTGAAAAGTTAACAAAACCTTTTTAGTTATTTAAAGTTAATTATTTCATGTGTTTAAGGGTTTCGTTTCTTGCATTAAGACAGCTTTTATGAAAGTTTGACAGTTAAATTGGTGGATACACACCCAAAAGTAATAATGTAAAAGTAACACTTTGGCAATTGGAAAATTGCTAAAGTAACACGTTAGCAATATTCCACATGTGTATGTTGTGTACAAACTTTAGTAATTTCTAACAGACCACTTCACTCTCAGAAAGCAGGTCTGCTGGTGGTTCCTAAAGTCTGTAAAACCAGAATGGTAGGCAGATCCTTTAGCTATCATGCTCCTCTCCAGTGGAACCAACTCCCAGTTTTGGTCCGTGACGCAGACACCCTGTCTACTTTTAAGACTAATCCTAAAACTTTCCTTTTTCCATCCATCCATCGTCTTCCACTTATCCGGGGTCAGGTCGCAGGGGCAGCTTCAGTAGGGAGGCCCAGACCTTCCTCTCCCCAGCCACTTGGGCCACTTCCTCCGGGAGAATCCCAAAGCGTTCCCAGGCCAGCATAGTCTCTCCAGCGTGTCCTGGGTCTTCCTCTGGGCCTCCTCCCGGTGGGACGTGCCCAGAACACCTCATCAGGGAGGCGTCCAGGAGGCATCCTGACCAGATGCCCGAGTCACCTCAACTGGCTCCTCTCAATGTGGAGGAGCAGCGGCTCTACTCTGAGTCCTCCCCGGATGACTGAGCTCCTCACCCTATCTCTAAGGGAGAGCCCAGACACACTATGGAGAAAACTCATTTTGGCCGCTTGTATCCGGGATTTCGTTCTTTCGGTCACGACCCAAAGCTCGTGACCATAGATGAGGGTAGGAACGTAGATCGACTGGTAAATCGAGAGCTTGGCCTTTTGGCTCAGCTCTCTCTTCACCACAACGGATCGGTACAGCGCACGCTTCACAGCAGACGTCGCACCAATCCGCCTGTCGATCTCCCGCTCCATCTTCCCCTCATTCGTGAACAAGACCCCAAGATACTTGAACTCCTCCACTAGAAGCTGGCTCTTGGGACTTTCCTTTTTGACAAAGATTATAGTTAGAGTGGTTCATGTTACGCTGAGCTACCTCTATAGTTATGCTGCTATAGGCTTAGGCTGCTGGAGGACATCAGGGTCTATTGTTCTTCAATTTTGCATGACTGTTGTCATTTCAGCTTTTACCTTTTTGTTTTTTCTATTTTTTCTTCATAGTAGGTACACCTGGTCTGGCGTTCTGTTAGCTGTGACATCATTCAGGGAAGACAGATCACCTGCTATTACCATCTAATGTAAAACAGATTACTGGATCAATGTGTGCTTCTGTGCTTTTTTGTCTGTCTTGTTGTGTCTCTTCTCTCTCTTTTGTAACCCCCAGTCGGTCAACGCAGATTACCGTTCATACTGAGCCCGGTTCGGCTGGAGGTTTTTCCTTCCTGTTAATGGGGAGTTTTTCCTTCTGCTGTCACTTCATGCTTGATCAGTATGAGGGATTGCTGCAAAGCCATGTACAATGCAAACGACTCTCCCTGTGGCTCTACGCTTCTTCAGGAGTCAATGCTGCTTGTTACGACTTTGATGAAATCAACTGGTTCCCTTATATAGGAATTTCTTTTACCAATCTGGATAATCTGACTTAATATGTATAATCTGATTGATTTTGACATTGTAAACTGCCTTTAGATGACATGCAGGCCGGCAGACCCGACATGTATATTAATAATATGTATTATTATTATTAATATTATTATTATTTTATATATCTGCCTCGTTATATTTGCATAATGCATGAAGAAAAATATCAGCAGCGCAAGAGTCTGTTCCGATCATCCAGCCCTTACCACAGGCTACTGCAGCCCATTGGTTATCATCCCTGACAGTCTAAAGGGCTAGGCCAATCATAAAGTAGAAAAACACCTTCACGCTCCATGTGGAACTTTGTGCAGCGGTGTTCACAGTAGTAATGGATAAGAAACGCAAGGGAGGCGCAGAGAAACTGCACGAAAAAAAGAAACGAGTTCTTCAAACGGATGCTGCGAAATGTGTCAAACTGACTGACATGTTCCCAACAGCAGGCCCTTCATCTGCTCCGGTGTCTGGTGTAAAATATGGTGGTGGTGGTTGTAGTCAGTGACGTGCGGTAGAGTTCATAGCTGGTGAGGCACTGACGTCATCAGAGTCAGATTTACAAATATATACACTCTACAGAGTAGACTCGTTGCAAAGTGCTGAAGGAGACTGATTGAGCCAAATAAATTCACCAAGATACATGGAAAAATATTGATTCTTTGATGAAAAAAATTGTCATTTGATTGGTAACAGTTTATGAGTTATGATGGATTTCTGCATTTGTAACACATTCTAAAACTATAACCCACATTATGCACATTTTATCACAAAAACAAAACATGAATAAGTATCGCTGTCTTACCTCTACTTATAATTTAAGTCCCTGTGGCGCTCTTTCTGAACAAAAATATCATCATTTTCCGGTAAAAGTTCTCTTTATCTTCTTCAGTTTTAAAAGTCTCTCAGTCTCAGTGGAGCTCACTGCCAGGGAGGAAAGCCTTCCTTGATCAGTCCTGTTCCAGCTGTATGTTTAGAGTCTTTTTAGTGCTTTACTTGTTTAGCAAAACTCGCTAATAAAACATCAATAACTTGTTTTGACTCTACTATTTGGGGATCACGAGCGGTGCCCCTTGAGCGCCCCCTGCCTAGTGGCCAAGGAACTGCTGGCCTCACCTACAACCAGTTCTTTGCTGTTTATGATCGGCCAGCACCACGAAAACATGTTATCTGCACACAGTTTGATGACCAAAACACAATTCGTAATCCACATATATTAAATTGTGGAAAATCAGTTCATAACTGTTTGAACAATTGAATTTATGATCTAGAGACAGGAAGATGCATTCACAGAATGGAAGTCAGCGCAGTTACCATGGGATTGCGCAATCCCAGGGGAGGCCAAGCTCGCTGCGGCCTCACCGGCTTCGCTATGAAGCGCCACCAAGGATTTACATGAAAAATAGCGAAAAGTCTGCGATTTTAAAGAAAATATGATCAAAAATTAGGAAATTAGATAAATAAAATACTTATTACAAATGACTGAGTAAATCAAAATTTATATTATGTTATTATATATTTTCTTTCTTTCCATGATGACAAGTGAGGCATTTCTCTGGTTCATTTTGTCATTGGCATCCTCTTTTACACAGTGAGTGCACATTAGTCCAATGTTACCCTACAGTATCTGGAAGACTGAATAGATCTGATGAGCAACTTACAATAACTTCTTATAATGATGTAACGTGATAATATGTGTGATTGACCGTGACACCTCTCTTTCTCTCTCTCTCTCTCTGATCTAAGAATAGTTGCTGTGCTGTGGTGGAGTTTACATTTTACAGTGTTAATAAATTAAGATTTTGGAAGTATTTTAAGTGTCCACTCACTAATTTCCATTATCCTGACTTCAAGGTATTGCACAGTTGGTATTGCACAGTTGGTATACACATTCAGTACACAAAAAAAATGTGGTGGGCCAGTCTAATCCAAAATGCCAGGGCCAATTTTTTGTCCCAATCCACCCCTGATGACATGTTTCATGATTTGGCGCTATATAAATAAAAACTGAAATGTATTGAACAAGAGTTTGTCAGTTTTCAAGCAGGATTTGTATATCTGTTCAACTTAAATATACAAGGAAACCAAAGAGTTAAGATCACTTACTTACCAAGAGAAATTCCTTTGGGGTTTATTTGTGGTCTCTTGCTGCCCCCTGCTGGACAAGTATGATCAAATACATATGCTTTACATGTCAACTTGGTATCAAAATTCAGATTTCAATCTAAAATGGCTTACTTCCTGTGATACTTGCAGTATGACATTAATTGTAAATTCTGAGCGTCTTGCTGAGATCTACAACTGTACAAAATTTCATTACTCTACGATGAAGTAAGTGAATACCAAAGGGTCCTTTGAAATTTGCTTGGTGGCGCTATAGAGAAACTAAGTCCTGCTCACTAAAGTTTGTTAAGGATTCCTGTTGGGGGTGGATAAGGATGCATCCAAATGAGTTTTAAGCAGCTCGGCCCAAAACTGTGGAATTCAGAGCCAAACGTATGACAGCAGCGTTTGAGGTGAATATGCCACGCCGCCACGCCCCCCTGCTCCATCCAATCCAGTTGAGCCTGAAATCCACAACATACCAACATGTGTTCTGTCTGTGGACACAGTTTCATGTTGATTAGCTCAGAGGGGTAACATAGCGACCGCTTACAACAAAACATGACACTTCCTGTTGTCAGGGGGCGTGGCCTAAGCAATGTCATCATTTGACCATTGGATATTATAGGAGACCTGATGGTGATCAATCACTGAAAGTTTGATGCCTCTGTGTGTTTCTGTGTAGGAGATATAACAGTTTTATTTTTTGTGGCGAGTAGGTGAACTTTAACCCTTGCTAATGCCCCTTCAACAAGCTCAAAAACTCACCGTTTTGATAACTTTTAATTGGCCATGCCTTATGATCAGACTGCCCGAGTTTCAAGCCGCTCCCTAAAAATCTCTAGGAGGAGATCCATCAAATACCAATGCTATAAACGTCAAAAATGGGGTCAAAATCAGACATTCAATCTAAAATGGCCGACTTCCTGTGATATTTACACTATGACATTAATTGTAAATTCTGAGCGTCTTGGTGAGCTCTACCACTGTACCAAATCTCATGTCTCTACGATGAAGTAAGTGAATAGCAAAGGGTCCTTTGAAAATTGCTAAGTGGCGCCGTTGAGGCATTAGGTCACGCCCACCAAAATTTGTTATGGATTCCTGTTGGGGGGTGGATAAGGATGCATCCAAGTGAGTTTTATGCAGCTCGGCCCAAAAATGTGGAATTCAGAGCCAAACGTATGGCAGCGGCGTTTGAGGTGACTTCACCACGCCGCCACGCTCTCCTGCTCCATCGAATCGACTTGGGGCTGGAATCCACAACACAACAACATGTCTTCTGTCTGTGGACACAGTTTCATCTTGATTAGCTCAGAGGGGTAACATAGCGACCGTTTACAGCAAAACATGACACTTCCTGTTGTCAGGGGGTGTGGCCTAAGTGATGTCATCATTTGACCATTGGATATTATAGGAGACCTGATGATGATTAATCACAGAAAGTTTGGTGCCTCTGTGTGTTTCTGTGTAGGAGATATAACACTTTTATTTTTTGTGGCGAATAGGTGAACTTTGACCCCTGCCAACGCCCCTTCAGCATGCTCAAAAACTCACCGTTTTGATAACTTTTGATTGGCCATGCCTTATGATCAGACTGCCCGAGTTTCAAGCCGATCGCTCGATATCTCTAGGAGGAGTTAGATCTTATACCGATGCTGTAACTGTCAAAATTGAGGTCAAAATCAGACTTTCAATCTAAAATGGCCGACTTCCTGTGATATTTACACTATGACATTAATTGTAAATTCTGAGCGTCTTGGTGAGCTCTACAACTGTACCAAATTTCATGTCTCTACGACGAAGTAAGTGAATAGCAAAGGGTCCTTTGAAAATTTCTAGGTGGCGCCGTTGAGGCATTTTTCTTTAGATTTTTGTGACGACCTTAAAATACAAAATTTTTAAACAGTCACCATGCATCTGCCAAGTTTGGTGAGTTTTTGAAAATGAGAAAGCCCCCAAAAAGGCCCCTCTTTAGGGGGGCAGAATAATAATAATAATAATAATAATAATAATAATTAACACTACAGATACAATAGGCCTTCGCAGCGCTTAGCTGCTCGGGCCTAATAATAATAATAATTAACACTACAGATACAATAGGCCTTCGCAGCGCTTAGCTGCTCGGGCCTAATAAGAAACAACACAGAAACAATAGGCCTTCGCAGCGCTTCGCTGCTCGGGCCTAATTAAAGCCGCAAGCGGCGATGAGCGGCCCTCGCAGCCAAGCACCGCTGGGGTACGCGCACCGCCTGCCGCCAGCCACCGCAGAAGCTGTCACGCAATTTCCCTGCCCGTCCACCGGGCGATTCACACGAACCCGTTTGGCAGCGCTCCCCCACAACTCACAAAAAATCAGGTGCAGATCGGTTGATGCAGCGAGGAGATACAGCCGTTGAATAATGATAATGCATTTGGCCACTGGGCCGGACTAAATCGTTTGGCGAGCCGTACGTTTGACACCCCTGGTTCAAACATTAGTTTACTGGTTGAAATGCAGTTCAAAGTCTTCAGCTGAAAGGTTGTACACAAAAAAGGTGTTGCACACAAATAAAACTTGTTTTGCACACAAAAATATATGTTTCACACAAAAAAATTGTTTTGCAAACTGTTCGCCAACCTTGCGCTCAAAATATCATTTATAAGTTTTCCTCCAGTACAAAATGGTCTCTGCTCGACTACAAAACAATCCCACCCACGCTGCAGTAAATTTATGCCAAAATTCACGTGATGCATTAAGAGTTGTTGTTGGTCAGACTTCCCGACAGGAGAGGTTAAACCAAGTTGATGGAGATGAGCAGACAGGACGCTCTCGGGTAGGAGACTGAGTGACAGGCTGGTTGGAAACAGGTGCGTGCGTTGCTTCGTCAGAGAAATCTATCTGAAGGAAGAAGGAAAAGGTTGGCGGTAGGCATAAGCAAGTTTGTGACTGGATCAGGATGGCGGCTCAGGTTGTAGAGAATGAGGAAGAACTACATAGTGATATGGATACGGATAGTTGAACGCCAGTTGCTAGTTACCGAGGAAGTGGAAAATTCAAAAGTAGTGAAGCAGGCAGAGGTTCTGGGAATTCAGGAGACAAAAGAAATCTTGAAGACGACAGTACAGATGATGGAAGCAAGGGTGTGCATAAAAAGATTCAATTCAATTCAATTTTATTTACGTCAGACCAGGTGTACCTACTATGAAGAAAAAAAGAGAGAAAGCAAAAAGTTAAAAGCTGAAATGTCAACAGTCATTTCAATGTAATGGAATGAAAAACTGGAGAACAGTAGAAATCAGTAGAGTGATAAAAATATACCCTGATGTCCTCCAGTAGCCTAAGCCTATAGCAGCACAACTATAGATGTAGCTCAGGGTAACATGAGCCACTCTAACTAGAAGCTTTGTCGAAAAGGAAAGTTTCAAGATTAGTCTTAAAAGTAGACGGGGTGTCTGCCTCACGGACCAAAACTGGGAGTTGGTTCCACAGGAGAGGAGCCTGATAGCTAAAGGATCTGCCTCCCATTCTACTTTTAGAGACTCTAGGAACCACCAGCAGACCTGCAGTCTGAGAGCGAAGTGCTCTGTTAGGAACATACGGGGTAATCAGAGCTCTGATATATGATGGAGCTTGATTATTAAGGGCTTTATACGTTAGAAGAATTTTAAATTCTATTCTTGATTTAACAGGAAGCCAATTAAGGGAAGCTAAAATTGGAGAAATATGATCCCTCTTGTTGATTTTCATCAGAACTCTTGCTGCAGCATTTTGGATCAGCTGAAGACTCTGAAAAGATCATGAAAGAGGAGGTGAAGATAACATTAAAATTCAAAAAGGAAGATGAAAATATTGCTCTGAGCCCAAAAATAGTTTCTAAGGAAACAAAAAAGAAAATAGGGGAAGTTGAAATGGCTAAAACGCTGAGAGATGGAAGCTTGCTAAATGTTTGTAAATTGGAAGAACAAAAAAGGAAAGCAATGAGTGTTGAGAGTATTGGAAATAAAAGAGTGGAAAGTAAAAGAGTGTTGGGAGAAAAGAAAGGATCCCGAGGAGTTATTTATGGAATTCCAGTTAATGAAGATCTAGAGAAATTAAAACATAAAATCATGTTAAAGTCAAGGATATAAAGAGACAGAAAACAGTTAATAATGAGCGAGTTGACAGCTTATCTGTGCTTCTGGAATTTTCTACTCCAGAAGTTCCAGATAGAGTCAAAGTGGGTTTCTTGTGTTATTCAGTTAGGCCTTATGTTCCACCTCCACTTCGGTGTTTCAAGTGTCAGAGGTATGGTCACATTTGCTGCAGTGTGCAGGGGCAAACAGAGCTGTTTAAAATGTGGAGGGGACCACAAAATACAAGAATATGGTGAAAATGTTCAGGATAAATGCTGTAATTGTGGTGGGGAACATAGGGCAACATATGGAGGGTGTGAAAGGTTATGTAACTGGTAATTTAGTAGAGCAGATTGGGAGAAATATAAGGAAATAAGTGAAGATAAAATTAAGGAAATTGACATGAATCTTGGTATTGATTCATTAAACAAAATCTTTTGTAGTTCAATCATAGAAGCTGTTCAACAGTCAGTTCCAAAGAAAGGAGGGATACATAAAAAGAAGATAATTCCATGGTGGACAATAGAATGTGACCAGGCTATTAAATCCCGAAATAAAGCTTTTAAAATTCTAAAAAGAAATCAGAATTTTCAAAATTTAATTGAATACAAGAAGATGCAAGCTATAGTAAAAAGAGTTATAAGAAATACAAAAAGAGAATATTGGAGAAATTATTGTAATTCATTAGGAAGAGAAACAGATATAGGGAAAGTATGGAAAATGATTAAACGAATGAATGGTATTAAAAGGGATTATAGTTATCCAGTTTTAGTTAGTGATAGAACAACGGCAGTTATTAATGAAGAAAAAGCAACAATGTTGTCACAAACATTTGTACAAATACATAGTTCCAATAATATTAGTGAAGAGTAGAAAAAGGATAGAGCTATAACTTTATTGGAAAAAGGACATATGATAAACAGAGAAGAAGGAAATAGTATTATTAAAATCGATTTTTCTATAGCGGAGTTAAGACGAGCCATGAGGAAAGTTAAGATGTCAACCCCAGGGAGTCATCAAATATGGTATATAATGATAAATAAGCTAAGTGAACACTCAAAATTAATATTATTAGATATTTATAATAGAAAATGGGAAATGACCTAGAAGTTGGAAAGAGGCTATTGTGGTTCCAATTCCAAAAACGGGTAAAGATAGCTCAAAACCAGAAAATTATAGACCTATTGCTTTAACATCATGTTTAAGTAAAATTATGGAGAAAATGGTAATTGAAAGATTAATTTATTTTGTTGAATCAAAAGGGTACTTATCAAATTATCAAAGCGGTTTCAGAAGAGGAAGGAATACTATGGATCCAATTGTGTGTTTACAACATGAGGTACTAACAGCAAAAGTTAATAAAGAACGTGTTTTGGCAGTGTTCTTAGATATAGAAAAGGCTTATGATATGATGTGGAAAGAGGGATTATTGATCAAATTGAGGAAAATGTAAATTTCTGGAAGAATTTATCATTGGGTAGAGAACTTTTTAACAATTCAATTCAATTTTATTTATATAACGCCAATTCATAAACATGTCATCTCGAGGCACTTTACAAAGTCAAAATCAATCATATTATACAGATTGGTCAAATATTTCCTATATAAGGAAACCAGTTGATTGCATCAAAGTCCCAACAAGCAGCATTCACTCCTGGAGAAGCGTAGAGCCACAGGGAGAGTCGTCTGCATTGTACATGGCTTTGCAGCAATCCCTCATACTGAGCAAGCATGAAGCAACAGTGGGAAGAAAAACCACCCATTAACGGGAAGGAAAAACCTCCAGCAGAACCAGAACCAGGCTCAGTATGAACGGTCATCTGCCTCGACCGACTGGGGGTTACAGAAGACAGAGCAGAGACACAAGACAGACAAAAAAGCACAGAAGCACACATTGATCCAGTGATCTGTTATACATTAGATGGTAATAGTGGTGATCTGTCTTCCCTGGATGATGTCACAGTTAACAGAACGTCAGACTAGGTGTACCTACTATGAAGAAAAAAGAGAGAGAACAAAAGGTTACAAGCTGAAATGACAACAGTCATTTCAATGTAATGCAATGCAAAACTGGAGAACAGTAGACTGGGGAACAGTAGAAATCAGTAGAGTGAGAGAAATAGGCCCCGATGTCCTCCAGCAGCCTAGGCCTATAGCAGCATAACTACAGATGTAGCTCAGGGTAACATGAGCCACTCTAACTATAAGCTTAAATTCTATTCTTGATTTAACAGGAAGCCAATGAAGGGAAGCTAAAATTGGAGAAATATGATCCCTCTTGTTGATTTTCATCAGAACTCTTGCTGCAGCATTTTGGATCAGCTGAAGACTTCAAACTGCATTTTGTGGACTTCCTGATAGTAAAGAATTACAATAGTCCAGCCTTGAAGTAACAAATGCATGGAATAGTTTTTCAGCATCACCCCTGGACAGAATGTTTCTAATTTTGGCGATATTCCTGAGGTGAAAAAAGGAAACTCTGGAAACCTGTTTAATATGGGATTTAAATGATATGTCTTGGTCGAAGACAACACCAAGATTTTTAACTTTATTTCCAGAGGCCAGAATGGATAATACAGGTAAGAGTTGGTAAGAGTCTTTCAGGGAGAAATTAAAAAGAACCACACAAGGCAGTATTATCAGTCCTTTATTATTTTCAGTTATGATAAATGATGCACTTAAAGAAATAGAAAATGAATTGGGTTGTTCATTGTTTGCCGATGACGGAGCTATTTGGAAACGTAGAAGGAATGTTAAATTTATTGTAGGGAAAGTCCAAAAAGCAATTCATAAGATTGAACAATGGTCTTACAAATGGAGTTTTAAATTTTCGGTAGATAAAACAAAAGTATTGCTTTTTACTCAGAAAAGAAATCAAGAAGTACAACTGAAGTTATATAATCAAGATTGTACTGTTCTCTCTATGTGTTTTGCTCTTGCGTGAACACAGATAAACAGCCAGCCAAACTCCTTATTCAAGAGCCAGGAAGTGAGCGGCTTGCTCCTTTATTATCTTCTTACACATTTAGTCAGCATTTCTGACTACTTTGAATCCGGTGAGTTCAACATAAAAGCACTGCAAATTCATTTAAAACAGAGAACGGTATATTAACATTTCAAAGTAGTTTTTAAATGTCTTTTAAACATATTAAACATATTCGGGGCAGAACAAAGATCTAGAGAGAGTAAAGCAATTACAATTCTTAGGAGTATGGTTTGATG
Organism: Fundulus diaphanus; assembly: GCA_037039145.1. Classification (NCBI taxonomy): domain Eukaryota; kingdom Metazoa; phylum Chordata; class Actinopteri; order Cyprinodontiformes; family Fundulidae; genus Fundulus; species Fundulus diaphanus. The sequence goes on along the minus strand of CM073131.1, from coordinate 56,574,612 downwards.
AAAAACTATCCTGGGAAGTGCACATAGATAAGGTTTTTGAAAAATGTAAAAAGATACTTAATATATTGAGATGTTTAATTGGGTATTAATGATCAGATAGGAAAGCTATAAGATTAGTTTATATAAATCTAATTAGATCTACAATTGATTATGGAAGTATAGTGTATGGATCAGCATCGGAGACAGTACTTAAAAAATTGGATATCATACAATATCAAGCATTGCGCTTAATAACAGGAGCAATAAGGACAACTTCAACATCAGCTTTACAGGTGGAAGTGGGTGAAATGCCGTTAGGACTGAGAAGAATACAACTGTCATTAAATTACTGGGTTAATTTGCAAGGACACGATCAAGTCCATCCTACAAAGGTAACTTTACATTCCTGCAGTGAAAAAGAAGGTTCATAATAAGTCATTTGGTTGGACAATTATTCAGAAAGCAACAGAATTAGGATTAAATCATTGAAATATTAGTCCAACAGTACCATTATCAATAACACCACCATGGATTTTACCTGAAACAAAAGTAGATTTAACAATATTGGAAAAGAAAAATAGAGATAAAATGTATATATGTAATTCTTTAATAGTGGAGGAATAAATAGAACAGTTTTATAATTATGTAAAAATGTATGAATTAGAGTCCGAGTCGTCAGGGCATGTTGAACGCTTCGTCCATTTATTTTCCTCTTTGCATATCAAATGTCCATCGTACATGAACACATCTCCAGACAACATATAAAGCAGACTTGCTTGCTTGTATTTATCTTTTTGCGGTCAAAAACTGTTTTCCCCTTCCGGGTGGAAAACCTACCTATCAAAGAAAAGTTCCCCCCTTAAATAGACATGAACGCTAATTACCCAATCAATGCATTTGCGCTCCTACATATAGGATTAAAGATTAAAATCTTATTTCTTTTAAAGGCTAGCTAAAGATATTTTAAAGCTGCTTCCACTTTTGGACGAATGTGTATGAATGGTTTGGTAAAATATGTACCGTGACTTACAGATGACGCCCAAACATTTGGGTTTGCTGCCATCTTGTGTTGGAAATAATAAATGTTTTTTCCTTCAAAACACAATTCATGTTATAAATAATTGTCAAAAAAATATGGTTGGACGTAGCAAAAATGTTTTTGATAACTTTTGATCCTCTATGTGTGAGGAATTTTTTGGAGTAACTTTGAATGCCATAAGTGTAACGGTTTAGGAGTAGTTTATTCAAATGTAACACCCAAAAATATGGGAAAATGACATCTTTGATGAGAAATGAATGATTTCCTGTAGGAGGTAGCCCATTGCTTCAAGAGGCTTTTTTGTAGGGCCTATGAAGTTACATGCACTTACCGAGTTTCATATTTCTCAGACAAAGCATGGCTTGGGGCTTACTGATTTAATGCGTTTTTAATGGTTTTCCACAAACCTGATTTTTGCAATGCGACAGCTCAGGCAAATATGCATATTTCATAAAACCTTTGATAACTTTTAACCCTCAAGGTCTCATCTACATGCTGAAATAATTTGAAAGTGATAGCTTAAAATGCCTAGGACTAGTTTGTTAAAGTTCAAGGCAAAAACGGCCAATATTTTACCCTTTGACCCAAAATGGCAGACTTCCTGTGGGTTTTAGAGCATACACCCAAGAGACTTTTTTTCATAATTTTAAAAAAGCTACCTAGGTAAAAAATTTCAGCTTTCTACATGTTACGGTTTGGCCCAACTCACTCTAGTTGGCGCTGTTGAGCGGGTTTGCCACGCCCGCTTTCAATTACACTAAAACTATGCGATTTCTCACGGGGGACAATTTTGGGTAAAGTTTGGTGAGTTTTCATGCATGTTTAGGCCTCCAAAAAGCCGTTTCAAAAGTCCAAAGAATAAATAATAATAATAATAATAATAAAATCTGCAGTTACAATAGGCCTTCGCAGCGCTTAGCTGCTCGGGCCTAATAATAATAAGAAACAACACAGAAACAATAGGCCTTCGCAGCGCTTCGCTGCTCGGGCCTAATAATAATAATAATAATAATAATAATAATAATAATTAAAGCCGCAAGCGGCGATGAGCGGCCCTCGCAGCCAAGCACCGCTGGGGTACGCGCACCGCCTGCCGCCAGCCACCGCAGAAGCTGTCACGCAATTTCCCTGCCCGTCCACCGGGCAATTCACACGAACCCGTTTGGCAGCGCTCCCCCACAACTCACAAAAAATCAGGTGCAGATCGGTCCATGCAGCGAGGAGATACAGCCGTTGAATAATGATAATGCATTTGGCCACCGGGCCGGACTAAATCGTTCAGCGAGCCTACCGTTTGACACCCCTGGTTCAAACATTAGTTTACTGGTTGAAATGCAGTTCAAAGTCTTCAGCTGAAAAGTTGTACACAAAAAAGGTGTTGCACACAAATAAAACTTGTTTTGCACACAAAAATATATGTTTCACACAAAAAAAATTTGTTTTGCAAACTGCCAACCTTGCGCTCAAAATATCATTTATAAGTTTTCCTCCAGTACAAAATGGTCTCTGCTCGACTACAAAACAATCCCACCCACGCTGCAGTAAATTTATGCCAAAAGTCACGTGATGCATTAAGAGTTGTTGTTCAGACTTCCCGACAGGAGAGGTTAAACCATGTTGATGGAGATGAGCAGACAGGACGCTCTCGGGTAGGAGACTGAGTGACAGGCTGGTTGGAAACAGGTGCGTGCGTTGCTTCGTCAGAGAAATCTATCTGAAGGAAGAAGGAAAAGGTTGGCGGTAGGCATAAGCAAGTTTGTGACTGGATCAGGATGGCGGCTCAGGTTGTAGAGGATGAGGAAGAACTACATAGTGATATGGATACGGATAGTTGAACGCCAGTTGCTAGTTACCGGGGAAGTGGAAAATTCAAAAGTAGTGAAGCAGGCAGAGGTTCTGGGAATTCAGGAGACAAAGGAAATCTTGAAGACGACAGTACAGATGATGGAAGCAAGGGTGTGCATAAAAAGATTCAATTCAATTCAATTTTATTTACGTCAGACCAGGTGTACCTACTATGAAGAAAAAAGAGAGAGAGCAAAAAGTTAAAAGCTGAAATGTCAACAGTCATTTCAATGTAATGGAATGAAAAACTGGAGAACAGTAGACTGTAGAACCGTAGAAATCAGTAGAGTGATAAAAATATACCCTGATGTCCTCCAGTAGCCTAAGCCTATAGCAGCACAACTATAGATGTAGCTCAGAGTAACATGAGCCACTCTGACTATCAGCTTTGTCAAAAAGGAAAGTTTTAAGATTAGTCTTAAAAGTAGACAAGGTGTCTGCCTCACGGACCAAAACTGGGAGTTGGTTCCACAGGAGAGGAGCCTGATAGCTAAAGGATCTGCCTCCCATTCTACTTTTAGAGACTCTAGGAACCACCAGCAGACCTGCAGTCTGAGAGCAAAGTGCTCTGTTAGGAACATACGGGGTAATCAGAGAATGGGAAATGACCTAGAAGTTGGAAAGAGGCTATTGTGGTTCCAATTCCAAAAACGGGTAAAGATAGCTCAAAACCAGAAAATTATAGACCTATTGCTTTAACATCATGTTTAAGTAAAATTATGGAGAAAATGGTAATTGAAAGATTAATTTATTTTGTTGAATCAAAAGGGTACTTATCAAATTATCAAAGCGGTTTCAGAAGAGGAAGGAATACTATGGATCCAATTGTGTGTTTACAACATGAGGTACTAACAGCAAAAGTTAATAAAGAAAGTGTTTTGGCAGTGTTCTTAGATATAGAAAAGGCTTATGATATGATGTGGAAAGAGGGATTATTGATCAAATTGAGGAAAATGTGAATTTGTGGAAGAATTTATCATTGGGTAGAGAACTTTTTAACAATTCAATTCAATTTTATTTATATAACGCCAATTCATAAACATGTCATCTCGAGGCACTTTACAAAGTCAAAATCAATCATATTATACAGATTGGTCAAAAATTTCCTATATAAGGAAACCAGTTGATTGCATCAAAGTCCCAACAAGCAGCATTCACTCCTGGAGAAGCGCAGAGCTACAGGGAGAGTCGTCTGCATTGTACATGGCTTTGCAACAATCCCTCATACTGAGCAAGCATGAAGCGTCAGTGGAAAGAAAAACCACCCATTAGCAGGAAGGAAAAACCTCCAGCAGAACCAGGCTCAGTATGAACGGTCATCTGCCTCGACCGACTGGGGGTTACAGAAGACAGAGCAGAGACACAACAAGACAGACAAAAAAGCACAGAAGCACACATTGATCCAGTAATCTGTTATACATTAGATGGTAATAGTGGTGATCTGTCTTCCCTGGATGATGTCACAGTTAACAGAACGTCAGACTAGGTGTACCTACTATGAAGAAAAAAGAGAGAGAACAAAAAGTTACAAGCTGAAATGACAACAGTCATTTCAATGTAATGCAATGCAAAACTGGAGAACAGTAGAAATCAGTAGAGTGAGAGAAATAGGCCCCGATGTCCTCCAGCAGCCTAAGCCTATAGCAGCATAACTACAGATGTAGCTCAGGGTAACATGAGCCACTCTAACTATAAGCTTAAATTCTATTCTTGATATAACAGGAAGCCAATGAAGGGAAGCTAAAATTGGAGAAATATGATCCCTCTTGTTGATTTTCATCAGAACTCTTGCTGCAGCATTTTGGATCAGCTGAAGACTTTGAACTGCATTTTGTGGACTTCCTGATAGTAAAGAATTACAATAGTCCAGCCTTGAAGTAACAAATGCATGGACTAGTTTTTCAGCATCACCCCTGGACAGAATGTTTCTAATTTTGGCGATATTCCTGAGGTGAAAAAAAGGAAACTCTGGAAACCTGTTTAATATGGGATTTAAATGACATGTCTTGGTCGAAGACAACACCAAGATTTTTAACTTTATTTCCAGAGGCCAGAATGGATAATACAGGTAAGAGTTGGTAAGAGTCTTTCAGGGAGAAATTAAAAAGAACCACACAAGGCAGTATTATCAGTCCTTTATTATTTTCAGTTATGATAAATGATGCACTTAAAGAAATAGAAAATGAATTGGGTTGTTCATTGTTTGCTGATGACGGAGCTATTTGGAAACGTAGAAGGAATGTTAAATATATTGTAGGCTCTTCCTGGCTCTTATTCAAGAGCCAGGAAGTGAGCGGCTTGCTCCTTTATTATCTTCTTACACATTTAGTCAGCATTTCTGACTGCTTTGAATCCAGTGTAAAACTAGAAAAGAAAGATACAAAAAAATGGCTTAATAAACAGCCATGTAAATATCAGTATTAACGTATCAAAGTATCAGCTGCTTAATATTAACTCAACAGGTATTTTCACAGCCGGCTAGAAAAGTGGCAAATTAGCAAGTAAACACACACACTCTGCTGTCACACAGACCACGACATTTTACCGTTGCTTTTATACACAAAATAACCATAAAAGATATTAACATATCTTATCGAATCTGTAAACAATGAGCAACACTTACAACCATTGCTTTCGGAGATTAACTGCATTGTTGCTGCCCTGAGACGATGCACACATGCTCTCTTCCTCTTGTTTGCGTCTTTACTTCCTACTTCCGGTTTGGAAGATTTTCAACATAAAAGCACCGCAAATTCATTTAAAACAGAGAACGGTATATTAACAATTCAAAGTAGTTTTTAAATGTCTTTTAAACATATTAAACATATTCAGGGCAGAACAAAGATCTAGAGAGAGTAAAGCAATTTAAATTCTTAGGAGTATGGTTTGATAAAAAAAACTATCCTGGAAAGTGCACATAGATAAGGTTATTGAAAAATGTAAAAGGATACTTAATATATTGAGATGTTTAGTTGGGTATGAATGTTACATTCCTGCAGTGAAAAAGAAAGGGTTCATAATGAAGTTGGACAATTATTCAGAAAGCTACAGAATTAGGATTAAATCATTTAAATATTAGTCCAACAGTACCATTATCAATAACACCACCATGGATTTTACCTGAAACAATAGTAGATTTAACAATATTGGAAAAGAAAAATAAAGATAAAATGTATATGTGTAATTCTATAATAGTGGAGGAATATATAGAACAGTTTTATAATAATGTAAAAATGTATACGGATGCATCAAAAAAGCAATTACGACAAACTGGAGTAGGTGTAATAATTCCAGAGTTTAAACTGCATATAGGGAAGAAATTAAATGAAGGAATATCTGTTTATACGGCAGAAATTATTGCATTATTAGTTGCTGTAGAATGGATTGAGGAAGTGAGACCATTAAGAGCTGTCATATGTTCAGATTCAAGTTCATCATTGATCAGTTTAAAAAGAAATCATTCAGAAAGCCGTCCAGATATCTTATTAGTAATTCAACAAATATTATATCATATTCAGATGATGGGGTTATCAGCTGTGTTTCTTTGGGTTCCTGCACATATAGGAGTGAAAGGTAATTAAATGGCTGATAAGAAAGTAAATAAAAGTAAGAGTGATTAAGAATAGACATGGGTAAATCAGAGGTTCAAAGTATTATGCTGCCATCTTGTGGTCAAAAATAATACCCGTTTTTATGACAAAATGACATCTTTGATGAAAATTAATTGACTTTCTTTAGGGTTTACACAATTGGTCCAAGAGACTTTTTTGTAGGGACTGAGAAGTTACATCTGCTTACCGAGTTTCATAATTCTCAGACAAAGCATGGCTTGGGGCTTACTGATTTAATGCGTTTTTAATGGTTTTCCACAAACCTGATTTTTGCAATGCGACAGCTCAGGCAAATATGCATATTTCATAAAACCTTTGATAACTTTTAACCCTCAAGGTCTCATCTCCACGCTGAAAAAATTTGAAAGTGATAACTTAAAATGCCTAGGACTAGTTCGTTAAAGTTCGAGGCAAAAACCGTCAATATTTTACCCTTTGACCCAAAATGGCAGGCTTCCTGTGGGTTTTAGAGCATACCCACAATAGACTTTTTTTCATAACTTTAAAAAAGCTACCTAGGTAAAAAATTTCAGCTTTCTACGTGTTACGGTTTGGCCCAACTCACTCTAGTTGGCGCTGTTGAGCGGGTTTGCCACGCCCGCTTTCAATTACACTAAAATCATGCGATTTCTCACGGGGGACAATTTTGGGCAAAGTTTGGTGAGTTTTCATGCATGTTTAGGCCTCCAAAAAGCCGTTTCAAAAGTCCCAAGAATAAATAATAATAATAATAATAATAATAATAATAATAATAATAATAATAATAATAATAATAATAAAATCTGCAGTTACAATAGGCCTTCGCAGCGCTTAGCTGCTCGGGCCTAATAATAAAATCTGCAGTTACAATAGGCCTTCGCAGCGCTTAGCTGCTCGGGCCTAATAATAAAATCTGCAGTTACAATAGGCCTTCGCAGCGCTTAGCTGCTCGGGCCTAATAATAATAAAATCTGCAGTTACAATAGGCCTTCGCAGCGCTTAGCTGCTCGGGCCTAATAATAATAATAATAATAATAATAAAATCTGCAGTTACAATAGGCCTTCGCAGCGCTTAGCTGCTCGGGCCTAATAATAATAATAATAATAAAATCTGCAGTTACAATAGGCCCTCGCAGCGCTTAGCTGCTCGGGCCTAATAATAAGAAACAACACAGAAACAATAGGCCTTCGCAGCGCTTCGCTGCTCGGGCCTAATTAAAACCGCAAGCGGTGATGATCGGCCCTCGCAGCCAAGCGCCGCTCTGGCCTATTGCCCACCGCAGGGGTTCGCGCACCGCCGGTCGCCAGCCACCGCAAAAGTTGTCACACATTTTTCCCGCCCGTCCACCGGGCGATTCACACGTACGCGTTGGGCAGCACTCCCCCACGACTCACAAAAAATCTGGTGAAGATCGGTCGATGCAGCGAGGAGATACAGCCGTTGAATAATGAAAATGAATTGGGCCACCGGACCGGACTAAAGCATTCAGCGGGCCGGATTTGGCCCGCGGGCCGTACCTTCGACACCCCTGGTTTAAACATTAGTATACCAATTTAATCAAAGGTATCTTACTAGCTGTTAATCCAGCTTTATGTCAAAAGTTAACAAAACCTTTTTAGTTCTTTAAAGTTAATTGTTATTTCATGTGTTTAAGGGTTTCGTTTCTTGCATTAAAACAGCTTTTATGACCGTTTGACAGTTAAATTGGTGGATAAACACCCAAAAGAAATACTGTAACAGTAACACTTTATCAATTGGAAATATTGCTAAAGTATTACTTTAGCAATATTCCACATGTGACCTCTGGTAATAAAGTCAAAAATCTTGGTGTTATTTTTTACCAAGACAGGTCATTAAAATCCCATATTAAAAAGGTTTCCAGAGTTTCCTTTTTTCACCTTCTACATTAGAAACATTCTGTCCAGGAGCAATGCTCAAAAACTAGTCCATGCATTTGTTACTTGAAGGCTGGGCTATTGTAATTCTTTACTACTACAAGGAAGTCCACAAAATGCAGTTTAAAGTCTTCAACTGATCCAAAATGCTGCAGAAGGAGTTCTGATGAAAATCAACAAGAGGGATCATATTTCTCCAATTTTAGCCTTCCTTCACTGGCTTACTTCCTTCACTGACAACTCCGCCTCTCTGCCTGCTCAGACGCATTTTTCTCTGCTCCCTGCTTGCTTGCATTTTCCTGCCTTTTACTTTTTATCTCCTTTTTATCTCTTTGCCAAAACCACGGAAAATTGGATTTAGTTATTTTTATTTATTTTCTTTTTATTTATTTTTGATTTTGATTTTGCAAAGATGCCTACCTTCACCACAGTGGACTTTGACACGCTTCTACAGAAGATCGCTGTTATAGAACAGAAGCTCTGCCGACTCCAACTGAATTATGATGTAAACGGCGCATATGGAAATTAAACAACCCTGCCTGTGACACCAAACGGTGACCACCAGCCCAGCAACTCTCTGAACAAACAGTTCCCTGAGGAAAATGAGAATCCCTGGACCACTCTGGGTGCGAGACCAAAGGATCAACGAACCCCACGCCTAGACAAAGAAAACTGGCCGAGACTACAGAGAGGTGTCCCAGGACAAGTGAAACAACAGCGGGCTGTTCCCACAACAAATGATAGGAGTAAACCTGCTGGAAATGCTGGAATTCCATTACTAAACAGATTTGCTCCGCTCCAAAATGTGACCCAGGAGAATCATGACAACACTCAGAGGTACGTCAACGACTTTCGCTCTAATACATCAGAGAAAAGACATGCCACGGGGCCAAGGACCCTGATTTTATGCAGTGGGTCTGTATGTGTGATTAAACATTTCTGTAACAAGAAAAACACAGAGGTGTTAATTTATAACAACTCAAACTATGGCCTGGTGTCTGATTTATCCTGACATCCTTTTATGATGACATCCTTCAGACAGACCTTCCAAGGATCTTGAAAGAACGCCCGACCTTGGAAAAACTCATAATACAAGCTGAAGCCCTGGGCGACGTCTCCCGGATAAGAAAATCAGAAGTATTGAAAGAGGATTACATTCGTCTGTTGAACTTAGTTCATGGCAAAAATGTCAAGGTGCTTCTCAGCGGCCCTCTCCCGGCCGTTACTTGTGGAGACGAGATTTTTTCCAGAATTCTGATGCTAAACAAATGGCTGGAAAATACATGCAAACAAACAACTGTAACCTTCATAGACAACTTTAACATCTTTTGGGAAAGAAGACATCTGTTCAACAGAGATCGTTTCTCTCTAAATAGGTCAGGTGCAAAACGACTGATTTCAAACATCTTCTATTCTGTGAACCATGCGTCATCAGCTTTGTCCCAAAACAAAGTACATCCAGGGCCTAAACAAATGATAAGCCCAGTGCAGCCCGAACAAGCCAAGATAAAGATGGCCAGAAAGATGACACAGAAAGAGGCTACATCAGAATTACAGGAGGATTCATCCCAGATCTCAGCAGGACAAAGAGAGGACCAAGAACCGCCATCGTCACAAACACCGGTCCAGACTTCACCCGCCTCGCCTTCTTCTCCACAAAGCCCAGAGGTTCCTTTTCTGGATTTTTCTCATAACATGAACAAAGTCCTTAAGATTGGTCTACAGTTGACATCCTCTCCACATATAAATTCTGAACACCGCAGTTCTGTGACTAAATCAGCATCTTCCAAAGGACGCAGAGGTCCAGATCCTCCTCCTCCTCTACATATCACAGAACATGCCTGTCCTGAAGACCTTCGGATAACTTCCTTGTGATATTCAGCGGGCCCTGGCAGCACGTTTATCAGTCAAGACCGCTTCCAGCATAAGCCTGGGCCTCCTGACGGAGAACATGGAATATCTGTTATGATATGTGGCAGAAATAAGAAAAGCAAAAGGAAAACAGACAGGAATAATCAGTCGTACTTAAAAGTCATAAATTGTCAGATGCAACCTGCCACAGAGACATCATCAACCACTAAGTCATATAAACTGGGTTTACTAAATATTAGATCTCTGTCAGGAAAATCCCTTTTAATCAATGACTTCATTATTGACAATAATCTTGATGTTATGTTTTTAACAGAAACATGGCTGCATGAATTTAATGAAGCAGCTATACTGATGGAGTCAACTCCTCCAAACTACAATTTTCTTTGTGAGAGCAGACAGCAAAGGAAAGGTGGAGGAGTAGCAACATTGTTTAATGATTCACTAAAGTGTAAAAAGGTGTTTTTGGGAAAATTTGACTCTTTTGAACATTTGGCTCTCCAGGTAAAGAGCCCAGTACGAACTATGTTTCTGAATGTTTACAGGCCTCCTAAGTCCACATCAAACTTTTTTTAATGATTTTAGTGACCTCCTGTCTGTGATATGTGTTGATTATGACTGTTTAATTATTGTGGGAGACTTCAACTTTCACGTTGACAACCCTGAAGACAGAAGTGCAAAAGAACTGTGTGACACACTTAGAGACTTTGGTTTAACTCAACATGTTAAACAGCCAACACACAAACAGGGACATATTTTAGACTTGATCATCACTAAAGGTCTAAACATTTCACAGGTCAATGTAACTGATGTTGCTCTATCCGATCACTTCTCCGTTACCTTTGAAAGCATCCTTTCCAGTGACTCATTTAGCCAAAGGGACATCGTAAGAAAACGCACCTTTAAGGACAATGCCACGGAAACTTTTATTCAAGCTTACTCTGCTACTTCAACCTTGGGCTGCAACTCAGTAGATGAGCTAGTAGATAACTTTCAGTCTAAAGTCTCAGACATCATTGGCTGCATTGCTCCAGTTAAAGTGAAAGTTGTTTCCGGGAAGAAAAAATCTCCTTGGAGAAATGCTCCAGCAGCTAGAAGTGAAAAAAGGGAGTGCCGGAAAGCTGAACGCAGGTGGAGAAAGAACAGACTCCAGGTTCACTATGACATCTATAAAGAGAGACTTTACAGATATAACTTACAACTGAAAAATGCAAGAGAATCTTTCTTCTCTGAGATCATCAAGAAAAACATTAATAATGCTCGTGTCTTATTTTCCACAGTCGACAGGTTAACAAACCGTCCTGTGTCCGTGGCTTCTGAACTCCACTCCACCAGGGCCTGCAATGAATTTGCTAACTTCTTTACTGAGAAAATCCTAAAAATTAGAGGATCAGTTTGTACATCCACACCAGCTCCAGAACCAAAGCCGTATTCAGCTGGAACTTATCCTGACAAAATGTCCCAATTCAGCCAAATAAGCCACAAAAGCTTAGAGCAGATCATTCAGCAGTTAAGTTCCTCTTCATGCTGCCTTGATGTTCTACCCACAGTTTTCCTTAAGAAAGTTTTACCTGTCATAGCGTCTGAGTTGACTCAGATAATAAACACGTCCCTTCTGTCAGGTGTTTTCCCCCAGTCCCTAAAAACAGCAATTATCAAACCACTGCTGAAAAAGAATAATTTAGACAAAGTTCTACTCCAGAACTACAGGCCCATCTCAAACCTCCTTTATCAGTAAGATTATTGAAAAAGCTGTGTTTCAACAATTAAACACCTTCTTAACAATGACCAGCCGATTAGACGTTTTCCAGTCAGGTTTCCGTGCTCACCACAGTACAGAGACCGCCCTTATGAAGGTTTTTAATGACATCCATATAAATACAGACTGTGGAAGAACCACCGTGCTGGTTCTATTGGACCTCAGTTCAGCATTTGATACTGTTGATCACTCCATCCTGTTAGAACGCCTGGAGAACTGGGTCGGCCTCTCTGGTACAGCTCTCCACTGGTTTAAATCCTACTTAAAGGACAGGGACTTTTTTGTATCAGTAGGTAACTTTACATCAGAGATGAGAAAAATCACATGTGGGGTTCCTCAAGGGTCCATCCTGGGTTCCTCCTGTTCAACATCTACATGCTCCTCTAGCTCAGATCATAAGAAACAACAACATCAGCTACCATAACTATGCAGACGACACACAGCTCTACATCACCATGTCACCAGGTGACTATGAACCAGTTCAAGCACTGAGTAAATGCCTAGAAGAAATCAATACGTGGATGTGCCAAAATTTTATTCAGTTGAATAAAAACAAAACTGAAGTAATAATATTTGGACCAATAGAGGAAAGACCAAAAGTTAGCACACAGCTTCAGCTGCTTCAGCTAAAAACCACTAATCAGGCCCGAAATCTGGGTGTAGTGATGGACTCTGACCTGAACCTCCAAAAGTACCTAAAGACAGTTACAAGGTCAGCTTTCTATCACCTGAAGAACATTTCTAGGATTAAAGGACTGATGTCTCAGCAGGATCTGGAAAAACTAATCCATGCGTTTATTTTTAGTCGAATAGATTACTGCAACGGTGTTTTCACAGGTCTGCCTAAAAAGTGGATCAGACAGCTGCAGCTGATCCAGAACGCTGCTGCCCGCGTCCTCACTAAGACTAAGAAAGTAGAGCACATCACCCCAGTTCTAAAGTCCTTACACTGGCTCCCTGTATCTCAGAGAATAGACTTTAAAATACTTCTGTTAGTCTATAATTCCCTGAATGGCTTAGCACCTACATACATCACAGATTTGTTATCAGTGTATAAACCCTCCAGACCACTAAGGTCTTCTGGCTCCAGCCTACTCTGCATACCTAGAACCAGAACTAAACAAGGAGAAGCATCATGTAGTTCCTATGCTCCGCTTATCTGGAACAAACTTCCAGAAAATTGTAAAGGGGCGGAAAGCCTGAGTTCCTTTAAATCAAGATTAAAAACACATTTGTTTAGGATTGCCTTCAACTGTTCTAGTTAACTGAATCACCACTTCTTTGTTCTAATTTCTATCTAAATTTTATTCCTACTTGCTTTTATTCTGTTTTAATTTGCTATATTTTAATCATGTAAAGCACTTTGCATTGTCCCTGTACTGAATTGTGCTATATAAATAAATTTGCCTTGCCTTGCCTTACTGTTAAATCAAAAATAGAAATTCTTCTACTAACGCATAAAGCCCTTAATAATCAAGCTCCATCATATATCAGAGCTCTGATTACCCCGTATGTTCCTAACAGAGCACTTCGCTCTCAGACTGCAGGTCTGCTGGTGGTTCCTAGAGTCTCTAAAAGTAGAATGGGAGGCAGATCCTTTAGCTATCAGGCTCCTCTCCTGTGGAACCAACTCCCAGTTTTGGTCCGTGAGGCAGACACCCCGTCTACTTTTAAGACTAATCTTAAAACTTTCCTTTGTGACAAAGCTTCTAGTCAGAGTGGCTCATGTTACCCTGAGCTATCTCTATAGTTATAATAATAATTGAACTTTATTGAACTTTATTGATCTCACAATGGAGAAATTCACTTCTGTATCTTAACCCATCCCCTTGGGGAGCAGTGGGCTGCCACTGTGCAGCGCCTGGGGAGCAATCGGGGGTTAAGGGTCTTGCTCAGGGACCCAGAGTGGCAGTCTGTGGGAGTTGAACTCAGAACATCTGGGACCCAAGCTCAATGCTATAAACAGCTGCGTTGTGTCTCTTCTCTGTCTTTTGTAACCCCCAGTCGGTCAAGGCAGATGACCGTTCATACTGAGCCTGGTTCTGCTGGAGGTTTTCCTTCCCGTTAATGGGGAATTTTTCTTCCCACTGTCGCTTCATGCTTGCTCAGTATGAGGGATTGCAGCAAAGCCATGTACAATGCAGACGACTCTCCCTGTGGCTCTACATCAGGAGTGAATGCTGCTCTTCACGACTTTGATGTAATTAACTGGTTCCCTTATATAGAAATTTTTTTGACCAATCTGTATAATCTGATTAATTTTGACATTGTAAAGTGCCTTGAGATGACATGTTTCATGATTTGGCGCTATATAAATAAAAATTAAAATGTATTGAACAAGAGTAAGTTTGTCAGTTTTCAAGCATGATTTGTATATCTGTTCAATTTAACACTTTATCGCCATTTGTATCATATTTGCTACATAGGTTTCTAGGGACTCTTTTCTTTGAACGTGAGCAATATTTAACTGAACAACCTGTTGGATATAATTTGATACATGTATTCTGCACCCTACTGGATTATCATTGCACTGCAGGCGGTGGAACGGCTTTTTTTTTCCCTTTTCAAAATGTCTGTTCCCGTGAGCTGGGTCGCATGCGATTTGCAGGAAAGTTTTTTTCCAGTTTTAGAGAGGTTAAGGCAACAATAACCAAAAAATTCTTATTCAGTTGTTTAGATTAATGCTTTATGTTTTGAGACATTGCCCAATTACCCAGAAAAATATTATTTATATCACAGTTAAACCATGTTAAAATGTGTGTATCATATTTGATACTGCAGGTATATAAGTTACTTCATCACTGAACAATCATGCAACATTTTTGTAAAGTAATGTATGTCCTTCCTGCCTCAATTCAGCCACATACAATTTTTTAATTAATAATTATTATTAAATGCCATTTCATAATACATTTTGGATTCTTTCACCATAACAATCATTCTAATGCCTCTGCAAAGATTTCAGACTTAGGTTGGCACTTCTCTCACAAGTGCAGGAAAGGTCAAAATCAAAAGTGGTAAACGACTATCCTTTCTAGAAGTGACTAACACCACCATGTAAAAGACCAAGCCGCAGTGTGCCCCTTGATGTGAGAAAAGATGGTCCTGGACATTTTCCAACATGTGAAACCAGAGAGAGATGCAAGTTCTGCACTGGCAATCACTTTTTACATGTCTACTGTAAAAAAGTGTAAAGTACATCTTTGCCTAAACAATGACAGACACAATTTTGGTGTCTACCACGATGCAAAATAAATGGCTGTAAAAAGTTGTAGGTTAAAAAGAATTAAAGGAAAAACTGCCTGAAGTGTTCTTTAGTTTCTAGATGTTATGGGCAAGATTTGTTTTTTATATATAAGTCATATTGTTGTGAGCCAAAAGTTCTAACAAAAGCCTACCGTATCAAATGTGATACAAAAATAATATCATAAAAATAAGGATATGGCAAAAAAAATAAATTGGATTTTGTTTTCAGGCTTAAAAAACATCAACATTCTAAAAAATTAGAATTGTCTGACTATTTTTTGATTGGTCAGGCTTTAAAGGGTTAAATATATTTCATAACCAAAGACCTAGGATTACTTATTTACCAAGTGAACTTGCTTTGTGGTTTATTTGTGGTCTCTTGCTGCCACCTGGTGGACAAGTTTGAGCAAATTCCAATGCTGTCAATTTCCAAAGATTAAATATATTTCCTGTTGTGAGTGGGCGTGGCCTAAGCAATGTCATCATTTGACCATTGGATATTATAGGAGACCTGATGGTGATCAATTACTGAAAGTTTGGTGGCTCTGTGAGTTTTTGTGTATGAAATATAACAGTTTTGTGTTTCATGGCGAGTAGGTGAACTTTGACCCCTGCTAACCCCCCTTCACCATGCTCAAAAACTCACCGTTTTGATAACTTTTAATTGGCCATGCCTTATGATCAGACTGATCGAGTTTCAAGCTGATCGCTCGAAATCTCTTGGAGGAGTTCGATTTTATACCAATGCTGTAAATGTCAAAATTGAGGTCAAAATCAGACTTTCATTCTAAAATGGCCAACTTCCTGTGATACTTGCACTATGACGTTAATTGTAAATTCTGAGCGTCTTGTTGAGCTCTACAACTGTATCAAATTTCATGTCTCTACGACGAAGTAAGTGAATAGCAAAGGGTCCTTTGAAAATTTCTAGGTGGCGTCGTTGAGGCATTTTTCTTTAGATTTTTGGGACAACCTTAAAATACAAAATTTTTAAATAGTCACCATGCATCTGCAAAGTTTGGTGAGTTTTTGAAAATGAGAAAGCCCCGAAAAAGGCCCCTCTTTAGGGGGGCAGAATAATAATAATTAAAGCCGCAAGCGGCGTCGATCGGCCCTCGCAGCCAAGCGCCGCTCCGGCCTATTGGCCACCGCGGGGGTTCGCGTGCCACCAGCCACCGCAGATGCTGGCACACATTTTGCCCGCCCGTCCACTGGGCGATTCACACGAACGTGTTCGGCAGTGCTCCCCCACGACTCACAAAAAATCTGGTGCAGATCGCTCGATGCAGCGAGGAGATACAGCCGTTGAATAATGATAATGCATTTGGCCACCGGGCCGGACTAAACGTTCGGCGGGCCGTACGTTTGACACCCCTGGTTTAAACATTAGTATACCAACTTAATCAAAGGTATCTTACTAGCTGTTAATCCAGCTTCATGTGAAAAGTTAACAAAACCTTTTTAGTTATTTAAAGTTAATTGTTATTTCATGTGTTTAAGGGTTTTGTTTCTCTCATTAAGACAGCTTTTATGAAAGTTTGACTGTTAAATCGGTGGATACACACCAAAGTAATATAAAAGTAACACTTTAGCAATTGGAATATTGCTAAAGTAACACTTTATTACAGGTTCTGCTGAGATGTCAAATTCTGGAGAGTGCTTAGACACCCTGACACACAAATATGGATTAACTTTTCATGTGCACTCGTGAACTTGTTTTAGTTGATTTAGTTTTCTTGATGTACTGTAGAGCGTGATGAGGTCTGTTGTGGTATTGTGTGCATTGGATTGAGGGGACAGTTGGTGTTGTCTGTCAAACCCAATCTTCTTAAATGGCAAATTCAGTAAAGTTACAAGATATATATAACGGTTGCAGTTACAGCTCAAACGTCGTAACAACACTTCTAAATCTGAGTCTGACGCACAATTTCAAATACAAACACGAAGCAGTTTGATTTTTGTCCGATGACGGGCGAGCGAGCGAGAGAGAGAGAGAACTGGTAAAGCAGCACATAGTAACAATAAGTCTAGCGCTCCATAAAGATGTTATTAATCAGGGAAATCTTTCTGATTGTTTCACAGCGGTTACCTGCAGCGGGTAAACACGCCCACGACAACACACTTAGGTCTCCCCGCAGCCCATTTCTATCGAAATATGCGCCAAAACTGCCTCTTTAAAATGAACTGCACTCCCGCACCACCAGACTCACCAACAGCTTCATACACCAAGCTGTTAGGATGCTGAAAACTCTCCCCCCTCCATCCGCAGCTACATAACATCCTGGACATTGGACCCATAGATGGCCGCCTTGCATTACTCCACTTGCACACTTGTGCACTTTGAAACTTGTTGTTTTTGTCCAGAAAACACAACACTTCTGCTGCTCTTACATAATGACTCCTATTAATACTAAAAACAGAACTTTTGCACTAATACTTTACTTTTGCACTAATATTTTATTGACTGTCCATGTACAATTTAAAAACCAAATTTTGCTGCTTTTATTTATTTCTTCACTGCATGTGCCCTCTTATTTACTTTTATCCGAATGTTATGTTGTCTGTGTACTTAGTCTGGTAAATATGTCTTGTCTTCACCGTGGGATAGTGAGAAACGTAATTTCGATCTCTGTATGTCTGGAGCATATGAAGAAATTGACAATGAAGTTGATTGATTGATTGATTGATTGATTGATTGATCAAACCGGTTTCTGGCATAACAATTGTTACAGCTGGTGGAACCAGGCTGGACCCAGGGAGACGACGAGGTGGTCCCACAGGGATTACCTGAAGCCTAACACTGACTGTAAAGGGTTTTGGTTTTTTTGAGGTTGCCGAAAAGAGAAAGCATCAGAGAAAACCTGCCCTGTCCTGACCGCTCAAACCACATAGATCAGATTACCAAGTCCTAGACAAATAGGGAGACAGAGACGCGTTCATTCAAGAACTTCTTAATCAAAGTCCTTAATCCTCAGTTACAAAATTTGCAAATAATCGCATGCAGCACTTCCCTTAAAAACAAAAGAGAGAGAGAAGGTGAAATGTTTGATGCAAGTCAAGCTGAAGTTGAAAACTACTGCAAATACATTTGGACTTAAATATTACTCTTTAATTAATAATTAAATTACAGAATTTTGGGAGCTAAATAATTTTGCAAGGGAATATCTTGAATGTGAAAGTGCTAGGAGGATGTTTTTCATAAATGACACATGAATGGGGGTTTGATAAGAACACTAATTACACATTTGTGTCTGTTTCTGGACAGAGGACAAAGCCTCGTGTCTGCCAACCATCTTCATGGATCATTTTATCATGGAGAAATGCTCACTACCCAAGCCAGAACTGAACACTTATTACCATCCAGCTCAATCGTCCAGCCTGCGAGGAGGAACCAAGAAGAGGACTGGGGATGAAGAAGCCAGAGAACTCTGATTCCTTATTCTTCAACGGGAGGACTTGCCTGAAGAACCCTAAGCTCGATTAGATTAATTTCTGCCTTGTGCCTGAAAGGCCTGAAGGCTTCCTTAACTTTGCGCTCTTGACGTTTCTGACTCTTCTTATATTGTGTTACTGTTTGTTTAACTGCTCTGTTCCACTGACTTACATATTTGATTTTTTGTGTTATGACATCTACACTGTAATATTGCATCATGTTGATCAATATGGTTTTATGATAAAGAATGGAAACTGTTTGCTTCGGACACACAAAGACATACGGTTTAATTAAACCGGCCGTAAAACTGTTGAAATGGGCGTCTTCTTTTGCTAAATCCCATATGACCGAAAAAAACGTTTGTTTAAAATTTCCCAGCACCTAAAGAGCAACGGAAATATTTTTGAGATGCTCTGAATATGTAGCTGCGACTGGTCAGTTGATTTTATAGTCACAATACAAGCTTTTGTTTTTGGTATAGTCACATTTTTATTATACCTTTTATTTCAGGTTTATTTTGTGTCAGATTTTTCCTTGGTGTTCCTTTTGGCCGCTGGGATGTTCTGTTTTTAAGGTCCAGTGTTGAGCATGAAAGAGCTCTAATGTGACAATATTGTAATTTGTGAAAAGCTTCTATTCAATTCAATTCAATTCAATTATATTTATATAGCGCCAATTCATGAAACATGTCATATCGAGGCACTTTACAAAGTCAAATTCAATCATATTATACAGATTGGTCAATAATTTCCTATATAAGGGAACCAGTTGATTGCTTCAAAGTCCCGACAAGCAGCATTCACTCCTGGAGAAGCGTAGAGCTACAGGGAGAGTCGTCTGCATTGTACAAGGCTTTGCAGCAATCCCTCGTACTGAGCAAGCATGAAGCGACAGTGGAAAGAAAAAACACCCATTGGCGGGAAGGAAAAACTTCCAGCAGAACCAGAACCAGGCTCAGTATGAACGGTCATCTGCCTCGACCCACTGGGGGTTACAGAAGACAGAGCAAAGACACAACAAGACAGACAAACAAGCACAGAAGCACACATTGATCCATTAATCTGTTCTATATTAGATGATTATAGCGGGTGATCTGTCTTCTCTGGATGATGTCTCAGATAACAGAACGCCAGACCAGATGTACCTACTATGAAGAAAAAAAAGAGAGAGAGCAAAAAGTTGTAAACAGAAATGATGACAACCAATACATAATTGAAGAACAGCAGAACTCGATAGAGTGAGAAAAATAGATCCTGATGTCCTCCGGTAGCCTAAGCCCATAGAAGCACATCCCCATAGGTAGGTCAGGGCAACATAAGCCACTCTAGTTATAAGCTTTGTCAAAAAGGAAAGTTTTAAGATTAGTCTTAAAAGTAGACAGGGTGTCTGCCTCACGGACCAAAACTGGGAGTTGGTTCCACAGGAGAGGAGCCTGATAGCTAAAGGATCTGCCTCTCATTCTACTTTTAGAGACTCTAGGAACCACCAGCAGACCTGCAGTCTGAGAGCAAAGTGCTCTGTTAGGAACATACGGGGTAATCAGAGCTCTGATATATGATGGAGCTTGATTATTAAGGGCTTTATACGTTAGAAGAAGAATTTTAAATCTATTCTTGATTTAACAGGAAGCCAATGAAGGGAAGCTAAAATTGGAGAAATATGATCCCTTTTGTTGATTTTCATCAGAACTCTTGCTGCAGCATTTTGGATCAGCTGAAGACTTTGAACTGCATTTTGTGGACTTCCTGATAGTAAAGAATTACAATAGTCCAGCCTTGAAGTAACAAATGCATGGACCAGTTTTTCAGCGTCGCTCCTGGATAGGATGTTTCTAATTTTGGCGATATTCCTGAGGTGAAAAAAGGAAACTCTGGAAACCTGTTTAATATGGGATTTAAATGACATGTCTTGGTCAAAAATAACACCAAGAGTTTTGACTTTATTACCAAAGGCCAAGTTAATGCCACCCAGATTAAGTGATTGATTAAGAAGTTTTTTGAGGACTCTGGTCCAAGGATTATAACTTCTGTCTTGTCAGTTTCAATTTAAGTGCAGGAAATTTAAAGTCATCCAGCTTTTGATGTCATCAAGACATGCCTGTAGTTGAAGTAATTGATTGGATTCATCAGGATTTATGGACACGTACAACTGAGTGTCATCAGCATAACAGTGGAAATTAATCCCATGCTGTCTGATAATTTTGCCAATCGGAAGCATATATATAGTAAAGAGAATTGGTCCAAGGACTGAACCCTGTGGTACTCCACAAGTGACCCTAGAGTTTGAGGAAGATTTATTATTAACATGAACAAACTGGAAACTGTCCAAAAGATAAGATTTAAACCAGCCTAATGCTTTCCCCTTAATCCCTACAGTATGCTCAAGTCTTTGTAGGAGAATATTATGATCAACTGTATCAAATGCAGCATTGAAATCTAACAGGACAAGTACAGACACAAGTCCATTATCTGAGGCCATGAGAATATCATTAGTGACCTTCACCAGAGCTGTTTCAGTGCTATGATGAGCTCTGAGGCCTAACTGAAACTCCTCAAGTAGGTCATTACTTTGTAAATGTTCACAAAGTTGATTAGCAACTACTTTCTCAAGAATTTTAGATAGGAAAAGAAGATTAGATATAGGTCTGTAATTTATTAACTCATCTTGATCAAGAGAAGGTTTCTTAAGTAAAGGTTTAATAACAGCTACTTTAAAAGCCTGTGGTACATATCCGTTTACTAAGGATAGATTAATCATGTCTAAAATAGGACCACTGATCAATGGGAATACCTCCTTAAACAACTTGGTTGTGATTGGGTCTAACATACAGGTAGAAGGTTTAGATGAAGCTAATATTTTAGATAGCTCAGAAAGCTCTACTGCTTCTAAACAGTTCAGACACTGCACAGGTTCTAAAGATTCCTCCAATGCTGCCTCACTTACTGAGGACGAGGTAATCATGTTTGGGAGGATGCCATTTATTTAATTTTTAATGGAATCAATTTTATTTTTGAAGAATCCCATAAAATCAATACTGCTAAGAGCTAAGGGAATGGATGGATCAACGGAACTGTGACTTTGGGTAAGTTTAGAAACCGTACTGAATAGAAATCTAGGATTATTTTTATTCTCCTCATTTAATGATGAAAAATATGCTGCTCTAACTCTGCGAAGGCTCTTATTATACAACAATAGACTTTCCAGATCTTTCCAGATTAGGTAGGATTCCTCTTGGTGTGTAGAGCGCCATTTTCTCTCCAATTTCCTAACATTCAATTTAATTCAATTCAATTTTATTTATAAAGCGCCAAATCATGAAACATGTCATCTCAAGGCACTTTACAAAGTCAAGTTCAATCATATTATACAGATTGGGTCAGATTATACAGATTGGTCAAAAATGTCCTATATAAGGAAACCAGTTGATTGCATCAAAGTCCCGACAAGCAGCATTCACTCCTGGGGAAGCGTAGAGCCACAGGAAGAGTCATCTGCATTGTACATGGCTTTGCTGCAATCCCTCATACTGAGCAAGCATGAAGCGACAGTGGGAAGAAAAACCACCCATTAGCGGGAAGGAAAAACCTCCGGCAGAACCGGGCTCAGTATGAACGGTCATCTGCCTCGACCGACTGGGGGTTACAGAAGACAGAACAGAGACACAACAAGAGAGACAAAAAAGCACAGAAGCACACATTGATCTAGTAATCTGTTCTACATTAGATGGTAGCAGCGGGTGAGCCGTCTTCTCTGGATGATGTCACAGTTAACAGAACGCCAGACCAGGTGTACCTACTATGAAGATAAAAGAGAGAGAACAGAAAGTTAAAGCATTGTGCTTCAAGGAACGCAGCTCTGAATTAAACCAGGGAGCCAGCTTCCTGTGAATTATCAGGTTTTTTTTCAAGGGAGCTACATTATCTAATGCAGAACACAATGAGGAAGTCACACCGTTAACAAAGACATCTATTTGTGAATGGGAAGAAACAGCATTGCTGCCATCTAAAGGGCATTTCTGCAATACTGAGGATATTAAAAGGGGGACAGACTCTTTAAGTTTTGAAACAGCACTATCCGATAAAGATCTACTATAATGGAACGCTCTATTGGGGGTGGAGAACTCAGTTAGATTAAACTCAAAGGTTATTAAAAAATGGTCAGATAGGACAGGGTTGTGAGGAAATTTTATTAATTCTTTACAATCAATGCCATATGTCAGCACAAGGTCTAAAGTATGGAGCCAAGAGTGCGTTGGTTTATGCACATTTTGAACAAAACCAATTGAATCTAGGATAGTTTTAAAGGCTACACTAAGGTTATCACATTCAGTGTTAACATGAATGTTAAAATCACCCACTATAATAACCTTGTCAGTATTTAACACCAAATCAGATAAGAAGTCTGACAACTGATCCAAAAACTGAGTGTAAGGGCCTGGTGGACGATACAAAACAACAAACAGAAGAGGTTTTATTGCTTTGCAGTTTGGATGAGGGAAACTGAGGGCTAAATATTCAAAAGAACTGTAGTTATTAATTGGCCTGGGACTAATTAATAAATCAGACTGAAAGATGGTTGCCACTCCTCCTCCTCTTCCCACAGATCTGGGAATATGGAAATTTGAATAATTGGAGGGAGTTGACTCATTTATACTAACGTAGTCCTCTTGTAGCCAGGTTTCTGTGAGACAAAATAAATCAATCTGATTATCAGAAATCAATTCATTAACTAACAAAGTCTTTGGAGGGCGAGACCTTATATTTAATAGAGCACATTTAATAGTTTTATTTTTTGGTTCAAAGTGATCCGTATGGATTTGTATTAGATTTTTATGATTTGTTTCTTTTAGATCAGTTTTTGATCTGTTAAGTTTTGGCCGTGGGAAAGACACCGTCTCAATAGGATAATGGATGGATAACAGTACAGAAGCTGCAGAGAGGTGTGTTAAACTACGGCTCTGCTTCCTGGCCTGGACCCTGGGTTGTCAGCATTTAGGAGAACTAATAAATCCGGCCAGATTTCTAGAAAGAAGAGCTGCACCATCCAAAGTGGGATGGATGCTGTCTCTCCGGATCAGACCAGGTTTTCCCCAGAAAGTTCTCCAGTTATCAATGTAGCCCACGTCGTTTTCAGGACACCACCTAGACAACCAGCGGTTGAATGATGACATGCGGCTAAACATGTCATCACTGGTCAGATCAGGCAGGGGACCAGAGAAAATTACGGAGTCCGACATAGTTTTAGCAAACTCACAAACCGAAGCAACACCAACTTTAGTGACCTCCGATCGGCGTGACCGGGTGTCATTACCGCCAGCGTGAATAACAATCTTACTGTATTTACGCTTATCCTTAGCCAGTAGTTTTAGGTAGGATTCTATGTCGCCCATTCTGGCCCCTGGCAGCCATTTAACTATGTTTCCCTGGTGTCTCTAGTGCCACGTTTCTTAATATGGAGCTGCCAATAATTAAGGTCGGCTCCTCAGCGAGACTGTCGCTGAGAGGGGAAAATTTGTTAGAAACGCAGACGGGTTGGTGGTGATCTGGGGGCTGAAATCTAGAGCTATGCTTCCTGCGAACCGTCACCCAGCCGGCCTGCTTACCCGGCTGTTCGAGTGCGGCTGTTGGTTCGCTACATGAAGTTACTCTATGTGGCTCCGTGCTAGCAAAGGAGCGGCTATCAGCCGGTTTTTCAACAGCAAGGAGTCAGGTCTCCAATTCTGATACCCTCGCCTCCAAAGCTACAAAAATACATTTATTACATGTACCATTATCACTAAAAGTGGCAGAAGAATAACTAAACATATGACACAGAGAGCAGCAGATAGGAGAATTAGTCAGAGACGGGGAAGCAATTATGAGGTTAAGGCTTGGCTAAAGCTAGGCTAACGCTAGGCTAACGCCCTCTTACCACGCCAAAAAGCAAACTGTGTGAAACACGGGGAGTTCTCAAACGTGATGTGCAGCCACAGAAAATGTTTTAAAAGTGCTTATGTTTTGGAAACAGATGTTACAGCAAAGAGGTTTAAAGATAAAAGCGAGAGAGCCTGGAGCAACACACTGCAGTTCACACAGCCAAACCAGGAAGTGGCAATACGCCTTACCGCTAACAGGAAGTCCGCCAGAGGATGGTTCTGGATGGTTAATCAGACTCTACAGAGGATGGAGCCCAGAGCAAAGTTCTGGACGGTTAACCAGACTCTACAGAGGATGGAGCCCAGAGCAAAGTTCTGAATGGTTAACCAGACTCTACAGAGGATGGAGTCCAGAGCAAAGTTCTGGTAAGTTAACCAGACTCTAGGATGGAGCCCACACTAAAGTTCTGGATGGTTAACCAGACTCTACAGAGAATGGAGCCCAGAGCAAAGTTCTGGAAAGTTAACCAGACTCTACAGAGGATGGAACCCAGAGAAAAGTTCTGGATGGTTAACCAGACTCTACAGAGGATGGAACCCAGAGAAAAGTTCTGGACGGTTAACCAGACTCTACAGAGGATGGAACCCATAGAAAAGTTCTGGAAAGTTAACCAGACTCTAGGATGGAGCCCAGAGCAAAGTTCTGGATGGTTAACCAGACTCTAGGATGGAGCCCAGAGCAAAGTTCTGGAAAGTTAACCAGACTCTAGGATGGAGCCCAGAGGTAAGTTAACCCGACTCTAGGATGGAGCCCAGACTAAAGTTCTGGATGGTTAACCAGACTCTACAGAGGATGGAGCCCAGAGCAAAGTTCTGGAAAGTTAACCAGACTCTACAGAGGATGGAACCAAGAGAAAAGTTCTGGATGGTTAACCAGACTCTACAGAGGATGGAGCCCAGAGCAAAGTTCTGGACGGTTAACCAGACTCTACAGAGGATGGAGCCCAGAGCAAAGTTCTGGATGGTTAACCAGACTCTACAGAGGATGGAGCCCAGAGCAAAGTTCTGGACGATTAACCAGACTCTACAGAGGATGGAGTCCAGAGCAAAGTTCTGGAAAGTTAACCAGACTCTAGGATGGAGCCCAGAGCAAAGTTCTGGATGGTTAACCAGACTCTAGGATGGAGCCCAGAGCAAAGTTCTTTTAAGTTAACCAGACTCTAGGATGGAGCCCAGACTAAAGTTCTGGATGGTTAACCAGACTCTACAGAGAATAGAGCCCAGAGCAAAGTTCTGGAAAGTTAACCAGACTCTAGGATGGAGCCTAGAGCAAAGTTCTGTAAAGTTAACCAGACTCTAGGATGGAGCCCAGAGGTAAGTTAACCAGACTCTAGGATGGAGCCCAGACTAAAGTTCTGGATGGTTAACCAGACTCTACAGAGGATGGAGCCCAGAGCAAAGTTCTGGAAAGTTAACCAGACTCTACAGAGGATGGAACCCAGAGAAAAGTTCTGGATGGTTAACCAGACTCTACAGAGGATGGAGCCCAGAGCAAAGTTCTGGATGGTTAACCAGACTCTACAGAGGATGGAGCCCAGAGCAAAGTTCTGGACGGTTAACCAGACTCTACAGAGGATGGAGTCCAGAGCAAAGTTCTGGAAAGTTAACCAGACTCTAGGATGGAGCCCAGAACGAGGTTCTGGATGGTTAACCAGACTCTACAGAGGATGGAGCCCAGAACGAGGTTCTGCTGAAGCCCATGAATCGGAGAGATAAACCCCGGACAGATGAGGAAACAGCAGAGCAGGAGAACTGGACCCATTTGTTGCTGGAAGGACTGGTGAGAGATGAGTAACTGGAACCAGAACCTGACGTCCTGGTCCAGGAAACAACATGAACCAGCTGAGGTAATCTGGAGACAACTATGTAGAAGGCAGAACCGGACCAGGACCCAGAACCAGGACCTGAGCAGAAAGACTAGCAGCAACCTGAATAAACCCAGTAAAGGTTTGGAGCAGATTGAACTGTAGAATCTAAATGAGACCAGAACACTGCAGAACCTTCCTTTACTTTGATCCCAGACCAAGCTGCATCAGAACCACCAACCCAGCCAGGAGAGCCCAGTGACGGTCCAGTGGACCTCCAGAACCTCTGCTGGGGCTGAGGTGAGGAAGAGGAGAGAGGAAGGTGATCTTACCATGCAGCAGGATCCCAACCAGCAGCAGCAGAACCTTCATCTTCTGTCAGAGAGCAACCAGAACCTCCTCAGAGAACCTTCAGAACCTCTCTGCCAACACTTCAGCGTCTCTTCACCTCCAGGAAGCAGCAGCTCTCACAGACACACCCAGGGAGGAGGAAGAGGAGGAGGTGGAGGAGGAGGAGGAAGAGGAGGAAGAGGAGGAGGAGGAAGGAGCCCAGGGGTTCTGAACACAGCTCAGCTCTTAGCTCCTGGACCTGGGAGGAGAACTCCTGAGGCACCACCAGAACCTCTGGGCTCACAGCCTTGAACTGGGATCAGTTGCTGTGGAGGGCAGACTCTCTGCTGGTTGCTGCTTCAGACGCTGCTGAACCGGTTCTGCTGGATCCAGTCCAGATCAGTTCTGAGGAAAGGCAGGGCGTTCAGTTTCCTCATAGTTTCACACCTGGTGATCCGGTTTGTGGTACCTGTAAAAGTACACCCACAGATCCCAACCACCTGTGTGATTCTCTGACTGACCCACATTCAGGAACATTAAATCCAGAACAAAAGGACTTAAGGAGCTTCTTTCTCAAAGCGGCGAAGGCTATCGCTTCCTGCTGGAAGCCAGCAGCCCAGTTCACGGTCTGTTACATGTTTACAAACACACTACTGGTTCCACAGGTTCTTGATCCGATTGAGAAATATTCACACTGTCACTCACAATAGAAACTAAACTGAAGTAATAATTTCTGGACCAATAGAGGAGAGATCCAGAGTTAGCTCATAGCTTCAGCTGCTTCAGCTAGGAACCACTGATCAGGCCTGAAACCTGGGAGTAGTGATGGACTCAGACCTGAACCTCCATCTAAAGACAAAGTGGACCTTCTAGAACCTGGAGAACATTTCCAGGATTAAAGGACTGATGTCTCAGCAGGATCTGGAGAAACTAATCCATGTTTATCTTTAGTAGAACTGATCATAGAGAACATGGACCCCGTTCTGAAGTCCTCACTAAGACTAAGAACGTAGAGAACATGGACCCGGTTCTAAAGTCCTTCCACTGAAAGTAAGAACGTAGAGAACATGGACCCGGTTCTGAAGTCCTTCCACTGAAAGTAAGAACGTAGAGAACATGGACCCGGTTCTCTACGTTCTTAGTCTCAGTGGAAGGACTTCAGAACCGGGTCCATGTTCTCTACGTTCTTAGTCTTACTGATGACTTCAGAACCGGGTCCATGTTCTCTACGTTCTTAGTCTTAGTGGAAGGACTTCAGAACCGGGTCCATGTTCTCTACGTTCTTAGTCTTAGTGACGACTTCAGAACCGGGTCCATGTTCTCTACGTTCTTAGTCTTAGTGAGGACTTCAGAACGGGGTCCATGTTCTCTATGATCAGTTCTACTAAAGATAAACATGGATTAGTTTCTCCAGATCCTGCTGAGACATCAGTCCTTTAATCCTGGAAATGTTCTCCAGGTTCTAGAAGGTCCACTTTGTCTTTAGATGGAGGTTCAGGTGTGAGTCCATCACTACTCCCAGATTTCAGGCCTGATCAGTGGTTCCTAGCTGAAGCAGCTGAAGCTATGAGCTAACTCTGGATCTCTCCTCTATTGGTCCAGAAATTATTACTTCAGTTTAGTTTCTATTGTGAGTGACAGTGTGAATATTTCTCAATCGGATCAAGAACCTGTGGAACCAGTAGTGTGTTTGTAAACATGTAACAGACCGTGAACTGGGCTGCTGGCTTCCAGCAGGAAGCGATAGCCTTCGCCGCTTTGAGAAAGAAGCTCCTTAAGTCCTTTTGTTCTGGATTTAATGTTCCTGAATGTGGGTCAGTCAGAGAATCACACAGGTGATTGGGATCTGTGGGTGTACTTCTACAGGTACCACAAACCGGATCACCAGGTGTGAAACTATGAGGAAACTGAACGCCCCGCCTTTCCTCAGAACTGATCTGGACTGGATCCAACAGAACCGGTTCAGCAGCGTCTGAAGCAGCAACCAGCAGAGAGTCTGCCCTCCACAGCAACTGATCCCAGTTCAAGGCTGTGAGCCCAGAGGTTCTGGTGGTGCCTCAGGAGTTCTCCTCCCAGGTCCAGGAGCTAAGAGCTGAGCTGTGTTCAGAACCCCTGGGCTCCTTCCTCTTCCTCCTCTTCCTCCTCCTCCTCCTCCTCCTCCACCTCCTCCTCTTCCTCCTCCCTGGGTGTGTCTGTGAGAGCTGCTGGTTCCTGGAGGTGAAGAGACGCTGAAGTGTTGGCAGAGAGGTTCTGAAGGTTCTCTGAGGAGGTTCTGGTTGCTCTCTGCCAGAAGATGAAGGTTCTGCTGCTGCTGGTTGGGATCCTGCTGCATGGTAAGATCACCTTCCTCTCTCCTCATCCTCACCTCAGCCCCAGCAGAGGTTCTGGAGGTCCACTGGACCGTCACTGGGCTCTCCTGGCTGGGTTGGTGGTTCTGATGCAGTCCAGGCTTTATGAGAACGGATGAATTTTTGATAAAAGTGCAGAAAGAGTTTTTATTCAGAGATTTTAGCTTAAACTGAACAATCTGCCTTCAGAGGTTTTCCTGCTAAAGTCTCGTGGTTGAAAGTGAAAGTAAACTTTGTTGTTCTGGCCTGAACGGGTCGTCAGAACACTTGTTGCAGAATTCTTAATTAGTTTGTGGACTTCCTGATAGTAATGAATTAATGCACATATATTACAGTTCAGTATATCTGAGGTTTTTAGCAGACTAAATCTAATGTGTTCAGTTGAAAATAAAATAGGGCAGAATTTCTACTAATTCAAACCCACAGCTTACAACATTTTCTGTTTTTATCCTCAGTTTCCCAGAATACCCGAGCTGGAGTGGTTGAGGTTAATGAGGGGGCGGAGTCTGTCCTCCTGCCCTGCAGTTACTCTGGTCAAATACACGATGAGCCTTTTATTAAATGGAGTCGCAGTGATCTCACTTCAAAATATGTCCACCTACAAAGAGAAGAGGAGGAGGATCTGAAAGACCAGAACCAGCAATTCAGAGGACGGACCTCAACAAATCTCGATGCTTTTGATACAGGAGACTTCAGCCTGACTCTGAGAAAACCTCTCAGGTCTGACAGTGGAAGCTACATCTGCAGCATCTTCGATGGAATAGAAGAATTCAACCTGATAACCATTAATCTGAAGATCAAAGGTCAGATGGAATATTAACAGGTTTTAAACTTCTATGCTGTAAATGAATATTTTGGAAAGAGATAATATTTTATTATTTTTAACAGTTCATACAATATCTAACATGGACCAGAGTCCTCAAAAAATAAACTTCTTAATCAATCACTTAATCTGGATGGCATCAACTTGGCCTCTGGTAATAAAGTTAAAAATCTTGGTGTTATTTTCGACCAAGACATGTAATTTAAGTCCCATATTAAACAGGTTTCCAGAGTTTCCTTTTTTCACCTCAGGAATATCGCCAAAATTAGAAACATTCTGTCCAGGAGTGATGCTGAAAAACTAGTCCATGCATTTGTTACTTCAAGGCTGGACTATTGTAATTCTTTACTATCAGGAAGTCCACAAAATGCAGTTCAAAGCCTTCAGCTGATCCAAAATGCTGCAGCAAGAGTTCTGATGAAAATCAACAAGAGGGATCATATTTCTCCTGTTTTAGCTTCCCTTCATTGGCTTCCTGTTAAATCAAGAATAGAATTTAAAATTCTCCTTCTAACGTATAAAGCCCTTAATAATCAAGCTCCATCATATATCAGAGCTCTGATTACCCCGTATGTTCCTAACAGAGCACTTCGCTCTCAGACTGCAGGTCTGTTGGTGGTTCCTAGAGTCTCTAAAAGTAGAATGGGAGGCAGATCCTTTAGCTATCAGGCTCCTCTCCTGTGGAACCAACTCCCAGTTTTGGTCCGTGAGGCAGACACCCCGTCTACTTTTAAGACTAATCTTAAAACTTTCCTTTGTGACAAAGCTTATAGTTAGAGTGGCTCATGTTACCCTGAGCTATCTCTATAGTTATGCTGCTATAGGCTTAGGCTGCTGGAGGACATCAGGGTGTATTTCTCTCACTCTACTGATTTCTACTGTTCTCTAGTTTTGCATTACATTGAAATGACTGTTGTCATTTCAGCTTTTAAGTTTTTGTTCTCTCTCTCTTTTTTCATCATAGAATAGAATTAAATTTTATTGTCATTTCACTGTCACAAGTACAAAGCAACGAAATGTGTTCTCTGCTTTTAACCGATCACCTTGGGGAGCAGTGGGCTGCCATGTGCAGCGCCGGGGAGCAGTCTGGGGTTAAGGGTCTTGCTCAGGGACCCAGAGTGGCAGTCTGTGGGAGTTGAACTTAGAACCTCTGGGACCCAAGCTCAATGCTCTAACCACTAGGCTACCACTCCCCATAGAAGGTACACCTGGTCTGGCGTTCTGTTAACTGTGACATCACCCAGAGAAGACGGCTCACCCGCTATTACCATCTAATGTAGAACAGATTACTAGATCAATGTGTGCTTCTGTGCTTGTTTGTCTGTCTTGTTGTGTCTCTGCTCTGTCTTCTGTAACCCCAGTCGGTCGAGGCAGATGACCGTTCATACTGAGCCCGGTTCTGGTTCTGCTGGAGGTTTTTCCTTCCCGCTAACGGGTGATTTTTCTTTCCACTGTCGCTTCATGCTTGCTCAGTATGAGGGATTGCAGCAAAGCCATGTACAATGCAGACGACTCCCTGTGGCTCTACGGTTCTCCAGGAGTGAATGCTGCTTGTCGGGACTTTGAAGCAATCAACTGGTTCCCTTATATAGGAAATTTTTGACCAATCTGTATAATATGATTGATTTTGACTTTGTAAAGTGCCTCGAGATGACATGTTTCATGAATTGGTACTACATAAATAAAATTAAATTGAAATGATTTTAATTGAATTGAATTGAATAGTTGAAAGGAATGATTCGAGCACTAGCGATCTTTTAACAGCAAACTCTGCACACATATGGAATAAATGTGTGACAACTTCTCTTCAAGTTCAGGAATTCTTTTAACAGAAATGAAATGAACATCCAGAGAACATCACTATGTAATGCTGTTTATCTGAATTAAGACTATATTTCAAACAACAAATCCTCTCCACTAAGCCACTGAAACTTAATTTAAACTACTAAGCAAAATGAAGATAAAACAAGAAGCTAAGGAACTATGTACACACAAAAGCAACATAAGACAAAACAAATACTTCATTGAATCCTGGTTCACTACAGATTTAAGTTAAAGAACCAAAAGTTAATTTTAAAGAATGTAAAATCAGGTTAAATTAGCTTGACTAAGTTAAACAAAACTGAGTTAAACAAAACATTATTTGAAAAAAGAATATTTTAAAGAACTTTACTGAGTAAATCTAATTTAATCAGTAAACTTTAGAACGCTTGATTTTATTGATGCGATTATACCTCCGGGTAGCTAGGGGTCACTGTATCGATCGGTCACTGAATGAGTTAATTCTAACATTATACAAAAAAAACATTAAATTGCCATTAATGTTTCTCATTAATGAGGTAATAATGCTCATAGCATTATCAAACGATGGTGGAGCGAAACAAAACAAACCTTATGTTTGAAACGAATCCGGAAGATAATAGCATTAGGCTAGTGGACACTCTGCACTAATTTTAAAAAGCTTCACCTTTATTTTGGTCATAATGACCGGACCGCAAAACCCAAACATCAATATCCCATCAATGTATAAAACCTTTGAGGAGATACTGAACCTGCATGGTAGTCCTGGGTCATCAGGGTGAAGAGCAGTGGGCTCGGTACACAGCCCTGTGGGGTGCCAGTGCTGAGGGAGATGATGTTGGAGGTGTTTCTGCCAAGCAGGATAGACTGGGGTTTGTCTGTGAGGAAACCCAGCAGCCAGTTAAACAGGGGTAGGGGGGTTGAGTCCAAGGGGGTCCAGTTTCCTCCCTATAGGTGCTAGGGGAGGACTGTGTTGAATGCTGAGCTGAAGTCCAGAAACAGCCTTTACATTTGGGTTTTGTTCTTTTCCAGGTGTTTGCATTTGTTTACTAGTTTATGTTCTTGTTCTTGCTTGGGACTCTCAGAATTTTTTGTTTAAGTCGACTAACCTGGGAGTGTTCTACCTGTTACAGACTACACAACAGGTCTCATGATGAAACAGTAGAAAATAAGGATGACATTCTGGTGAACATCTTGATTCATCAATAAAAGTAGTGAGATTATCCACTAATGGTTCAGACAGATAAAGCCTCTGTTTGTCCTCATGTTGATCACTAATGAAGGTTTTCATTACATGCGCACAGAACGTAAAGGTAATAAATGCGACCAGAAGACCAACATGGCGGCGCTCTCCAGATTCTGCAATTTTGCAGTGTTTTTCCTGCTCATTTCGGGTCTGTTCGTGCAGAACAGTTGTGCCCTTACATCGTACACCCGATGTGAGCTTTTGGATATTGGATTACGAACTTCTGACAGTTTTATGGACAACCTTCGAGTCATTCCTGAGATCGCCAGAACACCCGAGGCTTCACACTCAGCTCGGCCGGGCGGAAGTGCTCCCAGGCGGCGCCGAGATCATAAACAAAGGCGGGGTGAGCGCGGAGGACTAAGAGCTAAGCTAAAGCTAACACCACACCGGCTCTCTCTACCCAGCATCTTCCTTGCCAATGTACGGTCGCTGCTGAACAAAATGGAGGAGATCCGACTTAACATTACATGCAGCAAGAGACTTTTGAACTGTAATGTCCTAATTTTCACGGAAACATGGTTAAACAGTGGAATACCAGACAATGCTATTGAGCTAGCGGGACGTCATACATTCTGGGCAGACAGAACATCAGATGGCTCCGGTAAGACCCGAGGCGGGGGACTATACATCTACATTAACAAAGCTTGGTGCACAAACTCTGCTATTGTTGAGAGACATTACTCAGCTAACCTTGAGTTTCTCATTGTTAAATGTAGACCGTTCTATCTGTCACGGGAGTTCACTTCCACTATTATTACTGCAGCCTACATTCTACCGGACGCTGATGCTAAGTCTGCTATGAAAGAACTTCATGCAGCCATCAGTAAACAACAGACCATTCAGCCTGAAGCTGCGTTTATTGTCACAGGTGATTTTAATCATTCAAATTTAAAGTCAGTGCTACCGAAATTTCACCAGCATGTTTCCTGCCACACCAGAGGAAACAAAACTTTAGACCACGTTTACACAAACGTGGCTGGAGCTTACGTCGCGACACCCCTCCCACACCTGGGTCAGTCAGA
This sequence comes from Fundulus diaphanus, assembly GCA_037039145.1. Classification (NCBI taxonomy): domain Eukaryota; kingdom Metazoa; phylum Chordata; class Actinopteri; order Cyprinodontiformes; family Fundulidae; genus Fundulus; species Fundulus diaphanus. The sequence goes on along the minus strand of CM073131.1, from coordinate 56,540,665 downwards.
TCACCTTTCTTTGTTCCTCACCCCCAAATATGCACCTCTCATCAATCGTGTGAAGCCATCAGTGAAGACCATCAAGGTGTGGCCTGCAGGAGCAGATTCATCACTTCAGGAAAGGTTTCTACACACAGACTGGAGGATGTTTGCTTCTCAAGCCACCAGTGGCTCTCACACAGACATTGACTGTTACGCCTCCTCTGTACTGGATTATATTAATACCACTATTGACAATGTTACAACCCAGAAGCAGATCACCACATACCCAAATCAGAAGCCATGGATGAACAGGAAGGTGCGACTCCTATTGAAGACACGCAACACTGCCTTCAGATCAGGAGATGCACAAGCCTACAGCTCAGCCAGAGCAAATCTGAAAAGGGGCATCAAAGAGGCCAAGTGCTGCTACAAGCTTAAGATAGAGGGACACTTTTCCAACGCTGACCCCCGACGCATGTGGCAGGGAATTAAGGCCATCAGTTACTATAAACCCACTCACTCCACCTCTGCAGCCACTGATGTCTGCTTCCTGAATGAGCTGAATGACTTTTATGCTCGCTTTGAAAGAGACAACAGTGAAACTGCCACCAAGCTCAAATCCTCAGCCGACCACCCGCCAATCACTCTCTCCTCCACATATGTCTGCAACGCACTGAGCAGGATCAGCACGCACAAGGCAGCTGGACCAGATAACATCCCTGGATGCGTTCTAAGGGCATGTGCGGAGCAGCTCGCTGAGGTTTTTACAGATATTTTCAACCTGTCTCTTGCCCAAGCAGCTGTACCAACATGCTTCAAATGCACTTCCATTGTGCCAGTGCCAAAATAATCCAGCCCAAAGTGCCTTAACGACTACCGCCCTGTAGCACTCACACCAATCGTAATGAAGTGCTTTGAGTGGCTGGTCCTGCCACGCCAAAAAGACTCCCTACCATCCACATTGGACTCACACCAGTTTGCATACCGCAGCAATAGGAGCACAGAGGATGCAGTTTCCATGGCACTGCACTCTGTGCTCACACATCTGGACAATAAGAACACTTATGCACGCATACTGTTTGTTAACTTTAGCTCAGCATTCAACACTGTCATCCCAGCTAAACTTTGAGACCTGGTCATCAACACCTCCATGTGCAACTGGATTTTGGACTTTCTGACCAACAGACCCCAGAATGTCCGATCAGGCTCCAACTGCTCCACGTCCATCACACTCAACACTGGTGTACCACAGGGCTGTGTGCTAAGCCCGTTTCACTACTCCCTCTTCACCCACGACTGCAAGCCTGTGTACGCATTAAACTCCATCATCAAGTTTGCGGACGACACTACGGTGATTGGCCTCATCAGTAACAACGATGAGACAGCCTACAGGGAGGAGATAAAGCACCTGGCCACATGGTGCACTGACAATAACCAGCTTCTCAACACCACCAAAACAAAGGAGCTCATCGTGGACTTCAGAAAAGATTCAAGAGGCACGCACGACACCATCCACATCAATGGAATGGCTGTTGAGTGTGTCTTCAGTTTCAGGTTTCTGGGGACCCACATCTCAGCGGACATGTCCTGGTCAACCAACACCTCCTGCCTGGTCAAGAAGGCTCACCAGTGCCTCTTCTTCCTGAGGACACTGAGGAAAAATCAGCTATCCTCGACTATCCTGGTAAACTTCTACCGCTGTACGATAGAAAGCATCCTGACCAACTGTGCAACAGTGTGGTATGGGAGCAGTTCTGTTGCAGAGCGCAAGGCACTGCAGCGGGTGGTGAAAACCGCCCAGTACATCACTAGGACTCCACTACCCACCATTGAGCACATCCAGAAGAAACGCTGCCTACATCGAGCTCGCAGCATCCTTAAGGACTCTTCTCACCCAGCCCACAGACTGTTTTCTCTCCTGCCCTCCGGCAGGCAGTTCAGGTGCCTCTGGACCAGAACCAGCAGACTAAAGAACAGCTTTTTCCCCAGAGCTGTCTCTTTATTGAACTCTAGCCCTCACTGATAGACTCTCCTCTCCCTCCTCACACCTACCTCCATTTTGTTATTCTGTTATTTACAAGACTGTAATGTTCACCTGCACTCCTGACTGTTACTATGGTAACAGCTGTTACAGCATGCATCCTGCACTACTTACTATGACTGAATATTGATTTGCACTGCTGACTGTTTATTCACAGTACCAATTGTTTAGATATACATTTGCAATACCGTACTTTAACTGTAATATGCAATTACCTTCCACTGCACTTTAATTTAAATAGCTTCTGTCCAAACTTTATTTATTCATTTTATAGTAATAGCTACCTGTATATCATGCTCACAATTCTGCCTATAGTAATAGCCATCTGTACATATATTCATAGTACATGTAAACTCGGTTATAATAATCATCTGTATATTATGCTATTGTACATATCTGTAAAAACTCTATTTATAGTAATATCCAGCTGTATATTATATTCGGTACATATCCAGCTGTAAATTTAGTTCACAATACTAGTTATCTATATATTATATTCATAGGACAAATCTATCAGTAAAATTCTGTCTATAATAGTAAAAACTCATGTCCTGTACTTATGGAACCATTGTTTATCCTGCACTTGTTGCTATTGCACTTCTGGTTAGACCTAAACTGCATTTCGTTGCCTTGTACCTGTACCTGTGTAATGACAATAAAGTTGAATCTAACCTAATCTAATCTAATAATGAGCATGACTGTTCCTGCCCCACTGTTCACGTTGGTCTGTGATCTCCTCTCAGATGACCAGGAGGAGGTGAAGGTGACTGAAGGAGCAGAGTCTGTCCTCCTGCCCTGCAGAACATCACCTGACCTGCATGAGAAAACATCAGTGGAGTGGACTCGGTCAGAACCAGCAGTAAATGTGGTTCACACGTATCCAAGCAGAGACCAGAAAAACCAGGACGACCTTTACTGTGGGCGTACAAAGCTGAATGAGGACCTGCTGAGAACTGGAGACATGAGTCTGACCCTGAGGTTCCCCACAGACAGAGACAGTGGGACCTACATCTGCACCGTCTACAGGGGCGAGGACATCCTGAGATGGAAGGTGGTTCTGAAACATGTCAGTAAAGGTCAGTGTAGAGCATCCAGTTGGAGCTACTGATGAAGGTCAAAGGTCAGAGTAAGAGCAACATGATTTTTCTTTTCTACAGAACCACTTCCATCCTGGGTCACAGCTCTCCTGGTTTTCCTGGTTCTGGTTGTGGTCTGTGCAGTTCTTGTATTTTTGGTTCATTTTCGGCACTATTTCATGTTAGGTAAGTCTCAGGTGTATTCTCACTCATAATGATGTTGTATAATATGGATAGGGGTGTATCAGTTTATGTGTTTGTGCGTAAAATTGTCTTTGGCTGAGAAAGTTCTCCAAAAAAATCTTTGGCCTTGTACACACGTGACATCCATCCATCTATCTATCGTCTTCCTCTTATCCGGGGTCGGGTCGCGGGGGTAGCAGCTTCAGTAGGGAGGCCCAGACATCCCTCTCTCCAGCCACTTGGGCCAGCTCCTCCGGGGGAATCCCAAGGCGTTCCAGGCCAGCTGAGAGACATAGTCCCTCCAGCGTGTCCTGGGTCTTCCCCTGGGCCTCCTCCCGGTGGGACGTGCCCGGAACACCTCACCAGGGAGGCGTCCAGGAGGCATCCTGACCAGATGCCCGAGCCACCTCAACTGGCTCCTCTCGACGTGGAGGAGCAGCGGCTCTACTCTGAGTCCTCCCCGGATGACTGAGCTCCTCACCCTATCTCTAAGGGAGAGCCCAGACACACTACGGAGAAAACTCATTTCAGCCGCTTGTATCCGGGATCTCGTTCTTTCGGTCACGACCCAAAGCTCGTGACCATAGATGAGGGTAGGAACGTAGATCAACCGGTAAATCGAGAGCTTCGCCTTTTGGCTCAGCTCTCTCTTCACCACAACGGATCGGTACAGCGGCCGCTTCACAGCAGACGCTGCACCAATCTGCCTGTCCATCTCCCGCTCCATCTTCCCCTCATTCGTGAACAAGACCCCAAGATACTTGAACTCCTCCACTAGGGGCAGCACATCCTCCCCAACCTGGGGAAGGCACTCTACCCTTTTCCGGCTCATGACCATGGTCTCGGATTTGGAGGCACTGATTCTCATCCCGGCCGCTTCGCACTCGGCTGTGAACCGCTCCAGTGAGAGCTGTAGATCACGCCCTGATGAAGCCAATAGGACCACGTCATCCGCGAATAGCAGAGACGCAATCCTAAGGCCACCAAAACAGATCCCCTCAACACCTTGGCTGCACCTAGAAATTCTGTCCATAAAAGTTATGAACAGAATCGGTGACAAATGGCAACCTTGGCGGAGTCCAACTCTCACCGGAAACGAGTCCGACTTACTGCCGGCAATGCGGACCAGACTCTGACACCGGTCGTACAGAGACCTGACAGCCCTTATTAAAGGGCCCGGTACTCCATACTCCCGGAGTACCCCCCACAGGATCCCTCGGGGGACATGGTCGAATGCCTTCTCCAGATCCACAAAGCACATGTAGACTGGTTGGGCAAACTCCTATGCCCCCTCCAGAATCCTGCTGAGGGTATAGAGCTGGTCCAGTGTTCCACGACCAGGACGAAAACCACACTGCTCTTCCTGAATCCGAGATTCGACTATCCGACGGACCCTCCTTTCCAGAACCCCTGAATAGACCTTACCAGGGAGGCTTAAGAGTGTGATTCCCCTGTAGTTGGAACACACCCTCCGGTCCCCCTTTTTAAATAGGGGGACCACCACCCCAGTCTGCCAATCCAGGGGAACTGCCCCCGATGTGCACGCAATGTTGCAGAGCCGCGTTAACCAACACAGCCCCACAACATCCAGAGCCTTAAGGTACTCCGGGCGAATCTCATCCACCCCCGGGGCCTTTCCACCAAGGAGCTTTTTAACAACCTCGGCAACCTCAGCCCCAGAGATGGGAGAACCCGACCCAGAGTCCTCAGGCTCTGCTTCCGCAATGGAAGACGTGTTGGTGGGATTAAGGAGGTCTTCGAAGTATTCCGCCCACTGACGCACGACGTCCCGAGTCTAGGTCAGCAGCACACCACCCCCACTGTAAACAGTGTTGGTGCTGCACTGCTTCCCCCTCCTGAGACGCCGGATAGTGGACCAGAATCGCTTCAAAGCTGTACGGAAGTCTTTCTCCATGGCCTCTCCGAACTCTTCCCACGCCCGAGTTTTTGCCTCAGCAATGTCTGTGTAATACAACTAACCTCCGATCACTTTTTCTCCTTTGCACCTCAACGTATTGGAGCAGCGGGGCTTGTAAAAACAGACAAATGAAAGGTCTCTGAACCAACTGTAATGTTTATAGCGTTCCACTGAGTACAGGGATGAACTTTGGAGAGCAACAAAAAGCCACCTAATCTGCAAGTGCCTTAAACCTCACTTTGCAGAGGATGTCACCAAAGAAGAGCTGTCTTGCCTAAAGTGGAGCAAGCAAGGAAGGCTAAATTAGGCAGATTGTAACAAGCTACATTGTAACAAGAATCAAGTTACAGCAATAATTTCTTTTAGATTACTTAGTCTAGATAAAACTAATTAAGCCCTCGCGATTAAGCCCGATTTTTCAAAGAGCTGTATATGATTTTATTTCAGAGTAGGGGTCCTGATAAGGAAGAACTGAGAGATGTGCACATCTTTCAGAGTTAAAATTTTATTGCCATTAAATTATTTACACTTTCTGCAGTGAGGTTTAGCTCCAGCATGTACTGTAGTTCTGTGTGCAGCCTCTCTTCTGTCAGTCTGTTCCAGGGCAGCTGTGGCTACAATGTAGCTCACCACCATCAGGGTGTGAATGTGTGCATGAATGGGTGAATGACTGACCAGTGTAAAACGTCTTCAGATGATTTATTTCAACATTCTCAGCTCGCACATCGCTTTTCTAATACAAGGGAACGCTCTCAGTTCTGAACAATTTATTCATGCTGCTTTTCCTTTTCATGCCAACAGCAGCTTTTTGATAACGTAGGAGATGCAGAAAATCTTTCAGAGGCAGCTGTATGTCGTGATGTCAGGAATGTTACTGTTGCACTGTTCCACAGTCAGAGACCCACAAGATCAGTTAAAGAACTACACAGAATGAAATCAATAATTTATTTTGTATCAAAGTTTTGTAATTCCAGCTCTAATTTTCCATTATCCATCCTTCCATCCATTTTCTAACCCGCTTAATCCCCCATGGGGTCGCGGGGGTTGCTGATACCTATCTCCAGCGTTCACTGGGCGAGAGGCGGGGTTCACCCTGGACAGGTCGCCAGTCTGTCGCAATTTTCCATTATATATATATATATATATATATATATATATATATATATATATATATATATATATATATATATATTTAAAACAAATAACACCACCTTTAATAAATAACACCACCTTTACTTCAGCTGAAAATATAAATATAGCCTATATCAGGGATTCCCAAAGCGTGGGGCACCACTGGTGGGGGTGTTTGAGCTGTCACTAAGGGGGTACGCGAGATGAAAAATGTAATGGCGGTCTGACAGTGTTTTTTCCCACGCCATAAAGACGTGTAAATAAACATTTCCTTTGTAACAATTATAATCAAAAACTGTACATTTAATCAATAAATAAAAATGTGTTGTAATGATCCTTATTGGACTTTATTGCTAATTGTTGTTGCACACTTACTGTTTCTTTAAGTAGGTGGTTACTTTATACTGGAAGAAATGTGTGGCTTCCGGGTGAGAAGTGGTGGTTCAGGGACTGGAGGGGTGAAAGCTGTCCCGTTCTGTTCGTCTTACAATAAAGTGTTAGCAGCAAACGTCTTTGTGTTTCTATTTTATGGTGTAAATTGTGAGTTTGCTATATGAAATGAACAAAGTGAGAGTTTAGTCCGTGAATCCACCTGGATGGTCTCAGAGACGTTTCAGGTTCTAGAGGTGTTACCGATGTAAGAGTTTCTATTATCTATTAAATTAGAAATTATCTATTTTCTATAACCTATTAAATTAAGTAATCTGAGTGCGTTTGTGGATGACTGCCTTCCTCTGATAAAACCAGTTTGGTCTGGGTGGATTATGAAAGGAGTGACTTTATCTAATCGTTTTGCAAAAGCTTTACATATTATTTTAATATCCACGTTGATTAAGGATATGGGACGATAGCTGGTGGGCAACATAGGATCTTTGCCTGGCTTAAGCAGAAGACTGATGGTGGCAGAGTTCATATTAGCTGGAAATCTGCCATTTTCCTGAATTTCTTGCAACATTCTGTGAAACATTGGTACCAGAATATTCCAGAACTCTTTATAAAACTCAGTAGGGAATCCATCTGGGCCTGGAGCCTTTTTATTGGGCATGCTTGTTATAGCTTCCTGAACTTCAACTGTTGTCAGCGGTGAGTCCAGTGTCGTTCTTTGGTTATCTGATAGTTTAGGAAGTGTTATTTTATCCAGAAACTGCTTGATGTCATTATCTGATGGATTTATCTGTGATGTGTATAAAGATTTCTCGGAAGGTGTTGTTTATACACTCCGGATCATGTAATGTATTACCAGTTGAGTCTGTAACTGCAAATATAGTCGTTTCTCTTTATTTATTTTTAGCTGATTAGCTAAGAAGCTTCCTGACTTATTGCCATGTTCAAAATTTTCTATTCGAAGTTTTTGTATTAGAAATTTATTTTGCTTTTCAATATAATGGTTTAATTCAAATTTTACTTTACTTTACCCAACTTTTCCTCTTCTTGAGAAGTTTCTAGTAACGTTTTTCTTCAAATTCCTGAATCTTCTTGTTTTTTATTTTATGGTGTAAATTGTGAGTTTGCTATATGAAATGAACAAAGTGAGAACACACACAGTTAGATCATCAAGGTTTAGTCCGTGAATCCACCTGGATGGTCTCAGAGACGTTTTAGGTTTTAGAGGTGTTACCGATGTAAAAGTTTCTGTTATCTATTAAATTAGAAATTATCTATTTCTATAAGCATATATAGCAGTGGGTAGCGCTGGTGCCTTGCAGCAAGAAGGTTCTGGGTTCAAATCCAACCCTGGGTCTTTCTGCATGAGTGGGTTCTCTCCGGGTACTCCGGCTTCCTCCCACAGTCCAAAAACATGACTGTTAGGTTAATTGGCTTCTCTAAATTGTCCTTAGGTGTGAGTGTGTGCGTGAATGGTTGTTTGTCCTGTTTGTCTCTCTGTGTTGCCCTGCGACAGACTGGCGACCTGTCCAGGGTGAACCCCGCCTCTCACCCAGTGAACGCTGGAGATAGGCACCAGCAACCCCCGCGACCCCATGAGGGATTAAGCGGGTCAGAAAATGGATGGAGGTGTTGGCCTAGTGGTTAGAGCAGTGCGTTTGCACTCAGAAGGATGCAAGTACCCGGTTCGATCCCCAGCGCCTGCACTCTGGGTCCCTTAACCCCAGATTGCTCCCCAGGCGCCGCACATGACAGCCCACTGCTCCCCAAGGGGATGGGTTAAGATGCAGAAGTGAATTTCTCCATTGTGAGATCAATAAAGTTAAATTATTGTATGTATATAGAACAGTAGAAATCAGTAGAGTGAGAAAATTAGACCCTGATGTCCTCCAGCAGCCTAAGCCTATCACAGCACAACTATAGAGATAGCTCAGGGTATGAGCCACTCTAACTATAAGCTTTGTCAAAAAGGAAAGTTTTAAGATTAGTCTTAAAAGTAGACAGGGTGTCTGCCTCACGGACCAAAACTGGGAGTTGGTTCCACAGGAGAGGAGCCTGATAGCTAAAGGATCTGCCTCCCATTCTACTTTTAGAGACTCTAGGAACCACCAGCAGACCTGCAGTCTGAGAGCGAAGTGCTCTGTTAGGAACATACGGGGTAATCAGAGCTCTGATATATGATGGAGCTTGATCATTAAGGGCTTTATACGTTAGAAGAAGAATTTTAAATTCTATTCTTGATTTAACAGGAAGCCAATGAAGGGAAGCTAAAATTGGAGAAATATGATCCCGCTTGTTGATTTTCATCAGAACTCTTGCCGCAGCATTTTGGATCAGCTGAAGACTTTGAACTGCATTTTGTGGACTTCCTGATAGTAAAGAATTACAATAGTCCAGCCTTGAAGTAACAAATTCATGGACTAGTTTTTCAGCATCACTCCTGGACAGAATGTTTCTAATCAAGGACATTTCATCTCAGCGCTGTGTGTATCGAGCCCGTAACATCATCAGGGACCCCTCACACCCCCACCATGGACTGTTCTCCCCACTACCCTCTGGGACGAGGTTCCGCCACATTCGCAGCAGGTCCACCAGGTTCTGCAAAAGCTTTTTCCCTGCTGCCATCAGACTGTTGAACTGCTGAAGCTATAACTGGACTCTGTACCACATGTGTCTTGCATGGTTTACATTTTAAATGCTGTACTGTGAAATCACTGCTGCACTTTATCTTGTAACTATCCTGCAAAGTTACTTTATTCTGAAATCCACTGCAATTCACTGAAATTCTCAAGCTGTATGCAAACGAAATTTCGTTCTGTACGCACTCTGTGCATACAAAATGACAATAAAGTTTGTCTAAGTCTAAGTCCAAGCTTGTAGCTCATGTTCTGAAACGAACCTCAAAAGAGTCAGAGATGAAGGAAAACCCTGCAAAACCTGTTAGTTTGTTTGGTTCCTCAGCAGCTCATTTGGTGGTGGACAGATATCTCTGACCTGATGGTTCCACCAGTGTCCATTACTCTGGACCTCAGAGGTTCCTCATCTGGTCATCATCTGCTCCTCCAGCCTGAGACACAGAGTACAACATGAGAGCATCTGAGCTGCTGGTGTCTACCAAGCTGATGTTCTGTCCTCTTGTTCCCTCAGAGTACCGGGTCCCGTTGGAGTATGGAGTGGACTCCGTCCTGCTGCCCTGCAGAACCACAACTCGTCTGCCTGGAGACATCAGGGTGAAGTGGACAGATGAAGACAACAGGAAGGTCCATGTGTATGAGGGCGGTAATGATAAGACAGAAGAACAGAACCGGTTCTACAAATACAGAACCCTGATGGAGAAAAAGCTGAAGTCTGGAGACCTGAGTCTGACCCTGAAACACCCGACGGACGAAGACGAGAACATCTACACCTGCAGTGTCCTCAGCAAGGCCGGACACGTCCTGGTGAAGAAACGAGTTCACCTCCAGATCAGAGGTCAGTGGTGGAACCACCAGGGTTCTTCATCTGGTTCTGACTTGTTTGGGTCAGACCCTGGGCTCCTCCCACAGGCTCTGTGAGAACATCTGTGACCCTGAAAACGGGTCGGTGGGTCGAGGAGATCGTTTAACGCCACAGATTCTGACCCGTTGGTGAGACCAGTCGTCATTTCTTGACCCTAGACAGAACAAACCTCAGAAATAAGTCCAGAGAGGAAGAAGAAATGTTAGTGACTAATCTGGACCTTCAGCTTCTCACTTGGACCTCAGGTAGAGTTTGACACCGCTTTGGTGGGTGAGTTGGGTCAGAACTTGTGAGCAGGATCTGTTCTTCCTGTTCCTACAGGGTCAGTTGGACGTGGTTCTGGTGTTACGTTGATCTTTGTATAACTGATGATTCAGTTCAATTCAATTTTATTTATATAGCGCCAATTCATGAAACGTCATCTCAAGGCACTTTACAACGTCAAATTCAATCAGATTATACAGATTGGGTCCATATTGGTTCTGGTTGAGCCTCACCTCCAAGTGTCTCTGCTTTCAGGACCGAAGGAGCTAAGACCTTCCTGCATCTGACCTCCTGGATAACATGATCCTCTCTCCTACTGACCAACGGCTCCACCTGAAATCACCCTGGTCTGACATCTGACAGGACAGATGAGCAGAACCATTTTTGGACCTCATGGCTGCAGAACCGGGATGGTACCCACCTTTGACAAACCCAGTGGTCCAGCAGCCTTTGGACTGAATCCGGACCGACACCAAGTCAACCTGGACCCGGTCGGGTGTGTTGGAGAAGGAACCGTAGAATTAGACGTATAAAGACGAGTAACTAAGAACGTAGAGAACATGGACCCGGTTCTGAAGTCCTTCCACTAAGACTAAGAACGTAGAGAACATGGACCCGGTTCTGAAGTCGTCACTAAGACTAAGAACGTAGAGAACATGGACCTGGTTCTGAAGTCCTCACTAAGACTAAGAACGTAGAGAACATGGACCCGGTTCTGAAGTCCTCACTAAGACTAAGAACGTAGAGAACATGGACCCGGTTCTGAAGTCCTTCCACTAAGACTAAGAACGTAGAGAACATGGACCCGGTTCTGAAGTCGTCACTAAGACTAAGAACGTAGAGAACATGGACCCGGTTCTGAAGTCCTTCCACTAAGACTAAGAACATAGAGAACATGGACCCGGTTCTGAAGTCATCAGTAAGACTAAGAACGTAGAGAACATGGACCCGGTTCTGAAGTCCTTCCACTAAGACTAAGAACATAGAGAAGATGGACCCGGTTCTGAAGTCATCAGTAAGACTAAGAACGTAGAGAACATGGACCCGGATCTGAAGTCCTTCCACTAAGACTAAGAACGTAGAGAACATGGACCCGGTTCTGAAGTCCTTCCACTAAGACTAAGACTAAGAACGTAGAGAACATGGACCCAGTTCTGAAGTCCTTCCACTAAGACTAAGAACATAGAGAACATGGACCCGGTTCTGAAGTCTTCACTAAGACTAAGAACATAGAGAACATGGACCTGGTTCTGAAGTCATCAGTAAGACTAAGAACGTAGAGAACATGGACCCGGTTCTGAAGTCCTCACTAAGACTAAGAACGTAGAGAACATGGACCCGGTTCTGAAGTCCTTCCACTAAGACTAAGAACGTAGAGAACATGGACCCGGTTCTGAAGTCCTCACTAAGACTAAGAACCTAGAGAACATGGACCCGGTTCTGAAGTCGTCACTAAGACTAAGAACGTAGAGAACATGGACCCGGTTCTGAAGTCCTTCCACTAAGACTAAGAACGTAGAGAACATGGACCCGGTTCTGAAGTCATCAGTAAGACTAAGAACGTAGAGAACATGGACCCGGATCTGAAGTCCTTCCACTAAGACAAGAACGTAGAGAACATGGACCCGGATCTGAAGTCCTTCCACTAAGACTAAGAACGTAGAGAACATGGACCCAGTTCTGAAGTCCTTCCACTAAGACTAAGAACGTAGAGAACATGGACCCGGTTCTGAAGTCTTCACTAAGAGTAAGAACATAGAGAACATGGACCTGGTTCTAAAGTCATCAGTAAGACTAAGAACGTAGAGAACATGGACCCGGTTCTGAAGTCCTCACTAAGACTAAGAACGTAGAGAACATGGACCCGGTTCTGAAGTCCTTCCACTAAGACTAAGAACGTAGAGAACATGGACCCGGTTCTGAAGTCCTTCCACTGAGACTAAGAACGTAGAGAACATGGACCCGGTTCTGAAGTCCTTCCAATAAGACTAGGAACGTAGAGAACATGGACCCGGTTCTGAAGTCCTTCCACTAAGACTAAGAATGTAGAGAACATGGACCCGGTTCTGAAGTCCTTCCAATAAGACTAGGAACGTAGAGAACATGGACCCGGTTCTGAAGTCCTTCCACTAAGACTAAGAATGTAGAGAACATGGACCCGGTTCTGAAGTCCTTCCACTGAGACTTAGAACGTAGAGAACATAGACCCGGTTCTGAAGTCCTTCCACTAAGACTAGGAACGTAGAGAACATGGACCCGGTTCTGAAGTCCTTCCACTAAGATTAAGAACGTAGAGAACATGGACCCGGTTCTGAAGTCCTTCCACTGAGACTAAGAACGTAGAGAACATGGACCCGGTTCTGAAGTCCTCAGTAAGACTAAGAACGTAGAGAACATGGACCCGGTTCTGAAGTCCTCACTAAGACTAAGAACGTAGAGAACATGGACCCGGTCCTGAAGTCCTCACTAAGACTAAGAACGTAGAGAACATGGACCCGGTTCTGAAGTCCTTCCACTAAGACTAAGAACGTAGAGAACATGGACCCGGTTCTGAAGTCCTTCCATGGCTCCCTGGATCTCAGAGAATAGACTTTAAAATCCTTCTGTTAGTCTATAAATCCCTGAATTAGCACCTAAATACATCACAGACTTGTTATCAGGGCATCAACCCTCCAGACCACTCAGGTCTTCTGGCTCCAGCCTGCTCTGCAGAACCAGAACCAGAACCAGAACCAGACATGGAAAAGCAGCATTTAGTTCCTACGCTCCACTGATCTGGAACAAACTCCCAGAAAACTGGAAAAGTGCTGAAAGTCTGTCTAGAATCACAGCATCAGAAACAGGTTAAAAAGTAAAGTTTTCTGTCTGCTTCTGTGAAGCATAGAATAATGATGGTGTTCACAGTCTGCAGTAAAGTCCAGTAGAGCAGTCCATCGTAGTACCTTGTAATCTCTGGCCTTATCATCGGCCTCATTAAAAGACACTCATTCATCTTCATTGCTGTGGCTCTTTCTTTACATCAGGGGTCTTCCACCTGGTCCTCAGGACCTGGTCCTGCATGTTTCAGGTGTTCCCTGCCTGGATGCGATGAAGTCAGATTATTTTTCTAAATAATGAGGTGTTTCTATTGTAGACTTCTGCAGTAATAAAAAGACTCTTGAGACTGAAACTATATTTTACCATATTTAATCTGAAAGGCAGAGAGATGTTTACAGCTTCAGCACTGGACTCTTAAACACAATAATGCAACGGAGAGATTTCCGGACACCAGAGAGCCCCGTTCATTCTCCCCACAGACATTAAGTAGGACCCATTTTGTCCACCCATTCAGGAGTGTGCCCAGTATGATATCAGGGTTCCGTTCATCATATTGGTGGAGAAGATCATACTATAATGCAGACGTGTCCTAGCTGACACATCTTCCCCAGTCATTCTTTCCAATCCAAGTATATCAGACTCTTTGTCTCCAGAGTCCGTTTATCTGTAAACTCCATGGTAATCGACTCTGCAGTCCAGTCTCTGTAATCTCATAATCCCTAACAAGGGGGACAGACTCCTTAAAGTTTGATACAGCATTGTCCAATAAAGATCTACTATAATGGAACGCTCTTTTGGGGGTGGAGAACTCAGTTAGATTAAAGGTTATTAAAAAATGGTGAGATAGGACAGGGTTGTGAGGAAATACTGTTAATTCTTCACAATCAATGCCATATGTCAGCACAAGGTCTAAAGTATGGAGCCAAGAGTGCGTCGGTTTATGCACATTTTGAGCAAAACCAATTGACACTAGGATAGTTTAAAGGCTTTGACTGTATTGTCAAAAATGCAACAATAAACTCATAAGAACAGCTCTGCCTTCAATGTTCTTTCCATCAACCTTTAGAGGAAAACATTTGTTCAACAATTATGATATCTCTTTAAAGAAAATCAGAACCAGGTATCTTTCCTTTCCACTCTCACAAATAGCAAGAGAGATTTCAAACTTTTGTATTATTTTCCCCCAGTGTCAACATTCATGTTGACACAGAATGTGGTCACAGATACTATTAAATACTAGTGATTTTCAATGCTTTTATTTCATATTTATATACAATAATGTGTTAGTTATTTATTTAGTAGCTTATTTGTCTATGTATTAAATATCTTAAGTTTTAATACAGGTCATTCAGAAATAAAGAATAACGCTGCAACTCCTCTGTCTACATGAAAGTGAAACAAAGTTTTTCATTAGGCGCCCGCCTATGCATTGAAAATGCATGGCGGAGGCCTTATGCTATGCACCTAATAAGGGTTTCTTTATTATTATTATAGTACCGTTAATACAGCCCGAACCGCAGGGTCTACCCCCACATACTATATATCGAAATGTTGGTCTCAAAGCCGCGATCAGGGCTTTTTGTACTTGACGCCGTTTCGGCTTACGGTTGGAACAAAATTCACAAAAAACCACTTCTTCAACACAAAATTCACCAAAAACCACTTCTTCAACACAGTTGACCTTTCAAAAATGCGCGGCTGAGCACGGCACTGGTGTTGTGGGGGAGTGGGTTAGGTGTTGGGCTGCAAAGCAGAAGATTGTAGGTTCGACTCCAAGCCGTGCCAATTTCAGAGAATTATATTTTCACCCAATATTTAATTTCCCTTTGGCTTTAAAAAACGATTTTTTTCACATTAGCCAGATTAATTTATCCAGCAAATATACCAAATACTACAATAAAACATAATCAAATTCATCAGTAGAAAAAGGAGGAACAAACGTTATTGATTTTAAAGTCATTAATGTCGTGATTAAATTAAAATGGCTGCAGACTTTTATTAAAAATTAAAAGAATTTATGGTTTATTTTCCCTTCACAACTAAAAAAAAATTGGAGGAAGGAATTTCTCTTAAGATGTAACTTTGATCCGGCAAAATTACCGATTAAATTGTCAGACTACCACAGAAGCATTCCAAAAATATGTTAAAAGTTTTCATGTCTTGATTAAGTTACTGGAAAATAACCGTAAATTAACAAAATAAATTTGATTTGTAACAAATGGGGACCACGGGCAGTTTGTTTTGGATGGATTTGCCTTATGATGACGTCATCGGGAAGCGCCCGAGTCGATCTGACCAGCCGAGTTGGAGCCGTTTTACACAGCTGATCATCAACAATTTTTTTGGATTTCCAGAGGACTTCACCATTGACATTCGCAGGAGCTATTGCTGAAGCAACAAAGCCCACGTACATGGCCATTGGATGTTCCAACACAACTGGTAAAATTGGAAAAAACATTGCTTATTTCAACTTTCCATGAGCTAACCGGGCTCGTAGCTGGATTGCCATCTTCAAGAGAGCTGGCCAGAGAGAAAACACGTCATATGCAGTGACCATTTCGAAGAAGAATGTTTTGAACATGACATGAGAGCAAGGATTTTCGGTAAGTTATTTTTAAATTTTAAATTTTTACATTAGAATTTGCAGGGATTTTACCGACCAGAGGGGCGGAGGGATACCACATGTGATGTGATATCCCTCCGCCCCAGCATGTGCTGAAAGCTTTTATATTTTAATATTTATAGAATAATTACCACCTGGGGGGGCAAATATATAACTTAAGTCACTTCAGCGATCTCTCCTCCGCTGTGTGTGTGTGTGTCTGTCGGCAAATCCGTGCTGCGCGGAGCGCGCCGCGAACACACACACACACACACACACATTGAGCGCGCAGCGAGACAGGTATTAAGCGTTTAAACACATAAACCTACAAATACTGCATAAACTTTACTAAAAAAATGTTGCGTTTCGAAACGGTCGCAAGCGCATGCGCACTGTAGCTCACAGCCGGACTGCTTTTGCTCCGAGTCCGACTAAAGACGTTACAAGATTACGCAGAGCAAGAGGTGGTCCCGACGACAGTCATTCTTCAGGTAAGTTATTATTGCGCTGCTTTAAAACATAGAGGTATTTGAAATAAACAAATAACGCTTGGTCTTGGGGGGAATAAAAGCCAGGCGCCCTGCGGTCTTTATAATATGGTGGTTGGGAGGGGGGGAGACTGCAGTTTAGCATAGTAGCATATGAAGTCTTCTGAATTGAGCGCGTCGGAACCAATCTGAGCGCGCAGCGAGACAGGTATTCAGCGTTTAAACATCACATGCGCGCTCAACTTTCAAACTGTGCTCAAACACTACCCTCGCGCTCGGCTCTGTTTGCTCGTGTGCGCAACCTTCTCTCCTTCCAGGCTAAACGCCAGGTGTGCGCTCGATCGTTTGTTAATCCGTTTGCTTGGTTCTGTCTCACTGATTTCGATTATACACTGGAGTGCGGATTTTGCCGAAAAACTGAAGTCCCTGGCCGCCATCTTTCTACTCCCTACTCTCACAGAATCCCATAGGATTTGGCCGCCATCTTGCTACTCCCTACTCTCTGGTGAGGCTTAGTTGCTAAAGGAGGCCGATCTGACACATGGCCTTTGGTGAGCTTTGGTGACATTAAGTATTGGCACTAGGGTTGGGTATTGTTAGGAACCTCACGATTCGATTCGATTTCGATTATTGCTGTTGCGATTCGATTCGATATTGATTTAAAGTTGTGAAGACACAAATGATTTTATATAATGTTGACATTTTTAAAATATTTATTTTCATACAAACTTCTGTAACATCACATTTCTGAGCAAAGAAACAAACTTGTTAATGCAATGTGCTTAAAGTAGAAAACTGTTCTTAATAAACAATAAAAAATAAAGTGCATGTAAAATAAAATTAGGCATAGCTTATCTCTTGAAAGTCTAATATAAATAAAAATGCATTTCAATAACATCTGTGCATATGTGTGCAGATTTAAACACAAATCATAGGGTTGTATTCAACTGAATTACACCAAATAAGTTTAGTGCTTGTAAACATTCTTAGCTTTTCAATATGTAGTGATTAACCTCTAATTTTTAAACATATCTTAAACTGAACTATAGTACTGTAGCCAGAAATAAAGAATTGTACTGTAACAGTACAGTTCTTCATTTCTGGTTACAGACTAAGTGGGCACGTGGAGATTCTTGTTTAGAAAAAGCAGCTGATCCACATGCTCAGGCTTCAATGCACTTCTCTGGGCTGTGACTATGTCACCTACTGTGGAAAAGATCCTTTCAGCAGGTACACTACTGCCTGGGATGCAAAGGTACCTTTTAGCTTGGCATGACAACAAAGGGTATTCCCCCTCGTGCTCTCTCCACCAGTTGAGTGGATTTGTTGAGAGTGGCAGTGGTTGTACCCCTTTGTAACGCACCACCTCATCCAATGCCTTGGTATCTGTGGTTCTGGACACTGCTACTGGAGTTGTATATGCGCTTCCAAAAAGATCAGCCAGAGCACAATAATAATAATAATAATAATAATTGAACTTTATTGATCTCACAATGGAGAAATTCACTTCTGCATCTTAACCCATCCCCTTGGGGAGCAGTGGGCTGCCACTGTGCGGCGCCTGGGGAGCAATCGAGTCCCTTGCTTTCTTTGGTGATGGTCCAGAAGGGTCATCACCCGGTGATACTGGACACAACCATGTTAGCGGCTAACGCTTAGCATGTTGCTAACCGGAAGTAGCTCTAGGAAGGTCTCACCAACTTCTGCTTCACAGAGTTTGTACTTCCCTTAGTAGTTTGTAATGCCTTTAACATTTTTATTCACATATTTCATTTTTTCATGCTACATTGAAGTATTTAATCATGTTTTAATAACACCAATTTTCCATGCTGCTTGGATGCAGACCTTCTCCTGTCGACTGTTTTTTTTGGGGAGGCTTAGTTGCTAAAGGAGGCCGATCTGACACATGGCCTTTGGTGAGCTTTGGTGACATTAAGTATTGGCACCCTTTTTGAGGAACTTCCCAGTACAGGATTTGGACCAAACTAACAGAGTACCATCACCCGGTCATACTGGACACAACCATGTTAGCGGCTAACGCTTAGCAGGTTGCTAACCGGAAGTAGCTCTAGGAAGGTCTCACCAACTTCTGCTTCACAGAGTTTGTACTTCCTTTAGTAGTTTGTAATGCCTTTAACATTTTTATTCACATATTTCATTTTTTCATGCTACATTGAAGTATTTAATCATGTTTTAATAACACCAATTTTCCATGCTGCTTGGATGCAGACCTTCTCCTGTCGGCTGGTTTTGACAAAGACAAATCCTTTTCACACTCAGAAGATTTGATTTAAAATCCCCAAGTGATAAAAGCCTACGACCTAGGAACTCGGAAGCTTTGCCTTTGACGGTTACGCGCACCACCAGGCGGGCGCCTTCTTCAACTTCTTCAGAAGTTGAACGTTTCTAGTTTAATGAATATGACTCATCATGACACAACAGGACAGATAATCCTCATAACATCTTCCATTTAACACCTTTTCAGTGCATGGTTCAAATACCAGACAGATGATGAATGGAGCTCAGGTATCTGTTGTTTTTTTGTGTGTGTTTCTTTTCTGGTAATGTGGCATTAAGGTTTTTTGTCTTACTGTCAAAAAGAGCCCAACAGATTTACTTTCACAAGTGCAGCCCTACTGCTTTCACCATAGTGCTCTGCTTGATTTATATGCAGAAGACTTAATTACATATTTTGGGATTGTTTCAAATTCAATGGACATAGAAACAGAACGGTAAAAGAGAAAGAAAGGAAGAAAAGAAGATCAAGCAAAATATCCAAAAATTAAAGGGAGAAAATGTGAAAGAAAGAGGAGAGGAAAGGGAGAGAGCAATATAACATCCAGTATTACAGGAACAAACAACCAACACCTTGATACCATACAGAAGAATATACAGGATTAATTAATACGACATGTAGAAAGTGACAGCTGAAGATAATAGGATTAATTAATACGACATGTAGAAAGTGACAGCTGGAGATAATAAAAGGATTAATTAATACGACATGTAGAAAGTGACAGCTGAAGATAATAACAGGATTAATTAATACGACATGTAGAAAGTGACAGCTGGAGATAATAAAAGGATTAATTAATACGACATGTAGAAAGTGACAGCTGAAGGTAATAACAGGATTAATTAATACGACATGTAGAAAGTGACAGCTGAAGATAATAACAGGATTAATTAATATGACATGTAGAAAGTGACAGCTGGAGATAATAACAGGATTAATTAATACGACATGTAGAAAGTGACAGCTGAAGGTAATAACAGGATTAATTAATACGACATGTAGAAAGTGACAGCTGAAGATAATAACAGGATTAATTAATATGACATGTAGAAAGTGACAGCTGGAGATAATAACAGGATTAATTAATACGACATGTAGAAAGTGACAGCTGAAGATAATAGGATTAATTAATACGACATGTAGAAAGTGACAGCTGAAGATAATAACAGGATTAATTAATATGACATGTAGAAAGTGACAGCTGGAGATAATAACAGGATTAATTAATACGACATGTAGAAAGTGACAGCTGGAGATAATAACAGGATTAATTAATACGACATGTAGAAAGTGACAGCTGGAGATAATAACAGGATTAATTAATACGACATGTAGAAAGTGACATCTGAAGATAATAACAGGGTTAATTAATACGACATGTAAAAAGTGACAGCTGAAGATAATAACAGGATTAATTAATACGACATGTAGAAAGTGACAGCTGAAGATAATAACAGGATTAATTAATACGACATGTACAAAGTGACAGCTGGAGATAATAACAGGATTAATTAATACGACATGTAGAAAGCGACAGCTGGAGATAATAACAGGATTAATTAATACGACATGTAGAAAGTGACAGCTGAAGATAATAACAGGATTAATGAATACGACATGTAAAAAGTGACAGCTGAAGATAATAACAGGATTAATTAATACGACATGTAGAAAGTGACAGCTGAAGATAATAACAGGATTAATTAATACGACATGTAAAAAGTGACAGCTGAAGATAATAACAGGATTAATTAATACGACATGTACAAAGTGACAGCTGGAGATAATAACAGGATTAATGAATACGACATGTAAAAAGTGACAGCTGAAGATAATAACAGGATTAATTAATACGACATGTAGAAAGTGACAGCTGAAGGTAATAACAGGATTAATTAATACGACATGTAGAAAGTGACAGCTGGAGATAATAACAGGATTAATTAATACGACATGTAGAAAGTGACAGCTGGAGATAATACCAGGGTTAATTAATACGACATGTAGAAGGTGACAGCTGGAGATAACAGGATTAATTAATACGACATGTAGAAAGTGACAGCTGAAGATAATAACAGGATTAACAATACGACATGTAGAAAGTGACAGCTGGAGATAACAGGATTAATTAATACGACATGTAGAAAGTGACAGCTGGAGATAATAACAGGATTAATTAATACGACATGTAGAAAGTGACAGCTGAAGATAATAACAGGATTAACAATACGACATGTAGAAAGTGACAGCTGGAGATAACAGGATTAATTAATACGACATGTAGAAAGTGACAGCTGGAGATAATAACAGGATTAATTAATACGACATGTAGAAAGTGACATCTGAAGATAATAACAGGATTAATTAATACGACATGTAGAAAGTGACAGCTGGAGATAATAACAGGGTTTTCTGGATAGAAGTGAGTCTGAAGTACCTGGATCCACCTGTAGGTGTTCTGAGAGTGAACTTGTGTCTGTGAGGTTCATCCATGAGAAAAATGCTCAGTAGTGGCTATGAGGAACCAAAGACCCCCAGAGCACCGAGGCAGACGCTGGGGAACCAGAACCCCAGGTGCCCGAAGGGACCCCCAGAGCAAAGGGGCCCAAGACGGGCCAACATAGGGAAAGCTGCCTCCCCCCGCCCACATGAGGGAAGAGGAAACCCACAACACTGAAGCTCTCGGGAGCCGCTGGGACAAACCCGTGGACTCCGCCAGCAGATAGCTGCACCGGACTGGATCCAGCCCTGGGAGCTAGAGACCAGAACCCCGAGGCACACCAACACAAAGCCCTGAAAGAGTACCAACAGAGTCAGTGAGCTCAATCCTCACGAAGCAGCCGCCAGAAGTGAGCCAGCACACACCCAAGAACCTGGCCCCAGACACCAAGACCCACAGATGCACCAGTGGGTCAAGGTACCAAAAACCAACAGGGAGCCTGATGTGGGTGGATAGGCTCTACACTTAATGTTGGCCTAACATGTCCCCGGAGAGGGGACAATCCTTATCTTTACCTGGCTATGCCATATCAATAATTGTGCAATAATTACTGTGGTATTTACCTTTTTTATCTTCTATTTGGCATTTCTTTAGAACTAGCTCTAGATCAGACTAGTTTGTTTATTTTTCTTCTTTTTTCACTGCTAATAATTGGTAGTATTTGTCTTTGCTACTGTGCGTGTGTACTTGCACCTGAGTGAGAACATATTTTTCCAATTTTAACACCAAAGTGGCTTGATGTAAAGTGAGGACCTGGGCCTTTTCTGGACTCCATACTGCACTATGTGATGGACCGACTCGAAAAGCATGACAAGTCAGAGGAATTTTTAGAATTTTTCTTTTTAATTAAACACAAAATATAAATGCTGAGCTCATAACAGAAAAGGATTCCCACTGTATTGACCTGGACCAAAATTTTATGACACAATTTACACACTTTCAATTCAAGAAAATTTTATTTTATTTATACAACACCAATTAACAACATGTCATCTCAAGGCTCTTTCCAAAGTCAGACTCCATCAGATCCTCCAGGTTGGTGAGAAAGTTTCCTCTCTAAGGAAACCCAGCAGGTTGCATCAAGTCTCTCCAAGCAGCATTCACTCCTCCTGAAAGAGCGTAGAGCCACAGTGGACAGTCGTCTGCATTGTTGATGGCTTTGCAGCAATCCCTCATACTGAGCATGCATGAAGCGACAGTGGAGAGGAAAACTCCCCTTTAACAGGGAGGAGAACCTCCAGCAGAACCAGAACCAGGCTCAGTGTGAACGCTCATCTGCCTCGACCCACTGGGGCTTAGAGAAGACAGAGCAGAGACACAGAAAGCACAGAAGCTCACATCTGTTCTACATTAGATGGTAATGGCAAAGAAAAGGTTACAGGCTAAAATAGATAAGACTGCAAAATTAGCATAATGACTCCTTCTATTTAAATAATATGGCTAAATTGGGGATTAAATCACCAGTGTACAATTGTTTTGGAATCACATGCAGTTACTGTCATGGTTTTCAGATGACGAGTCCACATGCAGATACGATCGGGAAGCAAGGCACAGTTTTAAGATGTTTATTTAGGAAACAGGCAGGTTTAAACGGACGGGACTACAGGCAACTTTGACAGGGTCAGAACGTCACGGCTGGAGAGACTGTAAAGAGAAAGAGAGTAAGTGACTCTGAAAGGTGAACCAGGAGAACTACTAGAAGCTGCGCTGCTTACCATAAAGCTGGGCGGACCTAACCGGGGAGAAGTAGCGCCGAGGGAACTCTGTGATCCTACTCTGTTGGTGATTAGGTGGCTAGTGGCAGAGGACGGCAGATGTTACTGGTGAGGGATCCAGAGCGAGCCTCCTCGGCAGTGGGTGACAGATGGATTGACCAGAGTGTGAGAAGAGCCAGCAGAATCCGGGAGGGGGAATCTCAGGCCCCGCTGGGTAACATTCAGGGAGTATGAGGGGAGCGCCAGAGCAAAATCTGAGCAGGAGGATTCTGCTGGTCTGTTTCTTCGAACAAGACGTCAAGACAGGTGAGTGCATCCAAGCACCAAAACTGTGACAAAAACAGGGAGATCCAAAATTAGTCAAAGTTCAAAGTCGAAAAACTCACCAGCAGGTTTTCAGGAGTTGGGTCACAGGCCACGTCGTACCACGACTGGTTAAGGCTCTGGCGTCTTCCATCTGTCAGCGCTCTGCTTAAGAAGCCAGAGGAAGCCGCCTGCAACGAGCTGCAGGTGTGGGCCACGCCCCCTCAGCCAACTAGACACACCTGAGGAGTAGAGTTAGAGCAGGAAAACAGAGAACCTTGACATTACCCCCCCCCCCCCTCAACGGCCGCCTCCTGGCGGCCCAGACGAAGAGGTGCTGGGCTGAGTAGACCAAAAGTCTAAAATCAAATCCTTGTCCAAGATGGCTGCTGCAGAGACCCATGAGCGTTCCCCAGAGCTGCGACCCTCCTAATCGACGAGGTATTGGTGACCCCTACCTCGTCGACGGGCGTCCACAACCCTGAGGATGCGAGGGTTCCGACTGTCCTGGGAGGGTGGAGGGGGTCCGGAAGGAGGGCACAAGTTGCTGTCCAAAACGGGCTTGATCTGAGAAACATGGAAGGTAGGGTGTACTCGGGAGTGAGGGGGCAAACGTAGACGGACTGTGGTCGGGCTAATGACTGTCTCAATCTCATAGGGCCCAGTGAACCGGGGAGCAAGCTTCTTAGCGGACGGGTTGGATAAGACGTCTCTGGAAGATAACCAAACCTTCTGACCAGGGCGATAATGGGGAGCTGGTCTGCGGTGCTGGTCGGCAAACCTCTTGCTCCGCTCTGCGGTGCGAGTGAATGCTGTAACCGTTGTTCTCCAGATGTCCTGACAGCGAGCAATGTAGTCGTTGACGGAGGTGAAGGGAATCCTGAGTTCATCCGTGGGTAGGAGTGGAGGTTGATATCCTAAAGCTACTTCAAAGGGTGAACGTCCAGTGGCTGAGGTGATGTGTGAGTTTAGGGCATATTCTACCCAGGGCAAAAACTTATTCCAGTCCGAAGGTGTGTCCGACCTGATAGATCAGGTCGGACACAAATAATTCAATAGATCCTTTTTATAACCAGACATTAAAACATCCTGAGGGAAAACACATAAAACTTTTGTTTAGCTAACTATTAACCTAGAGAGGGCTTTTAGATCAGGATAATTTAATGATTATCCTCGTACTTACATACAAAAAAGAAATAAGGCCCATCCATCCATCCATCTTCTTCCGCTTATCCGGGGTCGGGTCGCGGGGGTAGCAGCTTCAGTAGGGAGCTACTGGCCTTAAGAAATTAGGCCAATTAGATTAAATTATGAGGACATTTTGGATCTGGTCAGGATTGCAGGGTGGCTGTGATGATAAAAGGGTACTTTCCCATGTGATCTCTGCTCTGTTTCTCAATAAAAGTGCTGGAACTTCATCACTTCACCGTCTCTTCATTTAGTGAAGATGGGAATTCAGTTATTATTGTTTAGAATTCCATCCACGTCTGTTGATCCATCAGACTTTGGACCAGGAAGAAGATCTCAGTAAAGGTTCTGATGGACCAAGACAGGACACTTCATCTGCTGCTGCCTAATGGTCCAGTCTGCAGACTCAGCACTGATCAATCCTGAGTCCAGAGAACTTGAAGCAGTTTCAGGTGGAGCGTTTGGACCGAACAGAAAAACATGTGGATGATGTCTTCAGTCCTGGAGAACAGAACCGTACTTACCTACTGCTGTTGGTAATGATGGAAATGATCCAGTTGGTCCTGAGAGAGTCCCACACTAAACTGTCAGCCATGTTTTCTATTGGTGATTGTCAGGTTCCTGTTTTAAATAAAGTTTTTGTTTCAGATCAACTCAGTACTTTGTTTTAATCCATCCTAACTCAGGAGTTTAGAGTCTGTCAGTATCCATGGTTACCTTTTATCTTCCTCTTTCCCCCCATCTCTCTTTCTACCTCCTGCCTCCTTCTGTCTCTCCTCCTTTTCTCTTCCTCTCTTTAGCCAGGCTGAGCAACCCTGCAGCCAGCAAAGACAGACTAATTAATAGATGCCCCATTTAGAATTGGTGCCAGGCTAGAAAATATTTAGTGCCTTGGATTTAAGCCCCAAGGGTGTCATTTTAGTTATCTTTGAGACAAACCTACCTATAAAAACTCCAAACATTCTTTGAACTAAGCACCAAGATTTCTTAACACGGTCAAAAAACTTTCAGATACTGTTTTAATTTGCAAAGCTTAGCAGTGTCTGCAACAGTTTAATTCAGCAGCAGAGAAAAGCGGAGATGAGATTTAATTATCAATCATGCTAAATTGTTTTGGTCCGTGAGGCATTGATATTGATAATTTCTGGTTACCTTATTTTTATAAGGCGCACTAAATATTCTCCCCAAGTGTGTAACATCACTCACGTCCACAGCTCTCTATCTGTCTCTGTGGGGAGGACAGAGTAGCTGGACTACACTGCCCTGTTTCTAACATCGGGCCAAATAAACGTTTATATTGAATTAACTTACTAGGTTTATTGTTGCTAGCGCTACTCCAGGCTGCCTTACATGAATACACTTCTAGTTTAGACATTACAGTCAGGCAGTATGGCAGACAGCTCAGGGGTCCTCAGGTAGTGACACAGTGTATCGTAATGCTCCTAATATCCACTGAGCAGAGCGGCTTTGTTGCTAACCAAAGTCATACTAAACACATTTTAACAGATTTATGGGAGCATTGTACCAAATAAAATCAGTCACCAAGCACAATGGTAATCAGATATAAGGCACACCTGATTATAAGGCGCACCATCATTTTTTGAGAAGATAAGGATTTTATAGTGCCCTATAGTCTGAAAATTACGGTATGCTCTGATACTGTTGCTTTTTTCCTTGTAAACTATTTTTCTCTTTTTCTGTTACAATTGGTCAGTTTTAACATATTAAATTAATGTAGTTTTATTTGCGTCTTGTTATGCCTTGTTAAAATGTTTTGGCATCTCTAATAAAAAATAAAAATATAAAAGGTGTTTACATGCCTTTTGATGACATTTCTAGTGAGAGGTATGGATATAATTTTCATAATCTTCGTTCAGGGAAGGTAGACAATCTTTCATTTATTAGTTTCACTGAAGATTTTCTCAGAAAGACTTGAGGAAGCGACGTTTCCTATTTACGTCAGTGAGATTCTGGTACATAAGAAACAATATTTAAGCAAAACAGCTGCAGTTATATGCTGGTTCATGTGTTCTACTGTGTGTAGGCCAAAAGCGGGGTGTATTCCATTTACTCTATATCCATCCACTGTTCTTAGAGAGGGAAATGCAACATTTAAAGTCGGGATATGCAATTCATTACTTTTTGATGACATTTCTAGCAAAAGTATGCATATTGTATTCAGATATTTCTTTAAGAAACTGTAGATATTTAGCTCCCCCATTAGACAGAGCTTTAACTCCCACGTCCGGGAGAACTTTAAACACGTCCCGAGGGAGGCGGGGGACATTGAGTCTGAGTGGACCATGTTCCACGCCTCTATTGTTGAGGCGGCTAGTCAGAGCTGTGGCCGCAAGGTTGTCGGTGCATGTCGCAGTGGCAACCCTCGAACCCGCTGGTGGACACCAGTGGTGAGGGAAGCCGTCAAGCTGAAGAAGGAGTCCTATCAGGCTTTACTGGCCTGTGGGACTGCGGAAGCAGTCCCACAGGCCAGTAAAGCCTGTACTTTCACTCGCTCTGAGTACCTTAAGGCTCTGGATGTTGTGGGGCTGTGTTGGTTAACGCGGCTCTGCAGCATTGCGTGGAAATCTGTACTGAAACTGTACTGAAGAGAAATCTAGGATTATTTTTATTCTCTTCAATTAATGATGAAAAATATGCTGCTCTAACTCTGCGAAGGGTCTTGTTATACAACAATAGACTGTCCCTCCAGATTAGGTAGGATTCCTCTTGGTGTGTAGAGCGCCATTTTCTCTCCAATTTCCTAACATTGTGCTTCAAGGAATGCAGCTCTGAATTAAACCAAGGAGCCAGCTTCCTGTGAATAATCACCTTCTTTTTCAAGGGAGCTACATTGTCTAATGCAGAACGCAATGAGGAAGTCACACTGTTAGCAAAGGTATCGATTTGTGAATGGGAAGAAACAACATTGCTGCCATCTACAGGGCATTTCTGCAATACTGACAATATTAAAAAGGGGACAGACTCCTTAAAGTTTGATGCAGCATTATCCGATATAGATCTACTATAATGGAACCCTCTTTTGGGGGTGGAGAACTCAGTTAGATTGAACTCAAATGTTATTTGAACTCAAATGTTAAAATTGAATTGAATTGAATTATTTGAACGTGAGAGAAACGTTTGATCTGAAATATCCAGAACCGCTCTAGCTAAGGTCCAAGGCTGGCGTTCAACAGGCTGAGAGGTTCTTCTCTGACTGGACCGGGCTTTAGTGGTGATGGGTTCTTAGCTGCAGTTCTGGAGAACCAACAGAACTTTATAGATCCGGGTGAAACGTTGCTGCGACCCAGAAGGAGGAAAAACAACCTCAGAACCTCAAGTTGTGCTTTTAGACCCAACCGCTGCCTTTAATACCGGGGGTCATAAAAGTGTTAGTTCTGGTTCAGAGCAGTGGGTTCTGGACCGGTTCTGGTGCCTTTAGTTGCAGTATTTCCTGTTAATTTCCTTGTTTGTCCAGATTTTAAGTTTTGTATCAGTTTTAACAAAAAAAGTTTGCTTTTGCTTTTCTTATTTCTTTATAGATGTGGCGGGAGCAGTGTGATAATTGGGAACTTAAGTTTAAAAGACACTATTTTAATAATTAGTTACAACAACTCCGCTAAAAAGTTACCTTTAAAGCACACAGACCCGCTACAGATGAGGCTTGAGACACTCTCACAATGTAACAATTTTATTTATTCTGCAATTGTTTGTTAATCGAAAATACTAGTCTAAAACCACTCACACATTAAAAGTCAGTGTTAGCGCAACTCAGGGACGGGGGTGCAAATTGGGGTAGTGTCCTCAAAGAAAAGAAACACAGCAAACGAAACAAGGCAAAACAAAAGAAAGTCGTGCACCAAACCAAAAAGGAGTACCACCACCCGGAAAGTCCACCACCAACACCACGAGCTGGCCGTTCCTATCACAAAAAAATAGAAGAGAGACATACAAATTACAAACAATACAATTATGCAGTTCAGCCCACAATCAAGCAGCAATAGTCCAAATTAAGAGTCGTCCAGGGAGAAACCGATCCGCCGTAGCAGACGCCACTCAGAGCGGCAGTAGAAAATTAGTCCGAGCTGATCACCAATCGGCCCAAATCAGCCACACTGGGCGAGTGGTAGGAGCCAACTTTACGCCGACCAGGACGGCGGGCCTACAGCCAGCAACCAGGACGACAGGTAGGCAGCCGACAGATCATCCAGTTGACAGGCGGACCGTCGGTCGAGGACAACCAGAACAGCGGGCAAACAGCCGGCCAAGGACAAACGGCAGCGGCTATCAGAAATAAATGTTAGAAATGGAATCTAAAAGCATCCAAACTTCAGCACTTCACCTACCGCTGAGTTCTCTATGTAGTGCCTCTAAAAGGAAGGAGGAAACGTAGAACTTGTACAGGCGGCGGCGATCAGAGCGTCGTTAGCGCATCATTTGCGCGCATGCATTAATTTGCAGCTGTTATACAGAAAATGTAAATAAATTACAAGTAATAAATTTGCTTGAGAGAGGTGAAGCCTGCCTTACCTAGCGTGCAGCACCAACCAACCCCGAGGTCTGAACCGGAAGGAAAACAACGTCATGTCAACCAGGTAGGGGAGGGTCCTTTATATACAGGCAGCCAGCGCCACAACCAATTAGATTTAGGCACTTGTGTGGTGCGTTCAAAGGCCACAGGCATACTGCCACATAGACTTTATTTCTGAGGGGCGTAAAATATGTCTGTTGTGTATTGTTTTAGATTTCAGTACAGTTTTAATGCCTGATCGTGTTTCATTAATTAACATCCAAAGTAGATAAAGTAATAAAGTCAGGAACAGCTTCTTCCCAGGAGCTGAGGGCTGTCGCCCCCTGCTGGCAGGCGGTGGTCCTACATCTACATGTTAATCCAGTTATTGTCAGATCGGCCTCTGCTGAGTTTGTCCATCATGTTGTGGACAGAAATGGTTTAGAGAAACAATTAAACCACCGCAGGAAGTCCACTTAACATTTATTCAGTTTCAGGCTTGCAGGGTGTTTAGACTGAGAGGCAAGAGACTACAGTTTAAGTTAACAATTTTATTATCAAGAAATTAAAAAAAAACATTTTATTTGGTTCTGTCTATAAAAACAGAAATGTCAAAATTTAAGCCAAATAAAAATAAAAATAAAGCAGCTAGGAGCTGAGGTGGAGACAACTAAGGGGTAAATTAAAGTAACACATGTAGCAGAATGAGAGGAAAAATACACCTGAAACCAGGAGGAACACCTGCCTGTTGCCTGTACTATAAGAGTACGTCCTGAAAGGTGACAAGTAAAGCTTCTTGAATGTTTTTTCTGTGGTCTTAGCTTTTGTCTGGGACTTTATTTTCATTTACCCTGGTCTCTGAGAAATGACCTGCCCATTTGATTTCATTTAATGCAGCTTCCACATTATTAATTTCACTTTTAGGAATCTGTACTTTCTCAGATGCTTTATTAAAAGGACAAACAAACCAGTTTTTGGGTAAAATTTCCTGGAAAAGGTCTTAAGTTATCATAATTTTCACCTATTGCTGAACACCAAATACACGTTTCTGATGATTTACTCATCCTAGCGGATCATTTGTGACAGATCATGACGAGTAGTTAATAATTTTAACTGTTTACATTTTGACTTTAGACTTAGACAACTTTATTTGTCATTTTCTATGTACAGGGTGCATACAGAACTAAATTTCGTTGCATACAGCTTATAGGAGTATAGTCAGATTCCAGGTGGAATAAGGCAACATTGCAGTATAAAGTGCAGCAGTAAACTACTGGCCCGTTTACACTACACTTTTGTAACCGAGCCGAGACCAGTCTGAGCTTGGTAACCGAGATAACTCTTGTATGTAAACGGTCAGCAGACTAAACTGAACCGCGCTAGACATAACCGGACCGCGCTAACTGCAGACCAGCTCTTGGGTAGGTCTCGGCCTGGTTTTATTTCTGGCCCAGTTTTCTTATAAAGAGCGCATGAGCAGACCACGTCATGCCCTTACAGTCAGCTGACTCTCCGCGGTTTTTCCGGCGTGTCTGGCTGCACGTCCCGATTCACACTCCATTCAGACAAATTTCAGACATTCATAATAATACTAGCTTCCTTACCGTGCCACACGGTTTCCAGAGATGATTCTGCTTAGCAGCGCAATGAACCTCAGTGTCTGTCATTGTTTCCTGCGTTTGTAAATCCTTATTAGACATTCGTTTGTCTCATCCACTTCCCAAAAGCCGACTCTGTCTAACCATAGACATAATATAAGAGTAGACGCGTCATTGGGCGGGTTCTGCCTATGCTGCGATGCGTTGAATACATTTCCATGGAGCACAGGAATGAGGCATCTTCTCTGATTCACGTTCACAATAACAGAACTCAACTTTTTTCTGCCACATACAATATGGCGGTGACGTTGACGTGCGAACCTGCGCCCTATGACGCGTCTACGTATATGATGTCTGTGTGTCTGACCATATCTTCCTGAATGTTACGGGCGCCGCCATTTTGATTTGCTGCTTCGGCCTTCAATCCCAGAGAGCGGTAGTACCGCAGATCGCCACTAGGAGGCGAGGAGCAACCAAGGAACCGAGATAAGCTTGGTGTGTAAACGGTCGTTTTGGCTTGGTTAACTGATCCAAGCTCAGACTGGTCTCGGCTCGGTTTAACAAGGGTAGTGTAACATATAACAGTGCAGGAGAAAAACAGTGTGCCGTCACATTATGCAGGAGAATTTACAAACCATTTTTAAAGTGCAAAATAATGGTGCAAAAATGTATTTTCGTTGTGTAAAGGGAAACTAAGGGTTCGGCAGCATTGGTAATGCCAGATGGAGATGTGGTGATGCAGATGTGGTGCAGAGTCCAGTTTAGTGTCTGGTGGCAATAGTGATGATGGCGACAGGGAAAAAGCTTTTGCAAAACCTGGTGGACCTGCAGCGGATGCTGCGGAACCTCTTCCCAGAGGGCAGCAGGGAGAACAATCCATGGTGGGGGTGTGAGGGTCACTGATGATGTTACGGGGTCGGGATACACAGCGCTGGGATGAAATGTCTTTAATGGAGGGAAGAGGAGCCCCGATGATCCCTTCTGCTGTCCTCACCACTCTCCTCACGTTCTTCCAGTCGGAGGCACTGCAGTCTCCACACCACACAGAGAGACAGCTGGTCAGAATGCTCTCTATGGTGCTTCTGTAGAAGGTCGTGAGGATGGGCGGGGGCAGGCGGGCTCTCCTCATCCTCCTCAGGAAGTACAGTCGTTTCTGTGCCCTCTTCTCCAGTGACATGGTGTTCACAGACCAGGTGAGGTTGTCCGTGATGTGCACCCCCAGGAACTTGGTGTTACTGACCACCTCCACAGCTGAGTTGTTGATGAGCAGTGGAGCGTGGTGAGGCTGGTTCTTCCTGAAGTCGACGATGATCTCCTTCGTCTTCTCCACGTTCAGGATCAGGCTGTTGTCTCTGCACCAGCCCACCAGCTGCTCCACCTCCTCTCTGTAGTCCTGGTCGTTGTCGTCTCTGATCAGGCCCACCACCGCTGTGTCGTCTGCAAACTTCACGATGTGATTGGTGGTGAACCTGGGAACGCAGTCGCCAGGATAATGACAAAAAGATATTTTGTCATTATCCTTTTTTTGCAATTCCAAGATTAATCAAATAAGTTTTGTTCTGCGCATACTTATCCTGTTCATTTTGCCTGTTGTAAATCTGTGGAACTTACATTCTTTGTAAGATAATTTGCTTTTCCAACCGTAAAAACTTTATAAGCCAGCATACATGCAATTAGTAACACTGTTATTTCTTTTTGTTTTTCAAATAGTTGTTTGTCGCTCGTCCAACTATTTTGATAATTGTGCAATAAGAGTTGCATACCATTGCCAAATGTTGTGAGTTGGATCCAGAGTCATGAGCGCAAGAAAAAGAAAAAAAAAGGAAAATTCCTCAGAGACGGAAGGGACTCTGCCTATGTTCTACCTTCTCTTGTCTTTTCCTGTTTACACATTCTTTATGAAATAGCGGATAACTCACCTTTTCTTTCTCATCCTTTTTATAGAGAAGTACCTAGGTTTTATCTTCTTTTTAAGTAGAATTATGGCAGAGTTAATAGGAACGTCACATTGAAACTTCAGGTCTCTTCCAAGTTTAAGATAATTTTTGCTTCTCTTTTAATAATGATAATATTACAGTTTCGAGAAAAAAAGTAACCTTATTTAAAATACTTAAAATTTTGTTTCAGCAATGTAACCGAATTTACTACTCAATGACTAGTTTAACATAGCTTATTTTCAGTTTTCTTTGCCGAGATTAGGAAATATCTGTACAGAAGTTAGGAAAACATCTAAGGTCTGTGTGTCCTCGCTAGCGAGGCAAAGTCCAGAACATGACACCCTGTGTTTACCAACAGAGGTCAACTGTTAAGATAAAGTTATCTGTTGATCAACGTCTGCGGAACTGTTCCCAGAAATAGCTAAATAATCTTGCACATGTTGTTCGTATAACAGTAGTTATTCCAATTTCTTTTTAATAAAAGTTTGTAGTGGATTAATATCTCACAATGAATATCTTATAATAAATATATTCTTATCACAATTGATATAAGGGGTGCTGTAAACATTCACCTAAGAAACATGTGTGTGTGTGTGTCCAGAATAAGAATTAGGGGGTCAATGGAATTTACCAATTTACCAGGGGAAATTGAAAAACCTCTGGGTCAAAAGGGCAAGCCATTTGCAATGTAAAGCAGAACATGAAAGACTCCAAAATTAACACAGAAAATGCAAGGTCCAAGTCCGAAAAGGTAATGACGTGTAACCATATGGAAATGAGCAGTAAGTGAGGGGCCATGATTGGGAGGAGCTGTGATGTGTAACCATGTTTTTAAAAAAGCACGCCCCATAAAAGTTTCCACTGATAGGTAAAAAATTAACAAAGATATCCGTGGAAAAAGCAATGGAAATTATGTAAAAAAGGAGTGGCTCACAGGAGGAGCTCAAAGATCCAGAGAATGTATTTAAACCGACCGCTTTCTGTATGTTGTCAGATGATGTTGTCCGGAGCACATCTCACGTGTGGTTGTCTTGTGTTGTTGCAATAAACCACCCTGGACTGAGACTCAGCTACTTTTGTTCACTTTTTGACTACTGTTTGATATTTTTAACTGCCTTACCAAGAACTTAGAATTTTTAAAGGACTTAGTGCAAATCATTACGTTGTGGGGAGGCCCATCCACAACATTTTGGCGAGCCGAGCCAGGAGGACGCGTGATCCCAGACGACTGCTGCCATCGGTCGGACGCCAGGAACCCCAAGGGCCCTTAAGAATCCACCAATACAGGTGAGATACTAATTTGTTATAATTATCTAAATTTGTGGGGAACCGGCCTCCGGCAGGTGGCTAGTGGATGTCAGGTATCACAAAGCCCTCCTAAAAGAACCTAGTAATCTAAATTTAGTAATATACACAAAACAATAACATAACAAGAAGAATATATACAAAAATAACATAAAGGAAGAACAGAATAAGCTGGGGAGCGGTCCAGAGGTGTGTGTGTGTCTGCATTGTCGTTTTTATGTGTATGTGAATATATGGCTAATTGTATGTGGCTGCATGTTTGTTTAAAAGTGTTGAATGTATGGCTAATTGTATGTGGCTGCATGTTTGTTTAAAGTGTTGAATATATGGCTAATGTAAACTGTTGCAATTTTGTTTAAGGTATCAATTGATGAAAAAAAAATATGTGCATGAATATATGGCTAACGAAAAACTGATGCATTTTTGTTTAAGATATTGATTGGTGCAAAGAACTGTTTTGTATCTGAAATAGATAATAGGTAGAGAAGTAGGGACAGACCGGTCAAAGTGATTGACATAAGTCTGGTGAGACAGCCGCTCGGAGCAGTGGATGCATTTAGTGTATGGTTCATATTTGTGGCAGAATAAGGGTATTAGTGACTAAGTGATAGTCAGGAAATGTGCTATGAAGTTGTGCAAAAGTATTGATGATTAACGAGACCTGGCCTAGGCGATAGACCAGAGTATAAAGTACCGCTCGAAGGAGACGTCCCTCACTTTCCCAGCGTGGAAGTGAGGCCGGGAAGCTGGGAAAAACGCGTATGCCACTGTAAGAGACAGTGAGGAAAGTTATTGTAAGAATAATATAGACCTGCAGAGTAACGCACAAGAAGTGCAATAGGTGAGAGCTAAAATACATGTCTGTCTGTGTTAGTGTATGTAAAGTGTAGATTAATTGTTAAAAAGGGAAATAAGGGAAAACGGGAACTATAATAATAATACATAGAAATAAGATAATAATAAATAATAAATTGACAGTGATAAGGATACAGATATATATTCGAAAGAAACAAAGTATAGAACAAAATAAAATTTAAGCAATAAAACATAAAAAGATAAGATAATGATAAACAATAATAACTGATAGTAGTAAAATATATATAATAAAAAACTATAAAACAAAGGATAAAACAAGAAAAGTTCAGCATAACAGAAATACCCTAACCCTAGATTGTTGAAATATAACAGATCGAAAAAGGTAAAAAGTTAAAAAAGGAAAAATCTATATTGGAAAGAGCAGGACCCGATAAAGAGCAGACAAAATAGGGACTAAGAGGGTTAGTAAATAGCTGGGCTGGACAATTAATAGCAGTCTTAATATAAACGTAATTTCCAAAATCACAGAGTTTACAATTTGTAGCTACTAACAATTATAAAACTAAAACGTGTCCATTAGGTGTTGAAAAAAACGTTAGCTAAAAGAAAGACAGTAGCAGCAGGGAGATAATCTAATTTTATTACTGGATTTGGAAGTCTCTATAATCATACGTAGCATAAAAATACAGATCGATTAGTTTAAAGCTAGACTTGCCTGTAGACTGCACCTTAAATTTAACAAGGATTAAATGTCCAAATTAACTAAAAGCTAGTCTATTGAATAACATTCTGATTAATAGAAACAATAAAGGTTCTAGGTGTAACTAGTCCTTGGGTAAAAACAACTCTAGGTATAGGCCATTCTTTCTTTACTTACGATTAATGAAGAGAAAGGTAAAAAATTGCAACCTAGGTTGAAATATAGTTAGGTTAAAACACAATCATTGCTGTTCCAAATTTAGATGCGGTGAGTCTTTTAACAATTGAGCTGCACAGCAAGGAAACAAAGTAGATTTGTTGTTTATATGTGAGTAAAATTAGATTGGAAATAATCACATTAAAATTACAGTAGCAAGGAGAAGCATAATTAGATTATTTCCAAAATCGTTCAGCCCTAAGTAAATAGACACAGGCCACAGTGTCCGCTGACTGCTAAGTGCCATGGGAACCAACGTGAGCAAACAGACTAAGGAACTGACGCCTGCTAAATTAGTAATGATAACACATCCTTCTAACAAACGCAGAATTCAAAAATGCATGATGGAATGGCATAAAATAACATCTGGGAAAAAATCGCTGGCCTATAGAAGGTAGCTTTGACCCGTTATGCTATGATGAAGTAGAAGAAAGGCTGCGGCATAACGATGCAAGAAATGACCAAACGCAGTTGCGTAAAAAACAGAAACATGCTGAACAGAGAGATATCTTGCGATATTTTAAAGTTGAAAGTAATAAAATCCCAACAGCACCTGAGTTTACTGGTTCTAAGCCACCACCTTACCAGGCCACAGCAGCAGGGCAGTACCCAGTGTGTACAGATAAAATTAGTAGGGGTAAAATCACAGGGAGGTTAAAATTAGTAATGGATAACGAGGGGGAGGGAGAAAAAGGAAAAAGAGATAGACAGCAGAGAAATTGGGGAAATATAAGCCAAGAAGAGATGCCAAGTTGCTCGTTAGATGAGGAGGAGGATAGTGCCTGCTCCAGCCCACCGACACCTCCTAGGGCTCATTTGCCCACATCAGTCGGATGGCCCACGACTCTCCCTCAGGCACTTAGAAAATCAAATCCAAAAGAAAGGTCAGAATCAGTGGAAGAAAGAACAACTGCAGAGCTGGAGGAATTGCAGGAGTGCCTTAAATTAACCCGAAGCTGGGGGAAACATAGGGAACGTTTGGAGAGACAGAGGGAAGCAGAAAGTTGAAAAAAAGAGGAACAAGAGGAGGTGGAAAGACTGAGAAAAGAAGTAAAGGAATATGAGGGAAACTTAAAAGAATTACAGAGATGTGCAAGAAAGCAACGAGAGGAGAAGCAAAGACAGGAGATTGAGCAGCGGATGGAGGAGGCAGCCCAGATTGACCTCGCAGACCACCCTGACCAGCACTTCAAAACTATGCTCACAGAAGCAGAAAAAGAGGAAGAGGATGAAAGAGAAAGAAATATGGAACTATGGGACGCAGCTGAACGTCTGGATGATGGGAACGACATAATATCCCCACATTTTGTCAGCAGGACCAGACAGAGCGGGAAGGGCCCAGCTGTGAGACCTCAGGAGGTCACGGAAAGGAGAGCGATGCTTTCAGGTGTGAAAAAACAACTTGCAACTGAACTTGAGGTGGATGTGGAGGTGGAAGAGCACCGCAATCATGCAATGGAAACGAGATCGCAAGCACAGCTACGTGCAGCAGCACAGGGGCAGGAGGCAAAAATCATGCCTTTAATTTCCAAGGGACCTAATGAAGACAGGTACATGCCATGGTCATTTATGGACATGATAACGCTTGCAGGAAGACTAACTCCGCTGGTCGACGGAGCCGACAAATGGATAGAAAAGCTAGAAGAAATCACGGGGGGCATCAACTTGGCAGCAGGAGACATCAAAGCACTGCTAATAAAAATGGCAGGACACTCGGCAGCCAAAGAAGTGTTTGTGGAGGCTGGGCTTCCAGGGGTCATGCGTGGACACGGGTGTGATGGGTTACCCTTCAACCATATGAGACCCC
Organism: Fundulus diaphanus; assembly: GCA_037039145.1. Taxonomy (NCBI): domain Eukaryota; kingdom Metazoa; phylum Chordata; class Actinopteri; order Cyprinodontiformes; family Fundulidae; genus Fundulus; species Fundulus diaphanus. The sequence continues at coordinate 56,503,402 of CM073131.1, read as the reverse complement.
GAGTATGGGAAGCCCTGAGAAACAAATATCCCTCACGCAGAGACCCAACCAAGCTGAAAGAAGAATGTCTAAAAGATGATGAGAGCCCAGCCCAGTTTCTGCACAAGTTTCAACAAATGTGGAAAGCAGAGACAGGAAGTGAATGGGATGAGCAAGAATCAACCAAGGCACTATTTAAAATGTACGTTAAAGGTGCCATGCCCAAAGAAGTACAGGCCAAACTGGATGGAGTGGTGGGACTCATAAAAATGGACTGGCCTGCGTTCTCTGAGCATGTCATACATTATGTAAACATGCACCGAGCTGAAAAACAAGCGCTTGAAGACCAAAGCAAGATGCTGGCCACAAAGTTGGCCCAACTGCAAATTGGAGAATTAACAAAAGCAAAGAGAGACAGAGAGAAGCCCAAACATCAAGCCGCGCTGACAGTGGCAGCCCCTCCCACAGCTGAGAGTGGACCAGCAGGAGGTGAAGTCGTTCAAGCCCCAGTGATATCTCCCACTATCCCTCCACCCACACAGCAGATGCAGTATCCAACAGCACCACCTGCAGGAGGGGCCCAAACTCAACAGGTTCCCCCTATCCATGTGCATCTAAATCAGGGAACAAGTCCCCAGCACGTGATGACTGGAAGAGGAAGAGGGGGGCCACCCATGCGGGGAAGATGGAGAGGACAACAAGGAGCCCCAAGGAGGCCCCCTCACGGACAATACCAGCGGATGCCCCAGGCGGGTCCAGAAATGGGACAACAGCAGCTGAGGCTGCAGTGCTGGGGATGTGGTCAAGTCGGACACATGCAAAGAGACTGCCCAACCAATCCATGGATGGGACCCCAGCACCCTGCCACAGGACCTGCCAGCAGTGGAGCAGGGCCTGAAGCGTACTGGCAATAGGGGTGCCCAGAGAAACCTGAAAGAGAGGCCATTCTACCTGTATTAACACAACGCCCACAAACGGAACCCACAATTGATGTCACAATATACGACAGCCATCATCAATTCATGATTGATACAGGTGCTGCGTACTCCTGCATAGGAAAAAGTGGAATTGGTCTGCCTCTCTCAGCATCAAAGATTCGAACGGTAGGTTTCTCTGGGAAAACCCAAATAATACCCATGACTGAGCCAGTTCCCATGATTATAGGAGAAAAGACTGTGTATGCACCACTACTTTATTCAGCAGATACGCCAATTAATCTGCTGGGCAGAGATGTGTTATGCCAGCTCAACGCAAAGATTAAATGCACTCCAAATGGAATTTATTTTGAAGCAACTGACAACAGCAAAGCCTTCATGATGCCACTGGGCCCACAGATGACCCTACAAATGACAAATCATGACCCAGAAGACCAAGTATTTTGGATGAAACTCACGTCACCTACTTCCTTCCTCCAATTGGAGTGGGAAACATGGAGACCTCTGATAATGAACCACTACGATGAATCCAAAGAGACTTTCCTACCCCTCCATTGCACCATGTTTTATGATAAAGGACAGAAACATGAACACTATGAGAAAAGCTGGGATGAAGAAATTAACAACAAAACAACTGTCATCCAATATGCTGACATAATGGTTGGGCCACAAGGAGCCGCAGCCGTTGTCAAGTTTCCTGAAAAAGACATTGCCGAATGGTTCCAGGTCACTGACTCAGCGCCGCATGTCACATTGCTGATTGCTGACCAGTACGAGTCACATGACCTGGGTCCCATGATTCAAGAAGCCAAGAAAGTCACAGAATGGATCGATACTGCATGGAACCAGATTAGTGTATCAAAAGATGGACTATTCTTCAAAATCTCATTTTCACAAGCAGATGAAGTAATAGCAGAACACATCAAAGTGCCTGGGAAAAGACAAATGGCGGTGACTGAGGAGCACGCATCACTATTAGAACAAGTTCCTGAGCAGGTGTGGTCCAAAAGCAAAACAGATGTAGGTTTAGTAAAATCAGCTGACCCCATCAAATTCACCACCAAATTAAATGCTAAATTACCCTTTCAAAGACAATACCCCCTCAAACATGAAGCAGTAGAAGGCATACAGCCCATTATAACAGGATTAGAAACTGTAGGCGTTCTAAAACCGACAGTAAGCCCCTGTAACACACCAATTTTTCCCATCAAAAAGCCTAACGGTAATGAATATAGATTAGTCCATGATTCAAGATTAATCAATGCCATTGTAGCAGAAGAAATACCGATAGTACCAGACCCCCATACACTGTTAAGCAACATACCCCCGGGTACAAAATGGTTCACTGTGATAGATCTGTGTTCAGCATTTTTCAGTGTGCCTGTGCATCCAGATTCCCAGTATCTGTTTGCATTTACGTACAAAGGTCAGCAATATACGTACACACGATTACCCCAAGGGTTTGTACATTCACCCTCTATTTTCAATCGTGTGCTGGCAAATGATCTGAATCACTTAGACTTACCATCCACCATGTTGATGTATGTTGATGACATTTTGATCTGTTCTGCCTCAAAAGAGCAGTGTGAAAAAGACTCCATTACGGTGTTGACTTCATTGGCAGAAGGAGGACACAAAGTAAGTAAACAAAAATTACAATTCTGTCAACAAACAGTAGAATACCTTGGCAGGCAACTCAGTGGGGACCAAAGGTCTATCGCACCGTCCCAAATAGAAGCCATTACCAAATTGCCCAAACCTCAAACTGTTGGTCACATGTTGTCTTTCCTTGGCATGGCAGGTTACAGCAGACCGTGGGTGTGTGATTACGCCATCAAATCTGCTCCATTGAGAGCACTTATTAAAGCCGCAGGCCAAGGACACCAGTCGGCTCAGTTACAGTGGACAGACGAGGCAGAGGGAGCGTTTCAGCTGCTAAAACAAGATCTCCAAACGGCTCCTGCTCTGGCCAATCCAGATTATGGCAAACCATTTCATCTGTACGTGGCAGAGCGACAAGGGTATGCATGTGCAGTATTGATGCAAGACACCCCCACAGGTAAACAACCAATTTCTTATTACAGTACAAAATTAGATGGAGTTGAAGAAGGCCTGCCTCCTTGTTATCAAGGTTTGGCAGCAGCGGCATTTGCATACAAAAAGGCCTCAGTAATTACTGTGGGCCACCCTATTTTCTTGTATACATCACATCAATTACATGCACTGCTCACAAGCCCACGCTTCGTGATAACCCAAGCTCGTCGCACTGGTTATGAAGTTCTGCTTTCAGGACCTGACCTTACCGTGCAACGTTGTGTCACGATCAACCCGGCCACAAGGATGGTTTTGCCAACAGAAGGTGAGCCCCATGATTGTCTCAAGGAGACGGACGCCTTCATGAAAGTAAGGGAGGATTTATACAATCACCCAATCCCGTCAGATCTAACATTGTTTGTTGACGGGTCATGCGTCAGAGGTGAGACGGGGAACAAAGCAGGATATGGAGTGGTCCGGCTTGACCCCGACGGCACCTATACAAAAGTTCAGTCCATGAGCCTTGACCAACCTTGCTCTGCCCAATTGGCAGAGATAAAAGCATTAACAGCTGCATGTAAATTAGCTACAGGTAAAAGAGTCACCATTTATACAGACAGTGCGTATGGGTATGGGGTATGCCATATAAACGCGAGCATCTGGAAACAGCGAGGTTTTGTTCGAACTGATGGCACCCCGGTGACACATGGGCAGGCTGTCATGGAATTAATACAAGCCATGCAGCTCCCATCTGCGTTAGCTATAGTAAAATGTACGGCACATCAGACAGCAAAAACACCTATAGCAATAGGAAATAACTTAGCAGATGAGGCAGCCAAAGAAGCCACAGGACCTGCAATACAAGGACCAATGGTTCTTGCAGCTGACTGTGAACCCATCACTAATTTAGCCTCATTAATTGAGGCACAGAACAGCGTCTCTGAAGCAGAAAAACGGTTGTGGGTGCAAAGGGGGGCGGTACGCACATCACACCCCCATGCAGGGTTGTGGCGAAGTTTCCGAGGACATTTTGTACTTCCTTTGTCCTTATTACCAACAGCTATCAGAATAATGCATGAACCTGATCATTGTTCGCGCGCCCAGGTTGTTCGAAAATTGCAGGCAGTATGGTGGTCAACTTATTTGACACCTATGGTAGACAGAGAATTAGCTATATGCCCACACTGCCCCAAGTACAATGTGAGAAAAATGTTCACACAACCCTTAGCACATATCCCTATGCCGGATGGCCCTTTTCGTCATCTGATTATGGATTATGTTGACATGTTAACTCGTATGCAGGGAAAGAGATACATGCTTGTGGTTGTTTGTCGTTTCAGCAGGTGGATAGAAGCCTGCCCCACTGCTAAAAACGATCACAAATCAGCAGCAAGGTTTTTATGTAAAGAAGTGTTTCCCAGGTTTGGTATGCCTGATACTATTTCATCTGATAACGGACCTCACTTTATTTCACAGGTCATCCAGGCGATGTTCACCCAGTTGTGTATAAAACAAAAGTTTGGTTGTGTTTACCATCCCCAGTCACAGGCTTCCGTCGAACGGGCCAACGGTGTGCTCAAAACCAAGATTGCAAAGATTATTGCTGATAGCAATAACCGCCTGACGTGGGTGGATGCGTTGCCAATTGCACTGATGGCAATGCGTTCTCAAACTAACCGATTAACCCATCTTACTCCTCATGAAATGCTTACAGGTCGACCTATGCCTCTCCCACAGGTGCGAGGGCCCCAGGAGGAGATTTCCCTGGCGCAACTTGAACGTGAACTGGGGGACTACCTCAGGTCCCTAACCCGTATTCACAGACTTATATTTCAACAGGTGAAAGCAGCTCACAACCGAGACGAGACACGTATTCCAGTGGACGTCAGAGACGTCCAAGTCGGTGACAGAGTGTTCATACGAGTATTTAGACGTCAGTGGAACGAACCTCGTAGGGAAGGGCCCTTTAAAGTTGTTCTTACCACCCCCACTGCCCTAAAAGTTGAAGGTAAGCCATTCTGGTTCCATAAGAACCACTGCACACGTCATCGTCCACCAGACCCACCTGGCCTTGATCCAGGACCGACGGGCTCTGCGCATGCTGAAAGGGCAGCAGCAAGTCTCCCTCCGCATACTACCATAGCACATTCACAGGCGTCTGATGTCGTACCTGGGGCGAGCACTGATGCATCCTCAGCCCCGTCGTCGTCTGATGGCCAGAGACGATCAGCCCGCTTGGCAGCCCGACGGGCTTCACTGTCAGGGGACTCTGAGAATGATAATGTTCATTCTTTTGCTTCCGATTCGCCTTCTGACTTTGGCAGCAGTAATGATGATTCTCCTGCCACTCAGACTCCTGGCAGGTCTGTCTCAGACTCACCCAGCTCTGAGGCACTGGAAGAACCTTTTTCTCATCACTCATCAGACAGTGCTGGAATTGTTTCCCCTTCTCCACATCCCTCACCTTCCTCACCCCCTCCCTCCCTATCCACTCCCTCGGACGGCACGTCTGGGTCGGCGAGCGGGTCGTGTCCGCCCACTCCATCGCCGTCTGGGCGTCACTCGTATGCGTCTTCTTCCGAATCTGACTAGTTTTCTTCTGTTGTTAACCCTGTTTGGGTTAACAAGGGGGGACCTTATTAAGCTCACCACTAACAATGCACACTCACATGTAAAGCGTCAAACAGAGACATGTGCACTAGCAATGATAACACTAGCTACTAACCAAGGGATAATCAGTAATAACGGTGGGGAGAATAAATCATTAATGCATGTGCAAACCGAAGGTTATGACTATGTGATGTCTGAGGAAATTTTAGGAGACGAGTCAATGGGAAAACATTGGCTTGGAACTCCACAAAGCATGGACTGCCGTGGGGATGGGATGGTGATCATTACGGTAAGATGCAAAACAAACATGTGCCAAAACATACTAACAAAACAAATAATGACGATAGAAAGAGCCCATAGAGTAGTAAAATTAATAAACAAAAGACAGAAAAGGGATCTGAATAAATTAAAAACGTCACAATGGCAAATGAACATGTTTCAACAATGGATACAATTTTCAGTTCAAGCTATGTTTACAGCTAAAAAGCGCCCTAAAGATGATTGTATAGCCTGTTATAATGCTAAGCAGTTACCGACCCTTCAGAGTATACCCGGAAGTAAAATAGGCGACTGCACAGACATATCAGAATGTTTTGCTCACTGTGTTATGCATATGGCTGCAGGTTTACCATCATGGACAAAAGACAGGAAAAGATGCCCCGAAGCAATAACCTCCTCAATAAATACAGTAATGAGTACATCTTCCCTCCCTCCAGTAGTGCAAAAGCCGGCTAAACTAAGCTTTCCATTTTGTATAGCACGAGGAACAGAATTAGAAGAGGTAACCAAAAGAACCTCTAGCAAAATGGAGACTGCAGATGAGATGGTGAAATGTAATAAAATACCGTGGTACCCACCGGCAGCAGGAGGGAACGTTAGCTACATCAAACTATGTGAAACTAGCCTTAAAAGTAATATAAGTTGTAAACAAATAGTACCAGATGGAGGAAATATTATCTATGACTTCCAACCTACAACAGTAGCTCAATACCGAGTAAAGAGTCTGGCACAAGGATCTGTCCCTTTAGGAGACATTTTTTGGATGTGTCACAATACTGAGCAAATACTATCCTCACTGCCTCCTCAGTGGGAAGGTATCTGTGCTCCAGTAATGCTTACAGGACAACTAAAATTAATAATAGATAATCAAAAACTCAGCAACAAAACACCTAATGAAATGAGAAACCGTACAAAAAGAAGCACTCCTACTGAGCACAAACAGAATTGGCAAATGTCAGATGAAGTATACATTACATGGGATCAGGTCCCATTAGGGGTGCCAGAGAAACATGCTGCTATAGGAAGTGATTGGATAAAATCTGGGAGAGGAGTCGGCTCGATACCATTCGTTGGAACAATTACCAATGCGCAATACATAGCTCGAAATAGTAGGTGGATAAATCTCCTATGGTACAATCAACAAAGGTTTATAAATTTTACAATAAAGGGCGTAGACCTTATAAAAGAACAATTACATGCTACATCACTAATGGTTTTACAACATAGGTTCGTACTGGAATCCCGTATGGCCGGAGACCAGGGACTATGTGATTATATCGGGACAGATTGTTGTACTTTAATCCCTATGCATACTGATATTAACGGCAGACTGACAGGTGTTCTTCAAGAAATGAAGCGCATGAGAGATGAACATGTGGAGAGATCCAACTGGAACACTCAGCTGAAGGGGTTTTGGGATTGGTTCAATAAGCTTGGGTGGACAAGATACCTCAAAGCGGCAGGAATAATACTAGGAACTATAATATTGATAATATTAGTAGTTGTCTGCTGCATCGTACCCCTCATTCGGGGGTTGGTCTCAAAACTTATTGTGAAAGTAACTGGTCAATTCCCCATAATAGAGGTACAGATAGACCAAGACATATAAAGTAATACCATGATCCCCTCTCACCCCCACCAGGTACGTGCATATTTTTTATATATATATTACATATATAGTACATGGCATGCTAAGTCTTTATAATCAACTGTAGATATAGTTATTTGTATATCAAGTATTTATAGATTAGCTTAGAAATAGTAATTTGCATGCTAAAAGTGTTTATAAATTCTTTTAGGAAAAGTATGTGCCTCATGTGGTTATATACCTATAACATACTATGTCTCCACATGCAGACTGCTGAAAATGGCGGACACTTATTTTAATGTGCACCACACACCCGCTGAGGATTGGCAGGGACGTGCAAATAGAAGAAACACAGACGCCGCACATGCGTCGTTAGGCACACAAGCATATGTAGGTACAGGCACTGGTCTCCCTAATAGGCGTCCAGACGATCCAGCAGAGGGGCCTAGCGCTGCACTACCGGGAGGGATGGTGGACCTGGGAGAGATACACATGGATGACCCACCATCACCAGGGGCCCTGAGGATCATCTTCAGCCCACTCAGCCCCGAGGACCCTGCAGACCGAGGATTGCCGGACACAGCTGCCTTGGAGTTTCCATCCACACCGGGCCAAGGAAGGCCAAACAGAGCTGGTCATGAGAGGCCATCTACATCGGGCACGAGGACGACGGGTCCCACCGCAATGGGAAATCCTGCACTGGAGCCTACTGTTAATATTTTTCAGCAGATGCAACTGAGCTCCCTCGAGATGAGCCACGTCCAGGGGTTTCTAATGAGCCCTCTGGATCGTTACAGAACCGCCCAGGACCTAAAAACTGAAATTGCCTCCATGGATACTGGAGTTTACACTCTGCTAGTCAAAGGTCTATCTCCGGCGTCAAAGAAGCACATATTCGCAATTCGCCGCAGCACATACAAAGCCAAATATAAGGCTAGAGTATGCCAGTTAACCCAGGAACAGGACAATCTGACACGACTTCAGGATGCTCAACAGACTATTGTCAATTTACAGGAAAAACTGCTGCAAATGACAGCAGAACGGGACACAGCGAGACGGCAAGTACTGCAGTGGCGTTTAGCTGCTACGACACTGGCACAGCTACAGGGACAAGCTCCTGGGACTTCCACAGAAGGACTGGGGAATCGACCTCCAAGGGGGGTGGTTTTCCCTAATTCCCAACCTTAGAACTTTCAATAAAAAAAAAAAAAAAAAAAAGAGAAAACTAAGCTGATGTGAATGATGAAATGATTATGTATACTTCAATAATAAATATGATGGTGCATGCTTAAAAAGATAAATATAATTATGTATGTATATAACCTATGTGACAGTACTAATACTGTGCAGGGAGCATCGATAGGATTGCTCATATGTTGGTTGTAATGAAGGTCTACTGACCGTTAAGTGACTGGTTAGCCTGATACAGCGGGCATGATGGAGTATTTGGTATTAATATTTAAACATCAACTCGTTTGATGTAGGGTGTGCAATGCACCCTGGGTAAGGGTTGAGGTGTCCTAACAGGTGTTCAAGCTGCACGGATATGTCAACCTGAGGCCCATTATCATTGCTGAAACAAATCCGGAAAATCCTTCTATAAAAAAAGTAAGCAAGGGGAAAAGTCCTCACAAGAGTGCCAAGGGGGGGTTCCCTCTTTGTTTAACTATAAATCTTATGTTTTACTGTGTGATCATAGTTTTGTGTATCCCTTACTACTAGTAGAAGTGTGTTTTGATCTTAGACGTTGGTATTAATCGTGGTACGTTTGTGATGTGCTAAGTATTAATTACAATTAGCCTTTGTTATACTAGTAATATTTACTCTAGACATTCATAGCCATGATAAATAGACAATCATTTGTAGAGTGTGATTTATTTTGTGAGCCTTTTCAGGATCACAGGGGGGAATGTAGTGGATTAATATCTCACAATGAATATCTTATAATAAATATATTCTTATCACAATTGATATAAGGGGTGCTGTAAACATTCACCTAAGAAACATGTGTGTGTGTGTCCAGAATAAGAATTAGGGGGTCAATGGAATTTACCAATTTACCAGGGGAAATTGAAAAACCTCTGGGTCAAAAGGGCAAGCCATTTGCAATGTAAAGCAGAACATGAAAGACTCCAAAATGAACACAGAAAATGCAAGGTCCAAAGTCCGAAAAGGTAATGACGTGTAACCATATGGAAATGAGCAGTAAGTGAGGGGCCATGATTGGGAGGAGCTGTGATGTGTAACCATGTTTTTAAAAAAGCACGCCCCATAAAAGTTTCCACTGATAGGTAAAAAATTAACAAAGATATCCGTGGAAAAAGCAATGGAAATTATGTAAAAAAGGAGTGGCTCACAGGAGGAGCTCAAAGATCCAGAGAATGTATTTAAACCGACCGCTTTCTGTATGTTGTCAGATGATGTTGTCCGGAGCACATCTCACGTGTGGTTGTCTTGTGTTGTTGCAATAAACCACCCTGGACTGAGACTCAGCTACTTTTGTTCACTTTTTGACTACTGTTTGATATTTTTAACTGCCTTACCAAGAACTTAGAATTTTTAAAGGACTTAGTGCAAATCATTACGTTGTGGGGAGGCCCATCCACAACAAGTTGAGTTCCCTTTTTTCTAAGTTATTGCCTGGAAACCTACTTTCCTCAAAGGTAAGACCTAGATTTAAGTTATAATATTAGTTTTCTATGTCCTACCGGTATGATCACAAGCATCCATGTGACATTAAATAATATGTTTACGCGAACAACTATTACACTAACCTTTTGACAACGTTTTGCCAGAGAGATCTATTTAAGTTACTTGAAAATTTGATTGCTTAAATCAGAGGTTGACATAAGTCTGATTTTCACTTTATAATTTATCATACCGTCTCTCCATGCTCAATTTACAGCTGTTCTTCTCGTCTTTTTTGATGTCTTCCATCAGAAAAAGGGTGGCCAGAACCGGACAGAATCTCAATTTCTGAAAAACAGGACTGAAGACAGTTAGTGCTGTCAATCAGGACTGAGTTGTTAATGCCAAGCATGCAATCAAACCCTGGTCCTGTCATTACTCTAATAAATCCGGTCATTTACTCTTTTTTATTTTGGCTGAGTCTGTTTACCCGGTGAGAAACTCAATTTTCAAATGAAGCATTTACAAATACACCATGTATCTTTTTACATTAGGATTTTTATAGTTATACCAAAAAACGGGTTGCTGTCACAGATTGATTCACTTTTACCCAAGGTTTTAATTACCGAAATAAAATACTCACTGAACTGAGCAGAGGCTTGTGATTTGTGTTTCTTCGCAGAATTTGTTCCAAACCACTTTAAGAATATTAGTATAATGGCAAAGAGAAGTTAGTAATAATAACATGTCCTTCTTTTGTCTAAAGTTTAAAGGAAATAAATAAAAGTACTTAGTTCTTAGGGTTCAATACTATTTCTGAAATTTCTTCAAACCAAATTCTTTTACTTTATGACTCTAATCTTTTTCTAGTGTTTATGTAGTTTAACAATGCTTGCAGAATAATTCTGTTTTCAAATACATACGTTATTGCTTTCCCAATCAACTCGTGTCATTTAATCATAACGTGACACTCTAGTGTTGAATACTTAATTTGTTCTGTAATGCTCAAAACCTGCTATCCTCTTCTTAAAAGTGCCTATTTCCGAATTAACAGTACATGAGGTAATTAATTACTTTGTCATAGGAGAACCCATCGTCTTTATTATTCAACACTCTGCTGGTTTACCTTCAAAGAAATAAAATAAAGTGTTAACTTTACTGAGGAAGGGGACTTTTCTGTTAATATTTACACTGGACAATTTAATTTTAGCCACTTATGTAATTTTGTTACTTTATAGTAACTAGTTGCCATTCTCCTTATTTGTTTTACTTTACTTCCAGAATTTATTGAATTGATTGGATTGTGCTAATTCTTGTGGTGGACCTTCAGTTGCTGGGTTTTCACAAATATCAGTGTGCTGCAGCTCTCTTTCCTGGTCATTGTCAATGGATGTGGAGACCGCTTCCTTTGCTCAGCCGTGTTTCCTGACGGCCTGAGCGTCCTTCGCTGCTCCATGTCTGAGCAGGCATTGAGCCAGTGCTCTGGAATCCATACAGGACTCCCGCTGAGGAAGATTTTGTTCTGGTTCTCCGTGTTGACAAACCTCAGGTTATACCATCACCAGTCAGCTGCTTCATTAGGCATTCCTCCTTCAGTGCCATTTCAGTATGTGCAACCCTTTTCATCAGATCCACCATTTAGAGATTAATGAGTTGATTCCTTAAGTTCTCTTATGTTCTATTTTGTTCATTACTTTCCCTGCAACGAAATTAACCAATTTTTTGAAGTCATTTTATAATTTTGGATATCATCACATAAATTCACAGAGGTTTCCCAATGGCAAAATAATTAATTCACCATCTTACTTCTCACTCTAAGTTATTTTATTTTATTATTTTTAGTAAGGATGACAATTATCACAACCTATTCTTTGACAACTCTAATTCTATTCAAAGTAGACCTTATTAATCACTGTTAATGCTACAATTTGTAGCTGTTGCTTACATTAAACTTGTATTTTAATAATCAGTCCCAATGGTGAACCAACCAAAAGAGAACTAATTTAGAAGTACCTTTTGATCACAAGCCTCCTTTTCAGTTTCCCCGTTAAAGTTATTGTTAATTATCCAGATTTCCCATATGCTTTAAATTTTATGTTTTATTTACTCATAGTGATCCGATAGACGTCTAATATGTTAGGGCCCTGTTTTTTCTAGGGTCGCCTATGTGCAGTCGGGAGTCTCAGCCCTCATCCTGCTGCTCTCCTCTCCTCTCTGCTGTCCACTCTCAGAGCTCTGCAGCTCCTGGCATTGTGTCAATCCTGGTATTTAGGACTGGAGAGGCACAACAACTCCAAAGTCTTTTCATAACCACAAAGTTCAATAATATTCACTTTCATTTAATACACCATTAACTCAATATGTTACCTTAAGTATACCAAACTTCTAATGATCATAGATCTTAAGACATCATTATCACATAATACACAACATCATTCATGGTTTTCCTCTTTTGTTTCCTCCACTAATACTCCTGATACTGACGAAGGCTTATGGATGATGATTTCTTTTAATCAACCTCACAATTGAGTTCCAGCCTGACTGACACCCCAGTATTCCTAAGAATTTTGTACAATCCAATGCATAATCTTAAGGCAATTCGCCAACATTCACTTCAGTCCGGACTTTTGTGAATACTGAGACATCAGGCATTGTGGACAGCTAAAACTTATGACCCTTATTTACACTAATAAATTCTCGTTGATCCAATATGTTATTACGTTAATAATGCTTATCAACATTATTATTAAAACATACTGCGATATCACAGACAAACGTCAGACAACTGTCAGTAACCCACCTTCACAACATAGATTAAACATTTACACAAAATACCCCTAAACAACACTAAGACAGACGTACACAAACTTTTGTATGCTATAGATAATCTTGCCGGCATTTATTCTATTAATCACTATAGTTAAACAGTTTTGTGTTTCTATAAGTTGCTTATCAGCGATTATCTAAAAGCATGCCTGTGTGTGTGTGTCTGCTGTCACACAGCGAGTTCGCTCTGCATTACGATTGAAGCAGCTGTTAATGCTTAAAACCAAACATGCAATGTTAATACCTTATCACATGCATTTCACACATTCAAATAACCCCATACATCACATCACACGTCCAATTAAACATCCATTCTAAGTAGCCTTCCACTCAAACTCAAAATCAATGATTAATCCAGTGAACCCAAATGACACAGCAGCTCACAAATAGACGTCTCATGCACACCCATCTCAAACTCTCTCCTGATCGCTCATTTCTGAATCTGGGAGTAACAAGTCACTTCATTAAGATTGTCGAGTTTGTCAATTGTGTTGGAATCCACGTTCCTCATCTTTTCGTATTTTATGACAATCCATTTTCCGCGGAAAATTACAGCTGGTGGTCACAAAAAGAAGCAGCAATGCCTCACTTGTCTCGCCTTTAAAATCAATACACTCTTTCCAAAGCAGAACCTCTGTGTGGCAAATCTTATGTTAAAAAAAATAAATAAAGAGAGAGAGAGGTATGCTTAACTTACCTCCTCTTTTCTGTTTCTCAATGGGCCCCGTTTTGCCACTGGAGGTAGGTGCTGTGGAAAGCCTTTTTTCCTCTCCCTTGTCCTGTCCCATCTGGGGTGCCAATTATGTGGGAGAGGATTTAACCTTAAAAACAGACAGACGAGACCAGACACCACAGCTTCTCTTCAGTGACCAGCAGGGGGATTCGTTTATTCTGGACTTACAATCATCTTCATTTCACAGCAGTCCCAACAATCCCAACAATATGGGGTAACTTTCAGCCTTTATAGGGATACAGTATGACGTAAATAGGAACATGATATCTTACTGTGTACAGGCGCTGCTCTGGACCAAAAGCCCTCCCTCCCTAGTTGGAGGGGTGTGTGTGTGAAATGGTGTGTGTGCTCTTCCATTTCTAGGAAGTCTTATAAACAGAACTTTGGAAAAAGACAGAAATAGAGTAAGAGCCAAGAGTAGTTTAACTAAAGTTCCTTTGGCCTTACTTTACCTTGTTGTGATTCAGTACACATATTCTAGAACTAATCATTCCTTGGGCAGTGATTTCAGTTATTAAGACAACCTGGATTCAATCTTGGCAATAATAAAAGATGAATTTGTCCATAGTAACAGAGGACATCATCTAAATAAGGTACGCAGCACTCATCCCTGATGCCTTCTAATACACCTTCCATACATCTCTGGAATGCAGCTGGAGCATTTGTCAGTCCGAATGGAATCCTTATCCATTCGTAGAGACCCCAAGGTGTGCTAAATGCTGTCAGATGCCTTGACTCCTCACTCACAAACCCTTGGTGATATGCACTTCCTTGTTCCAAAATGGAGAACCATGAATTTCCTCCAAGACTGTTCAATAGATCTTGGATGCGTGGTAGTGGATGGCGATCAGGAATGGTTTTACGGTTGAGCTCACGGAAGTCAACACAAAGACGCAAGGCAAGGCAAGGCAAGGCAAATTTATTTATATAGCACAATTCAGTACAGAGACAATGCAAAGTGCTTTACATGATTAAAATATTGGAAAATAAAACAGAATAAAAGCAAGTGGGGATAGAATGTAGAAACAAAAAAGAACATTTGAAAACAGTAAAACATTTTAACTTGAACATTCAAAGGCAATTTTAAACAAATGTGTTTTTAATCTCGATTTAAAGGAACTCAGGCTTTCTGCACTTTTACAGTTTTCTGGAAGTTTGTTCCAGATAAGTGGAGCATAGGAACTAAATGCTGCTTCTCCTTGTTTAGTTCTGGTTCTAGGTATGCAGAGTAGACTGGAGCCAGAAGACCTGAGTGGTCTGGAGGGTTTATACACTGATAACAAGTCTGTGATGTATGTAGGTGCTAAGCCATTTAGAGATTTATAGACTAACAGAAGTATTTTAAAGTCTATTCTCTGAGATACAGGGAGCCAGTGTAAGGACTTTAGGACTGGTGTTATGTTCTCTACGTTCTTAGTCTTAGTGAGGACGCGGGCAGCAGCGTTCTGGATCAGCTGCAGCTGTCTGATCCACTTTTTAGGCAGACCTGTAAAAACACCGTTGCAGTAATCAATTCTACTAAAAATAAACGCATGGATTAGTTTTTCCAGATCCTGCTGAGACATCAGTCCTTTAATCCTAGAAATGTTCTTCAGGTGGTAGAAAGCTGACCTTGTAATTGTCTTTAGATGCTTTTGGAGGTTCAGGTCTGAGTCCATCACTACACCCAGATTTCGGGCCTGATCAGTGGTTTTTAGCTGAAGCAGCTGGAGCTGTGTGCTAACTTTTGATCTCTCCTCTATTGGTCCAAATATTATTACTTCTGTTTTGTTTTTGTTCAACTGAAGAAAATTTTGACACATCCATGCATTGATTTCTTCTAGGCATTTACTCAGTGCTTGAACTGGTTTATAGTCACCTGGTGACATGGTGATGTAGAGCTGTGTGTCGTCTGCAGAGTTATGGTAGCTGATGTTGTTATTTTTTATTATCTGGACCACGCAGACTGTGGTCTTTCTTTCGCACACAGACAACAGGGGAGGAGTAGGCTGAAACTGACTTCCTGACCCACCCTCTATCCAAAAGGTTGGAAATGTAATCTTTGACCTCTTTATACAATGGTCGAGGAATGGAGTTATAATTTTTTTGGACAGGGGTGTTATCAGTCGTTGTAATCTGGAGTTGTAAACCAGGAATGCATCCAATGTCGCCTTCTTCAGATGCAAACACATCTGATTCTTCATACAACATTTGGCGTACCATATCCTGTTCGTGCTCAGAGAGATGATTCAGGTTGAGATTTGGATGCCATTTCTCTTGTGAATGAGCAGGTATATGGTTTCTCTTTTGAGTGGAGTCCCCATCATTTAATGAGTTCACATGGGTGGTGCACAAGAGTGGATCATCTTGTCCACTGACATGTTTATAAGATGATGGACAGATGTTTACAGGTTTCGTTCCATCAATTTCCTCAATGACTCCTAAAGCTACCCTTGGAGGTAAGAAAATGTCATGGTTGGTTGAATATTGAACTGGAATTCTCACCATTTTTGAAGCGCCAACAGGTACATCAACCAGAGCAGGGAATAATTCCAACCCGTCCGGCACGACGCTCTGTATGTCTGGTTCAAACAACATTACTTCTCCTCCTGGAAAAGTTCTGATACGACATTTCACTTTACAGATTTGGCCACTTTGAACATTAAGACCCTTCTTTCCAACTCTCACTGTTGAACTCTGATTCTTTCTGAGATGGCATAGTGCAAACTACAGAGACTAGAGTTTCAATACTATTTTTTTGGATTCTCAAAGCCTCTGACAGTAAGTCCACCAAGTTGATGTTGTTTGTCTGGTCAGTGTTTCCCATTATGATTTCTTGTATCACATTAAAGCCTAGCAAAGGGCTGCTTATACTCTCTTGACTTACAAGCAATGGAACGTAAAGAGCAACTGAACCATATTTGAGGCTTTTGATCTCGAGCAGGACTTCTATCCACCCATCAAATGGCACCTCTGTTCCATTAGCTGCTGTGACTTTGAGAGGGTGTTCTTGTAGTAGACTCTCAAGTGGTTGGATTGTTACATTTGGTAGAGCTTCCTGCACCCATGACTTCTCCACTATACTCACTTGTGCCCCACTGTCCAATAGCATCTGCAACTTGACCCCATTTAGTTGGCATGTCACAGTGCATCTACCACCAATCAGCTGTGCAACATGTTTCTGCCTATTGGAGTTGTTTTGTTTGATGGGCCTGTTGGAGGATGGTGTGCCCTCTTGAAGATGCAGTTTTTGAGTGGGATGGGACTCTGCATTCTCTCTGATCACTGGTGGTCCCGCCCCAGCGACCTCGTCCAGTTTCCCAACTGACAGACAGCCAACTGCTCTGTGTCCCTCTTTCCCACACTTGAAACAGTGGCTACAGCTATCCTTTCCTTGGGAGACACATTGCTGACATCTTCGTTTAGCTTCTGACTTTGCTGGCTGTTTTTGGTGTGGAAAATGTGGGTGAATGTTTTCAGTCCCTGAACTAACCATAGGTGTCAAAGCTTTCTCTAAACTCTTGGTCAGTGATGAAACTTGTGCTGTTAGCTCTTGTATGGCAGTACGATTAGCCTGGACTTCTCCCTGCATCTGAACTGCATTCTGACTTTTCTTATCCATCTGCACTGTACTGACGCTGACTGCTTTTGGTTTGAGAGCCTGACCTAGTCTATTCTGCCTTTCTGTGTCTTCACCTACTGACTTTGTTATCACTTCTAGGATAAAGTCATCGGTGACCTTTTCATCTGAAAGGTGGGGTTTAAGGTCTAGTCGGACATATGAATATTTTTCATGTATCCCCTGGTAGAGTGAATGTAGGAACACTCCCTGAACTAATTTCTTGTCATACTGGAAACCTGTGCTTACTTTAGAAGCAAAGAGCACACGCTGTTTTAACCCCATCAGTCTATACATAAACTGTTGTGGACCTTCTTTATCATGTTGTCTTGCGTTGCTCAGTTCCTGAAATAATTCAGTACTGCTCTTATCTTTAAGATGCGCTCTGAGAAAACGCTTCAGCTCAGTTACAGTCAGACTATCTTTTGTAATTAGCATGTCTTTAAATGTACCCGGTTTAATTATTCTGAGAACTATTCTAATAATCTCAGCCTCAGTGTAACCTTCACTCAATCCTTCATCAATTTGCTTACACAAACAGTTAAAGCTCACATCTGAATCAGAATCTGAGATCTGACCAGCATGAATACGAAATTCTCTTCGTGGGAGTAATTCTGTAAATCTTCATCTGTAAATTTTACTAACCCGGTTACCTGATCAGCAACAACTGGTGGTGACACTGTCTTACTCGACACGGATGCTGCTACAGTCTGCTCAGTCTCATACACAGATGCAGCTTCCTCTTCATCCACTGACTGATGCAAATTCTTTGCTTCTTCGGCTGACTGCAGTTCATCAATGAGGACCCGAAACACCAGCAGGCGCGACATCCCTTGGTCCTCCAGATTTCTCAATTGTTTACTTCTCAAAAAGTCAACAATGAAGTCAAAGAGTTCCACCTCGGACGACTCCTCCCCTGGGGCGTCTTCTCCCACCTCATCTTGGCATAATACTGCTAGCTTGTGAAGCAGATCTCTTCTGGCGTCATCAATCAGTTGGTGAAGTAGCTGCTGGATCTCCCACTGAAGCTTATGTAGCGCCGTCATCTCTGGATACCTGAAGTCTTGCCCTTGGGTAATCAGCTTGTGGAACATGAAGTCAGGATCCCACGGATTTTTGTTGGATAGCACCAAGCCAGCAGGAGGCGCTATCCCGGACGAGCCCCCAAATTTGTTACCCTGCAACCTCGGAGGGCTGAGGGTAATGTGTATGATGATCTTCCCTCAACGTGTGGTGCTGCGGTATAGAAAAGATGAGACACACACGTTGAGCTTCCGTCAGCATAACAGGAAGATTTATTCTTCTTGTGTACAATGAACACATTGTCAAATATTTGCTTTTTTAACAATTCAGATAAAAGTGCATGAATTTGTTTTTCTATATTTTAATATCCTTTGTGACCTATTCTGCACAGATGAAACATTTTGTAATGTCCAAGCATCTTTCTTACAACAGTAAGAATTTCTTGTATCTGCCAGATAAATAGATACAGAACTGAAAAATAAAGGGTGCATCCAACCAGTTCCATATAAAATCAGCAGTGCTTCAGTCGCTTCTCAGCTAGCTTAATACATAAAAACCAAAGTCCGCTGGCATTAGCATGCCCCAGCAAACAGAACTGTGTCCCGTTTTTTTACACAATACTAAACACAAACCGGACAAAATGACTCAGTAGTCAACAACCGACTCAATAATCTCTTTAACTCCTGAAGGACATCAATGTGTATGTATTATAATACATTTTTACTAACCTGCGGTATAGAAAAGATGAGACACACACGTTGAGCTTCCGTCAGCATAACAGGAAGATTTATTCTTCTTGTGTGCTCAGTCCTTTCTATACCACGAACGCGACAGCGTCCCTAGCGGCCGCGCGTGGAATTGCACGGACGAAATGAAACAAAACTATCTAACTTATTACAAAAATGACAAATAATGTTGGGGTGTCCATTTTTCTACTTGTTTTTTTTTATTCACTAATAGCTTATTATTCACCCCTCTACATCTGTTCACTGGCAAGGTGGAATTTTCAGCCTTAAAAGGCAAATCAATGCAATAATGTCCATTGATTAAATGTGCTGTTTTGTTCATGATATCCATAAACTTGATATCTTCTCTGGACATTTCAATCTGTTCTTGGGATGTTTTTTCATTGAAATCATGATTATATTGCTCAATCAACATTGTTTCCAGATTTTGTACAGAAATCCTGTTTGCGGGGAAAGCATGACAGTCTGTCTTTCTCCTTTCACTCCTAAGTGGTCCATTGATGACCCATCTAACTCGAGTCCAAACTGCATATGGGCCATCATCGTGGCTGTTTATCAGCTCCCATGGCTCCATTACTTTAGGTGCGTCTGTGCCAATGAGCAAATCTACATCGGCATCCATGTTGTGGAGCTTGATACTTTGCAGGTATGGCCACTGGTTAATGTCCTCCTGTTGTGGAACATTTCGCTTTGAAACAGGCATTAGTTTTTGTGTCATGACATCTGGAAGTTCAATGAAATCATTTTTATCAAACGCTGCTACTTGCAGTCCAGAGATGATGTTTGTACTCACAATGTCTTTATGACCCATCGTTTGCAGCTGAATGCGTGTTCTTTTGCCCTTCAGTTGCAGCTTTCTGGCCAGACTTTCTGTGCAGAATGTTGCTGTGCTGCCTGGGTCCAGAAATGCATACGTCTGTGGTGTTGTGTTGGTTTTTGGACTCCTAACTTGAACTGCAACAATAGAGAGAATTGAATTATCTTCATCACAGACCCTGATATGACTACAGGGTTGAGTTATTGTGGACGTGGTTCTCAGAGGATTCTGTGGACATCTAGAGAAAACTTTTGTGGTTTCCTTGTCAATGTGCAGGACACTGGGATGTTGTTGGTGACAGACAGTACAGACCAAGCGACCGCTGCATTCTTTGCTTATGAAAAATAGGGTTTCTATTTGCTAGTAGGAACGTTCAGATCGCTGCGGTGAGTCCGGTTAGAACTCCGAAGAAAGCAGAGTCGTACTCCAACTGGTCTAATTTGTCCTTGCAGTTTATTCACTAATTGCCGTAACAGTGCATATGGTTTTTCTAGAAATTCAATTCAATTCAATTCAATTTTATTTATATAGCGCCAAATCATGAAACATGTCATCTCAAGGCACTTTACAAAGTCAAGTTCAATCATATTATACAGATTGGGTCAGATTATACAGATTGGTCAAAAATGTCCTATATAAGGAAACCAGTTGATTGCATCAAAGTCCCGACAAGCAGCATTCACTCCTAGGGAAGCGTAGAGCCACAGGAAGAGTCATCTGCATTGTACATGGCTTTGCTGCAATCCCTCATACTGAGCAAGCATGAAGCGACAGTGGGAAGAAAAACCACCCATTAACGGGAAGGAAAAACCTCCGGCAGAACCGGGCTCAGTATGAACGGTCATCTGCCTCGACCGACTGGGGGTTACAGAAGACAGAACAGAGACACAACAAGAGAAACAAAAAAGCACAGAAGCACACATTGATCTAGTAATCTGTTCTACATTAGATGGAAGTAGCGGGTGAGCCGTCTTCTCTGGATGATGTCACAGTTAACAGAACGCCAGACAAGGTGTACCTACTATGAAGAAAAAGAGAGAGAGCAAAAGTTAAAAGCTGAAATGACGACAGTCATTTCAATGTAATACAATGCAAAACTGGAGAACCGTAGAATGAAGAACAGTAGAAATCAGTAGAGTGAGAAAATTAGACCCTGATGTCCTCCAGCAGCCTAGGCCTATCACAGCACAACTATAGAGATAGCTCAGGGTAACATGAGCCACTCTAACTATAAGCTTTGTCAAAAAGGAAAGTTTTAACATTAGTCTTAAAAATAGATAGGGTGTCTGACTCACGGACCAAAACTGGGAGTTGGTTCCACAGGAGAGGAGCCTGATAGCTAAAGGATCTGCCTCCCATTCTACTTTTAGAGACTCTAGGAACCACCAGCAGACCTGCAGTCTGAGAGCGAAGTGCTCTGTTAGGAACATACGGGGTAATCAGAGCTCTGATATGTGATGGAGCTTGATTATTAAGGGCTTTATACGCTAGAAGGAGAATTTTAAATTCTATTCTTGATTTAACAGGAAGCCAATGAAGGGAAGCTAAAACAGGAGAAATATGATCCCTCTTGTTGATTTTCATCAGAACTCTTGCCGCAGCATTTTGAATCAGCTGAAGACTTCGAACTGCATTTTGTGGACTTCCTGATAGTAATAGTCCAGCCTTGAAGTAACAAATGCATGGACTAGTTTTTCAGCATCACTCCTGGACAGAATGTTTCTAATTTTGGCGATATTCCGGAGGTGAAAAAAGGAAACTCTGGAAACCTGTTTAATATGGGATTTAAATGACATGTCTTGGTCGAAAACAACACCAAGATTTTTAACTTTATTACCAGAGGCCAAGTTAATGCCATCCAGATTAAGGGATTGATTAAGAACTTTATTTTTTGAAGACTCTGGCCCAAAGATTACAACTTCTGTCTTGTCAGAATTTAAATGCAGGAAATTTAAAGTCATCCAGCTTTTGATGTCATCAAGACATGACTGCAGTCGAAGTAACTGATTGGATTCATCAGGATTTATGGATAAATATAGCTGAGTGTCATCAGCATAACAGTGGAAATTAATCCCATGCTGTCTGATAATTTTGCCGATCGGAAGCATATATATAGTAAATAGAATTGGTCCAAGGACTGAACCCTGTGGTACTCCACAAGTGACCCTAGAGTTTGAGGAAGATTTATTATTAACATGAACAAACTGGAATCTGTCCGACAGATAAGATTTAAACCAGCCTAATGCTTTTCCCTTAATCCCTACAGTATGCTCAAGTCTTTGTAGGAGAATATTGTGATCAACTGTATCAAATGCAGCACTGAGATCTAACAGGACAAGTATAGACACAAGTCCATTATCTGAGGCCATGAGAATATCATTGGTGACCTTCACCAGAGCTGTTTCAGTACTATGATGAGCTCTGAAGCCTGACTGAAACTCCTCAAGTAGGTCATTACTTTGTAAATGTTCACATAGTTGATTAGCAAGTACTTTCTCAAGAATTTTAGATAAGAAAAGAAGATTAGATATAGGTCTGTAATTTACTAACTCATCTTGATCAAGAAATGGTTTCTTAAGTAAAGGTTTAATAACAGCTACTTTAAAAGCCTGTGGTACATATCCATTTACCAAGGATAGATTAATCATGTCTAAAATAGGACCACTGATCAGAGGGAATACCTCCTTAAACAACTTGGTTGGGATTGGGTCTAACATACAGGTAGATGGTTTAGATGAAGCTAAAATTTTAGATAGCTCAGAAAGCTCTACTGCTTTTAAACAGTTCAGACACTGCGCAGGTTCTAAGGATTCCTCCAATGCTGCCTCACTTACTGAGGATGAGGTAATCATGTTTGGGAGGATGCCAATTATTTTATTTTTAATGGAATCAATTTTATTTATGAAGAATCCCATAAAATCATTACTGCTAAGAGCTAAGGGAATGGATGGATCAACAGAGCTGTGGCTCTGGGTAAGTTTGGCAACTGTACTGAAGAGAAATCTAGGATTATTCTTATTCTCCTCAATTAATGATGAAAAATATGCTGCTCTAACTCTGCGAAGGGTCTTGTTATACAACAATAGACTGTTCTTCCAGATTAAGTAGGATTCCTCTTGGTGTGTAGAGCGCCATTTTCTCTCCAATTTCCTAACATTGTGCTTCAAGGAACGCAGCTCTGAATTAAACCAAGGAGCCAGCTTCCTGTGAATAATCACCTTCTTTTTCAAGGGAGCTACATTGTCTAATGCAGAACGCAATGACAAAGTCATACCGTTTACAAAGACATCTATTTGTGAATTGGAAGAAACAACATTGCTGCCATCTACAGGGCATTTCTGCAATACGGAGGATATTAAAAAGGGGACAGACTCTTTGAGTTTTGATACAGCATTATCCGATAAAGATCTACTATAATGGAACCCTCTTTTGGGGGTGGAGAACTCAGTTAGATTAAACTCAAATGTTATTAAAAAATGATCAGATAGGACAGGGTTGTGAGGAAATACTGTTAATTCTTCACAATCAATGCCATATGTCAGCACAAGGTCTAAAGTATGGAGCCAAGAGTGCGTCGGTTTATGCACATTTTGAGCAAAACCAATTGAATCTAGGATAGTTTTAAAGGCTACACTAAGGTTATCACATTCTGTGTCAACATGGATGTTAAAATCACCCACTATAATAGCCTTATCAGTATTTAACACCAAATCAGATAAGAAATCTGACAACTCATCCAAAAACTGAGTGTAAGGGCCTGGTGGACGATACAAAACAACAAACAGAAGAGGTTTTATTGCTTTGCAGTTTGGATGAGGGAAACTGAGGGTTAAATGTTCAAAAGAACTGTAGTTATTAATTGGCCTGGGACTAATTAATAAATCAGACTGAAAGATGGTTGCCACTCCTCCTCCTCTTCCCACAGATCTGGGAATGTGGAAATTTGAATAATTGGAGGGAGTTGACTCATTTATATTAACGTAGTCCTCTTGTAGCCAGGTTTCTGTGAGACAAAACAAATCAATCTGTTTATCAGAAATCAATTCGTTAACTAACAAAGTCTTTGGAGGGAGAGACCTTATATTTAATAGACCACATTTAATTGTTTTATTTTTAGGTTCAAGGTGAACCGTATTGATTTTTATTAGGTTTTTATGATTTGTTCCTTTTAGATAAGTTTTTGATCTGTTAAGTTTTGGCCGTGGGAAAGGCACCGTCTCAATAGGATAATGGATGGGTAACAGTACAGAAGCTGCAGAGAGGTGTGTTAAACTACGGCTCTGCTTCCTGGTCTGGACCCTGGATTGTCAGCATTTAGGAGGACTAATAAATCCGGCCAGATTTCTAGAAAGAAGAGCTGCACCATCCAAAGTAGGATGGATGCCGTCTCTCCGGATCAGACCAGGTTTTCCCCAGAAAGTTCTCCAGTTATCAATGTAGCCCACGTCGTTTTCAGGACACCACCTAGACAACCAGCGGTTGAATGATGACATGCGGCTAAACATGTCATCACTGGTCAAATCAGGCAGGGGACCAGAGAAAATTACGGAGTCCGACATTGCTTTAGCAAACTCACACACCGAAGCAACACCAACTTTAGTGACCTCCGATCGGCGTGATCGGGTGTCATTACCGCCAGCGTGAATAACAATCTTACTGTATTTACGCTTATCCTTAGCCAGCAGTTTTAGATAAGATTCTATGTCGCCCGTTCTGGCCCCTGGCAGGCATTTAACTATGGTCCCTGGTGTCTCTAGTGCCACGTTTCTGACTATTGAGCTCCCAATAACCAGGATCGGCTTCTCAGCGGGTGTGTCGCTGAGTGGGGAAAATTTGTTTAAAACGCAGACGGGTTGGTGGTGAACTGGGGGCTGAAATCTAGAGCTATGCTTCCTACGAACTGTCACCCAGCCGGCCTGCTTACCCGGCTGCTCGGGTGCTTCTGGAGGACCACTAAGTGAACTAACGCTAGGTCTATGTGGCTCCGCGCTAGCAGAGGGGCGGCTATCAGCTGGTCTTTCCATAGCACGGAGCCGGGACTCTAATTCTGACACCCTCGCCTCCAAAGCTACAAAAACACTACATTTATTACAAGTACCATTATCACTAAAGGAGGCAGAGGAATAGCTAAACATCTGACACAGAGAGCAGGAGATAAGGGGAGACTTAGTCAGAGACGGAGAAGCTGAAGTAATAGTTGGAGAGGAAGCCATTGTGGAGCTAAAGCTAGGCTAGCACCCTTCTACCACGCCAAGAGAGCAAACCGTGAAACACGAGGAGTTCCCAAGCGTGATGTGCAGCAACAGAAAATGTTTTAAAAGTGCTTATGTGTTAGAAACAGATGTTACAGCAAAGAGATTAAAGATAAAAGCGAGAAAATCTGGAGCAATAAACCGTTGCTCACGCAGTGAAAACAGGAAGTGATACAATACGCCTTACCGCAAACAGGAAGTGACGTCAGCTCACAGTTGTCAGAAAGACAACAATAATACAATATCAGTGTCTGAATAATCCTCCACAAATAACTGAACTAATATCTCACATGAAAACTGCAATATTAATAGTTACAAACATCTTTCCTAAATAAATACACGGCAGGAGGAAGCAAACAGCATTACTTAGCTCTTAAGTGCGCACGTGTACAAAACATGTCTTAAACTAAAAGCAAACTGAAATACTCTGTTAAACAAACAATGTCACCGACTCCCAACATTACTTACTTGCATTTCACGCACACACATTGAAAGAAGGCGGCAACAAACTGCAACAGCTTGACGAAACCCACAAACGGTAAACTCTACAGTTCCCCTTTTCTCTCTCTCCTTTTCGGTCTGCATGCTACCCTCCGGTACCTAAGCCCCGCCCCTTAAAGGGCTCTACACAGTAAACGTAAGGCAGCCTTTTTCACAGCCGCCCCCGTATTCACCTGTGAATACGAATAACAAAAAAAAGGCTGTATAAGAAAGATTAATCGTCCTTAGGCAGGGCAGGTAGGCTAACAAGCCTGGCCACGGGTCGAACATAAGATCGTCCTTTCACAGTCACTTCAGCTGATCTGATCCGAGTATCTGGTCCAGGGAAAACTTGAGAAATTTTACCCACGGGCCAGAGGGCTCGCGGAAGCTGGTTGTCCACAATCATGACCACATCTCCTACTTGTAGATTGGCCGACTCAGTCTGCCACTTCTGTCGAGCTTGGAGCCCTGGCAGGTAGTACTTCAAAAAGTTCTGCCAGAAATGGTCGGCTAGAATCTGGCTATGCCTCCATCTCCTCCGTCCAAGAATTTCTGGGCTGTCATAGATTACTTGCGGCAGCGAAGCATCCCGCCGGCCCATGAGGAGATAGTTGGGGGTCACCGGGTCAGGATCCGCTACCTCAGATGAGGTATAACCTAAGGGTTTTGAATTGAGCATTCCCTCAATTTCAATCAGAACGGTGTGCAGCACCTCTTCAGAGATGATCTGGGCTCCGATGACGACTTGAAGAGCAGTCTTCAGAGAACGAATTTCACGCTCCCAGCAGCCTCCAAAGTGTGGGGAACCAGGAGGATTGAAAATGAACTTGATCTGCTGACGAGCTAACTGCTCTCTGATGTTGGGATGAAGAGCTTGGAATGCTACCTGCAGCTCACGTTCTCCTCCCCGGAAGTTTGTCCCCTGATCACACAGGATCTCTTTAGGTTTCCCACGCCTGGCTATGAAACGTCTCAGAGCCATTAAGAATGCATCGGTGTCCATACTGGGAATCAAGTCAAGATGTACTGCTCTTGTAGTTAGACATTTAAACAGTATTCCCCACCTTTTCTCATTACTGCGTCTGATCTTGATGCTGTATGGCCCAAAACAATCTACACCTGTGGAATAGAATGCCGGCTTGAGCAGACGCAGCCTGGCTGGAGGGAGATCCGCCATCCGGGGTGGGTTAGGGTGACCTTTCCACCTTTTGCACTCAACACAGGATCGCTGATGACGACGTACTGCTTCATGTCCACGTAGCACCCAGTATCTCCTTCTGATCTCAGCAAACACTCTTTCTGGCCCGGGATGTTGGAGCTTACTATCATAATCTTGTATGATGAGTCTGGTCAGAGCGTGTCTGGGATCCAAAACAATGGGGTGAACTTCATCAACAGCCAGATCAGGATTCCAGCGTAAACGGCCTCCTACTCTGATGAGCCCTGTTTTCTCATCATACTCAGGTGCCAGTAAAAGAAGATGACTGGATTTGGCGATAGGTTTCCCAGCCTTTAACTGGGTGATCTCCTCCAAGAATGATTCACTTTGGGCTCGTTGTAGAGCTTCTATCTCAGCAGCAGCATAGGACTCAGCAGTGAGAGGACAGTTGGGGTCAGCCGCCCCGTAAAGCTGATGAGCGATGGCCTCTAAGAAGCTGTTCCAAGTTTGGTGCTGGCATGGATCTGGAACACTAGAGCTGGACGTAGTCAGACAAACAGCTTGTCGTTTCAGCTCACCTTCCGGATCACTCTGGGGAGGGGTTGGCAGATCAGGCCAGCAATCTGGAGCTAGTTTCAGGAATTCAGGTCCATTTGTCCATCTGCTGCCTTTGCTGATGTCTTGGATGGTGAGGCCCCGAGTGATGTCATCTGCTGGGTTGTCTTTCGAGGGCACAAATCTCCATGTGGAGGTTCCCGTCATCTCTTGTATTTCCGCCACTCGAGTACCCACGAAAACCTTGTATCTGCAGGAGTCTGAACCCAACCAGGTTAGGACTGTGGCTGAGTCAGACCACAAGATGCAGCTGCGTATGGGAAGAGTTAACTCAGAGCTGATAACCTTGTAGAGCTGAGCACCTGTTAGAGCAGCACACAACTCTAACCGAGGAATAGATTGTTGCTTCTTTGGAGCAACACGAGACCGAGCGGCAAGGAAGGCAACCTCAACTTCTCCATCAGGACTCTCTGTCCTGAGATAAGCCACCGATCCATATGCCTGTTCGGAGGCATCACAGAATACATGGATATCTCTCATACAGTTGGGCTGGTCTAATCTGTGACTGGTGTAGCACCTAGGCAGAGTGATCTTGTGCAGCTGTTCCAGCTCTGCTTCCCATGCATACCACTTCTGCAGGGGGACCTCAGGGAGCTGTGGGTCATCCCAACCTCTCTGTTTCTCCCACAGGTGGCGTACAATAACTTTGGCTTGGGTGGTATAAGGCACTATGTAACCAAGAGGATCATACTGGCTGGCTAAAACTCTATAGATGTTCCTCATAGTTGCCACTGAGCAATCGATGTGTCTGTGTTTGTAAGTGAGGGTGTCAGACTTACAGTTCCAGTGTAGGCCCAGGGCTGGCTCTTGGATGTCGGACTGACCTTGACTGAGCCACAGCTCACAGCTGGATGACCTGAGGTCTGGAGGCAAGTGTTGGATGACATCTGGATCGTTACTGGCCCACTGCCTCAACTCAAAACCCCCATCAGCCAGGAGGTGGCGCAGTTTGTCAACCAATGTCTTGGCAGCTACTGGACATGCAAGACTCTGTAAACAGTTGTCTACATAAAAAGACTTGTTAATGGCAACATGAACATCTTCTTCTGGTTGACTATGGTCCATGACGTGTTTCTGCAACGCGAACGTTGCGCAACAAGGGCTACAAGTAGTTCCGAATGGAAGTACCTGCCACTCATAGACGTCAGGGGGCCTGTCTCGGTTCATGTCCCGCCACAGAAACCGAAGCAGGGGTCGATCTGCAGGTAGGAGCCTCACTTGGTGGAACATGCCATGAATATCACTGCTGAAGGCCACAGTATGTTCTCTGAAACGTAGGAGCACAGCTAGCAAGGGTGGACCGAGAGTGGGACCTGGTAAGAGGAGCTGATTTAAGTTGTAGCCTTGGTGTTGGAATGAACAGTTGTAGACCACCCGGTTCTTCCCATTATGTTGAACCATGTGATGGGGTATGTACCAAACTTCATCACTGGTCTCAGATTGATGATTCATCAACTTCACTACATAGCCAGATGTTACAAGCTTCTCTATCTCCATCTGATAAGCGGCAGCTTGTTCAGGCGACTTAGCTAGACGCTTCTCTATACCTCTCAGGAGGGGCAACACTGCATCTGGTGTTGCTATCAGGAGAGGCATGTTCTTGATACGAAGAAGGGGTGTAGCATAACGCTCAACACAACTGACACTGACTCTCACTGTCTGTTCTTGCAGGAGCCTAACTGCCTCTTGATCTTGTCGTGACCTAACTGCTAACTTCTCACTGCGGTAAGGGAGCACATCCATCTGCCATAACTTCTCTACACAGGAGAACAGCTCTGGGGGTGATGATATAGATGTGAAGAGGCAGTGACTCACCCTTGTGATGGATTCAATGGCTTGAGCTGGTCCCTGTAGCGTCCATCCAAGGAGAGTTTTCACAGCTGCCGGTCCGCCAGGTGGTCCTAGTCTGACTGGCTCCACAGGTGTAATGAGGTGTGTGTAATCAGCGCCAATCAGCAGCATGGGACGAACTCTGTTTAGAGGAGGCAGAGGCAAACCTGACAGATGTTTATACTTCTGCTGGAGTGAGACAACTGGGTGGGAATGTTCTGCTAAACTCAGTTGCTCGGCTGTAAATGCATTCTGGATGCTGTACACTTGGTCTGGGTTGGCTACTGGAGAAATTGTGAAAGACACAGTCGCCCCGTGGAGCTTCTCCACTTCCTGTCTGACTGTACGAAGAGCCAACACCTCTTTACTTCCTGTAAGGCCCAACTGTTGGGCAGCAGACTGAAGCAGGATTGTCCGCTCAGATCCATCATCTAAGACAGCATACGTCTCAAGGGACTTGTCACCATTTCTCAGGAGTACCTTACTGATCTTCAGTAGTACCTTGCAGTTGTAGACTGGCCGGTCGACGCACACAACTTTGTTGGCAGTGTTCACAAGGCAGCTTTCTGCTGAAGGTGGAACTGATGCTTGTTCCTCCTCTGCTCTCTCATTCACCTCATGCAGCACTAGCAGATGTCTCCTACCACAGGTTTTGCAGGGAGCTCTAAGTGTACACTTTGCCGCTTGGTGATTACGTCCACAACGCCAACACTTGTTATTCGTTTTAATCCATGTTACCTTCTGTTCTTTGCTCAAAGTCTTAAAGTTAGAACAGTTGTTCAGGAAGTGCTTTTCGTTGTCGCAATAGGGACAGTAGGCCGTAACCTTCTCCTTTTCCTTTGACTTGTTGACAGCATGTCCAGGTGCAGGTGGTGATGCTACTCTATTGGTCCCAGAGACCTTCTCAGTGCTCAGGAGGATAGTAGCAGCCTTACTTGAGGGCTTGGGAGTGCGTTTGGTATCAGGCTTCTTGTTAAACGACTCCTCTCTCCTGGTGGGCTTCATGCTGTCTTCCTGAATTTCTAGCTCGTATTCCAGCCAATCAGCGAAGTCGATAAGGGTAGGGATGGTTACTCTCAGGGGGTGGATAAATCTCTTAAAGCTGGCATTAAGCTCATAGGGAAGTTTACTTAAGAGCCTTGAAACATGAGAGCCGCACACTAACTCAATCTGACCTCTTTGCCCTAGTTGTTCTAACATGCCGACCAGTGACCGCACGTTGAGGGCAAACAGACGAAAGCTCTTAACATCACCACTGCGTATATTTGGACCATCCATTAATTCTGCAATCCGTTGCACTGCAAGCTTGTGAGGCTGTCCATACATCTTTGTGAGAGCCGACATTGTATCGGTATAAGGGTGCCTTGAATTGCAGTATGAGTCTGCTACAAGTGAAGCTTCTTCGCACTGAAGGTGATCAGTGAGGATCTGGTACTTATATCTTTCAGTGGCATCGACTGGTAATAAATTCTCTAAGGCAATCTTCATGCGTGCAAACTCTCTGGGATCTGGTGATGTGAATCTGGGGATAGTGGGCTTCGGTCCTCTGTATGTGGTCTCTCTCTGTGGCTCAATACAGCTGGGAACTTGGAAAAATGTAGGATCTCTATGTGAATAGGAAAATGTGCTCTGTTGCGGAGTGTCTGCATAATACAGACCATGAGGTAAACCAACTGATGTCTGAGGAACTCTAGATTTAGTGAAATCTAATCCCAGATTTCCTTGGGAGCTGTATGTTGGATATTGCTGCTGTTGGTATGCTGGAGAATTGGTATGGGGTTGGTAAGGTCCATAACCACCACTATAAACACTTTGAGGTGGAGGAGGAGGGAATAGAGGCTGATGGGGTGCTGACTGGGACTGTAAAGCAACCATCAAGCTCTGAAACTGTTTACGAAGCTCAGCGTTTTCTTGGCGCATCTCTTCGAGAGCAGCACTAAACTCAGGAACTTGGCTGGTCTGCTGCTCCCCGGTGACTTGCTCCATAGATTGACAAAGCTCTCGTTCTTGCTCCTCATCATCCCCCATGTTCATCATGTTGGAGCTCTGACTAATTGGTGGTGATGGAGATCTGTTAATTGGACATTCTAGTGCCCTTTCCTCCACTGATAATTCCCCTGCATTTGCTGTCCGGAATCTACTCTGTGCTCCAGCTCCACTTAGGTCATAATCTGACAGGTATGAAGGAACTGACGTTCTTCGTTTGGGTCGAGTGTCCAATGCCTTTGACTCTGGGTTCTGCATCTTTAAACAGCAATCTGCCATCCGGCTCGAAGGACCATTGAAAAATAGGGTTTCTATTTGCTAGTAGGAACGTTCAGATCGCTGCGGTGAGTCCGGTTAGAACTCCGAAGAAAGCAGAGTCGTACTCCAACTGGTCTAATTTGTCCTTGCAGTTTATTCACTAATTGCCGTAACAGTGCATATGGTTTTTCTAGAAAGACAACAATAATATAATATCAGTGTCTGAATAATCCTCCACAAATAACTGAACTAATATCTCACATGAAAACTGCAATATTAATAGTTACAAACATCTTTCCTAAATAAATACACGGCAGGAGGAAGCAAACAGCATTACTTAGCTCTTAAGTGCGCACGTGTACAAAACATGTCTTAAACTAAAAGCAAACTGAAATACTCTGTTAAACAAACAATGTCACCGACTCCCAACATTACTTACTTGCATTTCACGCACACACATTGAAAGAAGGCGGCAACAAACTGCAACAGCTTGACGAAACCCACAAATGGTAAACTCTACAGTTCCCCTTTTCTCTCTCTCCTTTTCGGTCTGCATGCTACCCTCCGGTACCTAAGCCCCGCCCCTTAAAGGGCTCTACACAGTAAACGTAAGGCAGCCTTTTTCACAGCTTATGTGTCCCACCTTTAAACAGCCAAAACACGCCTTTTTCCTTAATAAAGTTCACTTTATCCTTGTGTGGCTTGTCTTTGAACTTAAAACATTTGTCAACTGAGTGATTACTTTTGAAACAATACAAACAGTTGTGGTTTTTAGAGGACTTCATCTCATCTTCAGATGATTCATTATTCACTGGAAGGACTTTTGTGGCAAAGCTGCTTCCTTTTTCTTTGGTTTTGTAAAGCCGCTATTGGGGTTTTTAGAGCTGAGCTGTTGAACATCAGTGATATTGCCAAACAACGGATCAGATGCAATTTTAACCTGCTTTTTAACAAAAGCAACAAGATCAGTAAATAGTGCTCTTTGATTCCTTTTTTCTTGCAGGTCACAGGCTGCATTTCTCCATCTCTCTCTCATTTTGTAGGGAAGCTTAAAGATTATGCTCCTCATATTTGAAGGCAAGTCCAGTTCTTTCATATGAATGAGGTGTTTCGTTAAATTTGAGCATCCCTTAAGAAACAGAGCAAATGCTTGCAGTGATTTAATATGCTCACTTTTAATAGCTGGCCAGTTGTTAATTTTATCCATATAGGCCTGTGCAATCTTGTATTCATTTCCAAAATGTTCAGAAAGAAGACTTTTAGCTTGAAGATAGCCCAATTCCGATGGTAAATGCTGGCAACTATGTACAAGGTCTCTAGGTTGTCCCCTAGTGAATTGTTCTAGAAAGTGCAAACAATCACTCAAATTAGATGTTTTGGCCTCCACGCCGTTCTCAAATGCTCTTATGAATGATTTGTATTCAAGAGGGTTACCATCGAAAACTGGAGTTTTTCACTGCGGTCAAGTGAGCCCTCACTTGATTTTGTTGGTCACGCAAACACTAAGGATTACGGCAGAGACGGCTGAGACTACTTTTCAAAATAAAAGCAGCATGTTCACGGTGTACGAGCAAGTCTTTTTACACATTTACATGATTAATGTGACATATTTATATGCATGCTTCATGTGTCATGGTTTCTATTATTCTGTTCTGCTGGTGAAAATGGAAATATATACTTTGGTCACACTCTTGAGTCTCAAACAACTTTTTTACAGGTGACTACCTTCACTTACAGATGACAGATGATCTCCAGAAGTCCATCTACATGATTTGGGATTTAAAAATAAAAAAGATTAAAAACATCTACATTGACTCAGTTTGACCTGTTATGACAATATAAAACCTCCTTATGTTGCTCAACAAGTTACATCCAAATGTGATGTGTAATTTCAAAATAGGAACTCTATGTATTAACTAATTTTGAACAAAGTTGCTGTAGCTCTAGCAACTAAATACTAGACAATCAATCAATGATTCCACTTTAGCATGACAGTAGAACACCGCCACATGTGGCTCAGTAAGTTTCAGTCGATTCTGATGTGGAATTTCAAAATAAGAGGCAATTGAAATGGGTATATATTAAGTAATTTTGACCTAAGTTGCTGTCACGCTAGCAACTAAACCATAGATAATCAGTCGATGCAACCACTTCAACATGATAGTAGAACACCTCCAGATTTGGCTCAACAAGTTTCAGACATTTCTGATGTGGCATTTCAAAATAAGAGCCATTGAAAATTTCTATATATTAACTAATTATTAATAAAGTTGCTGCCACTACAGCAACTAAATACTAGATAATCAATCGATGATTCCATTTCAGCATGATAGTAGAACACCCCCAGATGTGGCTCAACAAGTTTCAGCCAATTCTGATGTGGCATTTCAAAATAAGAGCCAATTGAAATCTGTATATATTAACTAATTATTAACAAAGTTGTTGCCACTGCAGCAACTAAACCGTAGATAATCAATCGATGATTCCACTTCAGCATGTTGCTCAACAAGTTTCAGACATTTCTGATGTGGAATTTCAAAATAAGAGCCATTAGAAATCTCTACATATTAAGTAATTTTCACCTAAGTTGCTGTCACCCTAGCAACTAAATAGTAGATAATCAGTGGATGCAACCATTTTAGCAGGACAGTACAACACCTCCAGATGTGGCTCAACAAAGCTCATTAAGATTTGATGTGTAATTTCAAAATAAGACTGTTAAAACCTTAAGTGCATTGGCCATACACTATATTGCCAAAAATATTTGCTCACCCGTCCAGATTATTGGAATCAGGTTTTCCAATCACTTCCATAGCCACAGTTGTGTGAAATCAAGCATTCTAAGCACACAGACTGTTTTCACAATCATTTGTGAAAGACTGGGTCGCTCTCAGAAGCTCAGTGAATTCCAGCGTGGAACTGTGATAGGATGCTACCTGGGCAACAAATCCAGTCATGAAATGTCCTCACTCCTAAATATTCTTCAGTCAACTGCATCACAACAAAATTAAAGCGTTTGGCAATGACAGCAACTCCGCCACGAAGTGTTAGGCTACATAAACTTTCAGAGCGGGGTCAGTGGATCCATCCATCTATCCATCTTCTGTCACACTTGTCCCTATTGGGGCCAAGCGTGACAGAAGGAACAATCTGCAATCTACTGTAACAATCTGTAGTATACAAATGTTTACTGTTATTTTACCTTATGAACATAAAATATTTTGTTTTTTTCGGGTAAGTTATCTTTTGTGGCAACCACTATTGTCGTGATTAGTCTTGATGAACCTAGACAGAGCACACACACACTCACGGAGCTTATTTCTGAGAGTTTATTGAAAGAAAGATGAGCAGTGGATGAGCAAACCAGAGAGGCTGTACTGGGGTGTGGATGGGAGCAGGAGCTGGAGGACCAGAGAGAGTTCTTGAGATGTAGGGCTGCTGGAGCACAGGGGTAGCAGACAGTCCAGCAACAGAGCAGAGAGCAAACCTGGGGCACAGGGGTAGCAGGCAGTCCAGTTAGCAGAGGCCTTACTTAAAGCAGAGAGGTAGCCTGAAATCCAGCAGCTAACAGAGGCTTCACTTGAGACACAGAAGTGGCAGGAACTCCAGCAACTAAACAGGGAGCAAAGTAGGCTGACAGACGTGGAGAATGATGACGAACCGAAGGGGAAGAGAAGACTGAGGGAGGCTTATGTGGGGAGGCTGGCAGGTGGAGTGAGTTCTGACTAATTAATGTCTAACAGGTGTGACTGTTTGCTGAGGGAGTGGAAGGTGAGCTGAGTGAGAGGAAGAGGAACTGGAAAATAACAGGGAACAAAGTCAGACCAAAACTAAACCATGACAACAATTAATTTTGTTATTAAGTGTATTGCACTACCCCTCCCCTGGACTGCCACCTTATCACTGGTGGAGGGGTTTGAGTGTCCCAATGACCCTAGGAGCTATGCTGTCAGGGGCTTCATGACCCTAGTAGAGTCACCCAAGGCAGACAGGTCCTAGATGAAGGACCAGACAAAGAGCAGCCCAAAGACCCCTTATGATGAATGAAACAAATGAACGCAATGTTCCATCGCCCAGTCGCAGGTCACCGGGGCCGCACTCTGTGAGCCTCTCTGGTGTACACCGGTGATGAGGAAAGCTGTCAAGCTGAAGGAGTCCTGTCTGGCTTTCTGGCCTGTGGGACTCTGGAAGCAGCTGATAGGTACCAGCAGTCCAAGCGGCAGGCGCCAGGCTGGTTGCTGAGGCAAAAACTCTGTACCAAAACTGTGTATAGTGGGGGTAATGTGCTGCTGACCAACCCAGAGCGAAGCTCAATGATAGCTTTTATGTTAAAATTTTCTCTGAAAACTTACACAAAAGTAGCAACCTCCACAACAACTTGGTTCAGAGTGACTAAATGATGACAGCAACTTTGGTCAAAATCACTTTATATATAGAGATTTAGAATGGCTCTTATTTCGGAATGCCACATCAGAATTGTCTGAAACTTGTTGAGCCACATCTGGAGGTTTTCTATTGTCATGCTGATGTAATAGTAATACTATACTATACTATACTATACTGAGTATTCACAGAAAACGTCCAATTCTATAACAACATCTACAACAGAACAGGTCAAATTGGGTCAATGTAGAGATTTCTAAATGGCATTATTTTAAATCCCAAATCATGTAGATTGACTTCTGGAGATCATGATCTGTCATCTGTAAGTGAAGGTAGTCACCTGGAAAAAAAAGGTTGTTTGAGTAGTTTTTGAGGCTAAACAGTGTGACCAAAGTATAATTCAATTCAATTCAATTATATTTATATAGCGCCAATTCATGAAACATGTCATCTCAAGGCACTTTACAAAATCAAGTTCAATCATATTATACAGATTGGGTCAGATTATACAGATTGGTCAAAATGTCCTATAAAAGGGAACCAGTTGATTGCATCAAAGTCCCGACAAGCAGCATTCACTCCTGGAGAACCGTAGAGCTACAGGGAGAGTCGTCTGCATTGTACATGGCTTTGCTGCAATCCCTCATACTGAGCAAGCATGAAGCGACAGTGGGAAGAAAAACCACCCATTAACGGGAAAAAAAAACCCTCCGGCAGAACCGGGCTCAGTATGAACGGTCATCTGCCTCGACCCACTGGGGGTTAGAGAAGACAGAGCAGAGACACAACAAGAGAAACAAAAAAGCACAGAAGCACACATTGATCTAGTAATCTGTTCTACATTAGATGGTAATAGCAGGTAAGCCGTCTTCTCTGGATGATGTCACAGTTAACAGAACGCCAGACCAGGTGTACCTACTATGAAGAGAAAAGAGAGAGAACAGAAAGTTAAAGCAGAAATGACAACAAGCGATGCATAATTGAAGAACAGTAGAACTCTATAGAGTGAGAAAATTAGATCCTGATGTCCTCCAGTAGCCTAAGCCTATAGCAGTAAAACTATAAAGGTAGCTCAGAGTAACATGAGCCACTCTAGTTATAAGCTTTGTCAAAAAGGAAATGTGACCAGCCGAGGGGTTGATCTTTTAGACAAGACGCACCAGAGCACGGAGTAGTCTACAATGATTTATTAACCAATTTCATTAAAACAATTTTCTTTTAAAACATGGCCTCAGGCCCACTACTCAGCCCTTAAAAGGAAAAGGCATCAAAACAAGGACAAGGTAAATTACTCCCAAAAATGAAAACAAAACATGCAATGCAAAAAAATAAATAAATTAGTAAGTCAAAACAAAGGAAAACAAACAAATTAGTAATTTAAATAATAAACAAACAAACGGCAAAGAAAAGAACACAACCACTGCAAACGATGGGACAAATTGTCGTTGTCCGACTTCTAATGTCCTTTCACGGGGTCAGAGGAGTCGTGCCCCGCTCGTTCGGCCAGCCCAAGCGTCAGCAGGCTCCGTCGGGAGCGGCCCACACAAAACTGGCAAGACAAGACAGCAGGAGCGTCCAAGTGCTGCAACTCCAAACAAATCCTAAATTAGAGAACTTGTTAACCCTGGATGCAGGTAAGATAAATTAAGTTCTAAACAGGTAGCTTACCCAGATGTGGTGACACAGCCGACCAGGGAGGGAGCGGATCAGCAGGCGAGGGCTGGATGGAAGCCACTCGCCGCACCAACCTCCAACTGCAGCCGCGCAACGCTGCAGAAACGCATGGCAGGCATTGCACCAGAACCCGACAACAATCCCAGCCCAGACTGCAAAAATGGCACTTACTATTCTGGATGAGTGAATCGAGCACACCAGCCACTCAGGGAGCCGACATACAGTAAAGGAAACAAGGCACACGCACCTCGCAGCAGACTGCTCAGCTTTAAAGCTATCTGCCCCGCCCACCAATCAATTGCTACACCTGGTGTGTGTGGTTGGGAGGGCGGAACACCATCCCACCACAGAAAGTTTTAAGATTAGTCTTAAAAGTAGACAGGGTGTCTGCTTCACGGACCAAAACTGGGAGTTGGTTCCACAGGAGAGGAGCCTGATAGCTAAAGGATCTGCCTCCCATTCTACTTTTAGAGACTCTAGGAACCACCAGCAGACCTGCAGTCTGAGAGCGAAGTGCTCTGTTAGGAACATACGGGGTAATCAGAGCTCTGATATATGATGGAGCTTGATTATTAAGGGCTTTATACGTTAGAAGAAGAATTTTAAATTCTATTCTTGATTTAACAGGAAGCCAATGAAGGGAAGCTAAAATTGGAGAAATATGATCCCTCTTGTTGATTTTCATCAGAACTCTTGCTGCAGCATTTTGGATCAGCTGATCAAGAGACAATACAAAATAGATATATTTTAGGTCTGGAGATGCTACGTTGGTGTAGCTTGTAGGTTCTGAACGGGGGAGGGAGGCAGAGTTCTGGTTCTACTCTCACCTCCTTTGTTCCTCTAGTTCCAGCGTATCTCCTTATCTACTGGTTGTCCCACATGTTAATCATTCTGGTGCGCTCACCTAACGCCAGTGTGTAGGCATCGTTCCACTATCTAGTTAGCTTAGCAGCTAGTGTAACCCAGAGGTAACTAGAGTTACTCTTTGGTGCGTTCAGGGTGCATAGTTTTTTTGCGCTGTTGCGACAGTTTTGCGACAGTTTGCTGGTTTGCTGCCCCGAGTGAAAATCGCGGGCTTTAAGCAACATATGAGACACCAGAGCAACGCAGCTGTGTTCCTCCAGTTCACGACTGTGACTTTTCATTGTTAGTTGCGGCGGTCACGGCAACACAAGAGAGAGAGAGCGACCAAAGATACAGCGGTTGGTGGACACGGGTGAGAGAGGGAGAGAGAGAGTGCTTGGCTGAGGTGCCTGGTGCTCACGGAGGACGTTTGGAAATTCCCTGATTATCCTGCAGGCAACACACAGACATATTCCCAGCTCCCCTCTGCACTACATACACATGAACACAAAATAAAAAAGGAGCTCTAATTTATTTTATTTTGCTCGCCAGCTTTTATTTTATTTTTGAAAGGACAGTTAAGAGCCCTATTTGTTGGACTCCTGAACGGGTTAATTTTTTTTTCTTTGGAGTAGATACTCCGGAACGGAAGGACAATATTTCCATAAAATTAAAATTACAGGAGTTATCTCCTTTGCTAGTTTCAAAGAAGATTTTAAGTTGTTCTGTGAATTACAGCGCTGGATTGTCATTATAAGGTCCTTGTCCATACTATTGTTTTATTATTGTATTATTATATATTATATTATTATAGTAGTGTATTATTAATAAATGTTAAAGGATACTGAGGTGTGGTGTATTTCTGTTCCAAAAATATATTAATAAATTCTGGTTGATAGTAAACTGCTATCAGGACTCTGAGTATATTAGTTTGGTTACACTAGGTTAGCAGTTAGCTTACCGGTTAGCTGTTAATTGTAGCCCCACTGCTCTCACTGCAGACTTAGAACACGGCTGAAAGTTGGAAAAAGTGAACCGTGTTCATGTTTATGAGAATCAGAGGAAAGCCTCAGTAGAAGGAAAGAAGACCAGAGTGGATTTGGGAGATTTGTTTTTCACACGATCCCCCTGAAGAACAGATAAGACGGTCTAACGCAGGGGTGTCAAGCTCCAGTCCTCGAGGGCCAGTGTCCTGAAACTTTTACAGGTTTCCCTGGTCCCACACACCTTAATTAAATGGCACAATTAGCTCCTCAGTCAGGTTCTTCAGAGTCCTGCTAATTACCTGATTATTTGACTCAGGCATGTCGGACCAGGGACATATCTGCAGGACACCGGCCCTTGAGGACTGGACTTTGACACTTGTGGTCTAACACATTCAAGAAGGAACATGGGGAAACATCCGGGAAAATTGCCAACTCTATCTTTAATCAAGTATCAAGAGTCTTTATTGTAATTAAGTGAAATAACGAGATAACCCCTGTTGAAATTAATATGGGCCTGCTCCTGCTTATTTCTGAAGGCCCGTCTTACCCCTGTTTCAGATTTGATAGTAAAGGAGAAACAATTTATCAGAGGCAAACATTTAAAATATGTATATTTATTTCATTTGGAATTCCAAAGAGACAAAGATAACTTACATGCTTAGATTCAGTATATAACCCACGTCCTTCTCTCCAGGCATTGCAGCTTCTTTGTCTAATCAAGGGTTCGCAAAGACATCCTTAGCACCCAAAATGTCCTATCAGGGGTCAAGCCAGATGACCTCAAGAACCATAAAATAGCTTTCAGACCTTAAAACAAACACCCTGTGAAGCTGTGCTTTTTGCCCTCAGAGGGGAGACACAGTTTAGAGACCAGAAGTACCTCTTTTTTTCCATAAAATTGCCTGATTAATATAACCATTAATGATATTTTTCCATAACACCCCTCAGAATGCACACAGATTCCCACATAAGACACTGGCACAACAGGACATGATGTTTTCAGACAGTTAAATACACTGGCAACACCTCATGTGAAGCTAAATGAGCGCAGATGGTCGACAGAATTTGATAAAATTTATGTTTGAGTCAAAAAGGACAGATAACAGTTAACGCATAATGTAAATTACTGTGCATTTCCATGAATGTATCAGACAGATTTTCCTGGAGAAGTTAAGTGAAACGCTCCCATATAAGCTATAACTGTGAAAATAGTCATTAGCATCTGTGGCAAGTCAAGTTTATCTGTAGTACACTTCAGTAACAATATGATTCAAAGCGCTGAAGATGAACAAAACAAACAGAGGACCAGCAGCAGGTCAGACCAGTTGGACCATAAAATAAAACATCAACAGTCAAAGGTAACGCTAAACAAACAGCTTTTAGTCTTGATTTAAAGGAACTCAGGCTTTCAGCACTTTTACAGTTTTCTGGGAGTTTGTTCCAGATCAGTGGAGCATAGGAACTAAAGGCTGCTTCTCCATGTCTGGTTCTGGTTCTGCAGAGCAGGCTGGAGCCAGAAGACCTGAGTGGTCTGGAGGGTTGATTATGAAGGTTATTTTGTTCCAATTCAATTTGTGCATTGTAAGTGTGAATTTGAAGTTGTAGAGGGAGTTAAATTCTAAAAAAAAAAAAATTACAAGTACAAATTTTTTTTACACCTCTTCAAATTTTGAGTACAAGTACACAAATTGTGTTCTGTGAGTTGCACATCAAAAAACTCTTACATTCTCAGTTTTGCTCCAAATGGCCCAGAACTATTGTTGCTAAACTATTTGTGCATTGTAATTTTGGTGTTTTGTAATTGTAGATTTTTTAAATCTGTCACAAGTACAAAATAAAGTTACACCTCTTCAAATTCTTGAGTACAAGTACACAAATTGTGTTCTGTGAGTTGCACATCATAAGTGTCTGTCATTCAGTTCTGCTACAGTTGATCTAAAACAAAAGTTGCAAAACAAATTCAAACACGTGTATTAAAATCTTCAAAAAAATATTTTTTAATATTTTTTTCCCTTAACACAAATACAAATCAACAAGTACAACTGCACGAATCTGCTCCTGTGAGTCACAAATTCATCTTTACAAGTTACGCCTTCATTTTCACTTTTGACACAACCGCCCCAGCGGTAAAAAATGATCTGTGACTTGTGGGTAGTACCCTTGATCAGACAGCAGGGGGAGCTGCCTGCTCGGTCAGTCTGTACCAACCGGAAATACACACTGCCTTGTTGCCTTTTAAGTACTCTGCACATATGCCTTTGAAGGACGCAGCTGTCACTGTCATAAACAAAGCCATGTTTTTCTTTCCTGTCACTACATTTTTGAACCGAAAAACCAGAAAATTTTAATGAAAAAAAAAACGGCCCGTTTTTGGATTTCCATTTCATTTCATTTTCCATTTTCTCCTTCGGCCGGTTTCACGGCTGGCCCGGAAGTGCAGGAAAATATTTCAAAATAAAAGCATCGATGTAACATAATGGAAGCCTGAAGAAAAAAATTATAATGAAGCGTAGAGATGTCTTGAATAAAAAAAGGACGGTTTTACGTTGCAACATGATAGTTTATTGTAGAGACATGAGCTTTATTAGATTATTGTGTGTTTTATTAGTGGAACATGAAACATAAAAGCAAATCACATGCTGTAAACCAAAAATATAGAAGCAAAGTTTATTTTTCTCATCAAGCAAACCCCCTCAAGCAAAACCCACCTTCACTATTGGATTGCTGTCTATATGTGTCTTGATTTTAGTGAACAGTACATATTTTTGAAGCTAACAGAGAAATTAAGATTTTTTTCATTGATTTATTTGATTTATCTTCACTCACAAATAAATACAAATACTGCCCCGGGACCCAGCAAACACGTCCAGGTGGGGCCCATAAGGGTCTCACTTGGGCTAGAAGGGCTTCAGCTGGGCATGGGCTCAGGGTGGGCTCTGTTGCTGGGACCCATGTGGGAAGCCCATCTACTGCCCACATGACTCATGTGGGCAGTAGATGGGCTAGACCAAGCATGGGCAATAGGTGGGCTCCAGTTGGGCATGGTTTACAAATTCAAAATTCAACATGTTATATAACAACAGACACTGAAAGGTCTCCTTTTTTATGCTATTTTATTTATTCATATATTATTTATTAGTGTGCGATTAAAAGTCCTTAATCGCACACTAATCCAGCCTATTTCGATGATACATTTATAAATTATTTAAATCATTTAAATTTAAATCACTTCACAACCCCCCTTTCAGTGAAGCGGCTGAAAATTTAGATCTCAAAATTTTACTGAGATGACAGATCAATATGTTTCATAATAAACCGGCCCTGATCAGTATTTCATATTCTTAAAGTTTTTAATGTCTTTTCCTTTATTGTTTTCACACAGGTGAATTCCACTTTCATATTGATACACTGGAATTAATGTCAAACCAAAAAGTATGTGCTTTGTTTTTTTATTATTTTATGTATAGCGTAATGATTTTGTACACTTTTCATTTAGTTAATTCTGTTCTAACATCACCACGCTGTGGATTAAGTAGCTTTTAAGAGCTTTTTAAAAAAACATGTTTTGCTAAGATGTCTTGCAAACGAAGCATGCTAAGAATTTAGTATTTCATTAATTGTGGCCTTTATTAAACTTTAGAAGGGGAAAAATAAATTACCACAATTCTCAATTCAGTCACTAGGGGGCAGTGAACACGAGACAGGGGAACGTTTATAATGTTCACATTTTAATAATTTCACAACTAAATTAGTATCTTGAAAATCACCCAAGCTAACTAAACAAATACGAAAATTGTTTGAAACAGAACTAAACCTTGGATCATCCAGGATCATCCAGTAGTCTCGCTAAGAAAACAGTTTAATTTCTGCCGGAAGTGGATTTCGACACCACGCTTAGCCGGAAGTTAACAGACGCCATCTTGTTATCCTAGGAGAGGAGACATATGATGTCTATGGAGGAGACGGTTATCTTTCGGACGACATACAGGTAAGAATATACCTCTACATCTAATAAATACTGTTTTTCGAAAAGTAACTATAAAGAGTGCAGGAGCTAGGTTTATAGTGTCTGCTGCAGACATAGTTTAGAGAATGCTACGGGTTTGAGAGTAATAACAGCAGCAACAAAAAAAGCCACAGTTTTAGGTGACCACGACCGCAGCTGCTACCGCCGTCGGCTCGGAGCTTCGGCTCTGTGGCACATTCTACCGTCGTAAGGGAATCAGAGCTGGACTTACACTATTAGACCTTAGCTACTTGGGCTGTTTAGTGTATTTATTTTTTTATTGTTTTTTTGGCAGTCGGTATTTGACGGAAAGTTAAAAGGGCCGTGAGTATACCCCAACGCCGACTGTTTTTAACGCGCGTTAATGGCGCTGATGTTTTTTTTCCCTCGCCGCGCTGGACTTTTTTTTTCTTTCCCCTCGATGCGGTAGTTCCAGTGACCCACACTCACTGTTTCCAAGCCTGATCATTTCAAACGACGTTAAGTTTTTTTTCTATTTGCGGGTTGCTGTTCTTTGGGTTTGTTTCTAAAAGTGAAGTCGCTTTTTTACTCTTAAATAAATGATAATGCAGTGCATATATCCAGCTGAAATCCCTCCGCCTTATAATGCACACATTAGCCTATAGTCACCTCTGTGATGCGATAAACTCAAAACAAATCTAGCTTCATTTTA
Organism: Fundulus diaphanus; assembly: GCA_037039145.1. Taxonomy (NCBI): domain Eukaryota; kingdom Metazoa; phylum Chordata; class Actinopteri; order Cyprinodontiformes; family Fundulidae; genus Fundulus; species Fundulus diaphanus. The sequence goes on along the minus strand of CM073131.1, from coordinate 56,459,458 downwards.
CATGGATTTAGATCTGTGATTAACCACAGAAATAAATTTTCTAACCAAATCATTTGCAGTTGTTGGTTGGAGTTTGTTATCTCTTGTGTTTGTTATCATAGCAGAAAGCTAAAACATTTATTGTTATTTTTTTTAAATAATGGAGAATTCAAAAAGGAGGAAAATATTGGCAAAAGTGGAGGAACATTTGCTTATGCTCGAAAAGGAGTTGACTGATTTGTTGGCAGTTAATTCTGAGAACATAGATTCCATGGACACTTTCTACTATGCTTGCGATGAGAATTTATCAAGTAATCATGAAGAAGAAAATTCCACTGATGTTTTTTATGACTGTAACATTCCATCATTTGATCATATCAATGAAAATTGGGATTCATATGATATGCCAGATAGTGACAGTATAGATCTTACAATGATGGACAGACGCTGATCTCCTCTTCTCGTGGCAATAACTGTTTTTCTGTTGGGGGAAATGTTATTGTGCAAAACATATTGTCACATTCCGACACCGTTAAAGTACTGTGTAATTCCTTTGAAAATGCCCAACCGTTTTTAACCTATCCAATGGACTCCTCACTTATTGGAATTCTTTTTGTCTTCAATTTATCTGAACACTTGCAGCTACTACCTCTGGAGGACTTAAAAACAAAAATGGTTATCTTACCACACAAGACTGGATATGTGGCATTGCCACTCCTGCACTAGTGCTTTGTTTTTTGTTTTTATTTGTTGTTATGTATGTATGAATTTCTATTGATGTGTATGTTTTTTCTTTAAGCATGTTGCCTTTTGCATTTTTTGATTTTGAAAATGGTGGAGGTTTGGCAGTGATTCCGACCAAATGGTTTATCGGGCCTGAGGAGGATGAATGCTACTGGCCACCAGCAAGAGTTAAAATTACAAAGGCGGTCATAGAGCAACAGGACCCACACTCTGACTGGGCAACCTACACGTTGACTGTCAAGAGGAAAGCAGGTAGTGTAACCATCTTTCTTAATTAATGTATGATATGATGCGACATGATGAGCTCACCATTGATTTGGTTAGAATTTGTTCTCTGAAATGAAAGTAATTGTAACTCTTTCTTTTGTATCTCTCGGACAGCAACATACGAGATAGCCCGTATAAAATTGGTTGAGTTTGAACAGAACACAGATGTCCCGACTGTGTCTGATTCTGCGGAGAACATGGGAAGGGGGAAGCGCAAAAAGAGGTAAGGCTCTTTGGATTATGCATGTATGTTAGTGTCGTCTCCCAGCACCACACACACTGACAGTCTATGGAAACACTGATGTCTACATTGTATGATTATATGCACAACTGTGTCCCCTGTTGTACAAAATATATTGTTTTAGTATTCTGTACCAAACTACTTTTAAAACACTTCAATTCACTTAACTGTAACAAATGAATTATCTGATTGTGCTGGTATATTTTACAGGTCTAGGAGAGTGATTCTGTCCAGCGGGGAAGAAGATGATGATGACCCTACACCTCCACTACCTCCATCTACCCACAGGTATGTACTGAGACACCTCCTCTGCCTCCATCCATCCTCAGGTCTGTGCTGACGCCTCCATTGCCTTCATCCACCCACAGGCCTACACCTCCTCTGCCTCCAGCCACCCTCAGGTCTGCCCCGACACCTCTACTGCCTCCAATTCTGACATACAGTGATGTGAGTGAAACTGATTGGAATGTGTACTTTCAATCGGCCCGTTTAATTGTCTGATTGAAGTGTCTGTGCTGACATCTCCTTTGCTCTATCCAACTGGTCTACAATGACACTTTTTTCGCTTGTACTCCTCCTTAGGTCAACCATTTCACCACCCGAAACCCCGCAAATGCAAATAAGGGACAACATCCTTGTTCACATCCTGACAGTCCTCGAGGAACTCAAAGAAGACAATCGAGTCACTAGAAGGATGCTACAAACCATGGCACAGCGTGGCAGCAGTGGTGACATCCTTTCTTTCATCCCAGATGGTTTCCCCCTAAAGACAGTTAGGGAGGTCGAAGTAATGGAGGAAAAACTGTCTGACCCAAGCTTCATGTCTGAACTGGTATGTATATAAAGTCTAGGCTAGTGAAATTTCATTCAGTTTTATTGGGGTGCTGGCAGTAGATGTGATCTGAGCTGCAACAAATCATCAATAAATTGAACAGTAATCAATAATTCAATTAACTGGCAACTATAGTTTTCTTAAAGCAAAAAAGTCCTAATTCTATGATTTCAGCTTCATTAATAGGAATATCTTGGTCTTCTTTGTTCATTCATGGCCATAAACCGAGTATCTCTTTGTTTTGTGGACAGAACAAGAGATTTGGGAAGCACCAACATATTTCAAAATGTTTTAACATTTTATTATTATAGCAACCAATCACAATGTTGAAATAATCAACAATTATACATTAATCTATATCGATAGATTTATCAACAATGAAAATAATCTAGATCCAGAGTTTGTCTTTTTGTCAGGTTTACTCCAGTGGTTATAAAATGATTTAGCTGGGGGTGCGCTCGTGGCGTAGCTGGTAGCGCGGCCCATGTTTGGAGGCCTTTGGTCTGACCCGCGGCCCTTTGCCGCATGTCTCCCCCCTTCCTACGCCCCTTTCCTGTCAGTCTACTGTCAATAAAAGCGAGCCATTAAAAGCTGCAAAAAAATTAAAAATGATTTAACTTTGTACTGACTTTGTTCCCCCTTAGGTACGAAATGGAAAGCGGGAATTCAGGACTTTAAAGCTGTTTGAAGTCATATTTGGTAAGTGCATGATGGATAATAATAACTGTAATATAGTAACTTTAGTCCAGAGAAATTTATACTAATTTATTGCGACCATAGCATATATTTCCTGCAGGAGCTTTAAAGAAGAACACCTTAACCAGCGAGATCACCAGGAATGATGTGAAGATGGCTGATCGGATCAAGGGACAGGGGAGGCAATAGACAGGTCCCTCCTTCTCCCACTAGATCCACTTCTTGCTCAGCGGAAGAAAATTTGTTATGGGACCTTTTTTTTTTTTCCTGTTCCATTTTTTTTCTTGATTGTAGTGACTACTTGTCTATGAAAAAACTTAAAAGTAAACAAACAAAAAATAAATTTAAATCAAATTGTCTCTTGATGAATAGTGGGTTTCTGGTTTTACGCAGTACAAGAAATTCTCAAAATACGTCAAAATGCAGTTCCGTGAGTTTATTCCAGGTTTCTTCAGGAAAAAATAAACTTGATACAAACTGAAAAACTACTTGCCACCTCTCCTGCCCTGGTTTCCTGAAAGGACTGGTAGATTGACAGACTGCAGCACTGGAAGACTGGTAAAAAATCATAAGCCTGGAGTACATGTATTTATACACCAAATGAACTAAATAATCTGAGTTCTAAAACAAAAATAGGGAAATAGCTCCTACATTGATGTATAACACTTTCATAACTGGTTATAATGGTTATTATAATCTGTATCACATTGTGTGTGCGTGTGTATTATGCATCTTATTTGATCTGTAAAATACTATTATTGCTTTTCATTTAATAAAAAAAGCTTGATTAATGGCATGGCATTTTTATTTTATATAGTGGATAGAGGCAACTCATGCTGCTTGACAAGCAGCACTCACATAAAAAATAATACATAATACAATAATAAAACAAAATAAAAACCCACTCCAAAATTAAATAGCCTGAAATAAAAAGGCTAGCCTGGGTACAGTGTAGGACATAAGCAAAGATAGGCAATGCAGCTTATCTAGCTATTGGTTAGATTGGATCTCAGTTGTCTTATGAATAAGAATCTCCATCTATAGGCTATTCAATAAGGGAGATTGTAACTCTTGCTTAGTAAAAATGTAATCAAAAATTTCCATCGTGGAGAGAGAAAACACTGAGGAACTCAAGTGAAAGCTGCTATAGATGCTTTTCTAGCCCAGACACGGAACAGTGTAACTTTTTAATTAGCATCTTTTGTATGACAAATATGAAATACATGAGGCACTCTATCCCCGTGGCAGTATTTGTATGTATTTGTGAGTAAAGATAAATCAATTATATCTATGAAAAAAATCTTAATTTCTCTGTTAGCTTAAAAAATATGTACTGTCACTAAAATCAAGACACATATAGACAGTAATCCTATAGTGAAGGTGGGTTTTGCTTGATGAGAAAAATAAACTTTGCTTCTATATTTTTGGTTTACAGCATGTGATTTGCTTTTATGCTTCATGTTCCATTAATAAAACACACAATAATGTAATAAAGCTCATGTCTCTACAATAAACTATCATGTTGCAACGTAAAACCGTCCTTTTTTTATTCAAGACATCTCTACGCTTCATTATTATTTTTTCTTCAGGCTTCCATTATGTTACATCGATGCTTTTATTTTGAAATATTTTCCTACACTTCCGGGCCAGCCGTGAAACCGGCTTTATCTTTTAAATCCGAAGGAGAAAATGGAAAATGGAATTGGCGAAATCCAAAAACGGGCCGTTTTTTTTTTCATTAAAATTTTCTGGTTTTTCGGTTCAAAAATGTAGTGACAGGAAAGAAAAACATGGCTTTGTTTATGACAGTGACAGCTGCGTCCTTCAAAGGCATATGTGCAGAGTACTTAAAAGGCAACAAGGCAGTGTGTATTTCCGGTTGGTACAGACTGACCGAGCAGGCAGCTCCCCCTGCTGTCTGATCAAGGGTACTACCCACAAGTCACAGATCATTTTTTACCGTTGGGGCGGTTGTGTCAAAAGTGAAAATGAAGGCGTAACTTGTAAAGATGAATTTGTGACTCACAGGAGCAGATTCGTGCAGTTGTACTTGTTGATTTGTATTTGTGTTAAGGGAAAAAAATATTAAAAAATATTTTTTTGAAGATTTTAATACACGTGTTTTAATTTGTTTTGCACCATTTGTTTTAGATCAACTGTAGCAGAACTGAATGACAGACACTTATGATGTGCAACTCACAGAACACAATTTGTGTACTTGTAATCAAGAATTTGAAGAGGTGTAACTTTATTTTGTACTTGTGACAGATTTAAAAAAATCTACAATTACAAAACACCAAAATTACAATGCACAAATAGTTTAGCAACAATAGTTCTGGACCATTTGGAGCAAAACTGAGAATGTAAGAGGTTTTTGATGTGCAACTCACAGAACACAATTTGTGTACTTGTACTTAAAATTTGAACAGGTGTAAAAAAAATTTGTACTTGTAATTTTTTTTTTTTTATTTAACTCCCTCTACAACTTCAAATTCACACTTACAATGCACAAATTGAATTGGAACAAAATAACCTTCATAGTTGATGCCCTGATACCAAGTCTGTGATGTATTTAGGTGCTAATTCAGGGATTTATAGATTAACAGAAGGATTTTAAAGTCTATTCTCTGAGATCCAGGGAGCCAGTGGAAGGACTTCAGAACCGGGTCCATGTTCTCTACGTTCTTAGTCTTAGTGAGGACTTCAGAACCGGGTCCATGTTCTCTACGTTCTTAGTCTTAGTGAGGACTTTAGAACCGGGTCCATGTTCTCTACATTCTTAGTCTTAGTGAGGACTTCAGAACCGGGTCCATGTTCTCTACGTTCTTAGTCTTAGTGGAAGGACTTCAGAACCGGGTCCATGTTCTCTACGTTCTTAGTCTTAGTGAGGACTTCAGATCCGGGTCCATGTTCTCTACGTTCTTAGTCTTAGTGAGGACTTCAGAACCGGGTCCATGTTCTCTACGTTCTTAGTCTTAGTGAGGACTTCAGAACCGGGTCCATGTTCTCTACGTTCTTAGTCTTAGTGGAAGGACTTCAGAACCAGGTCCATGTTCTCTACGTTCTTAGTCTTAGTGAGGACTTCAGAACCGGGTCCATGTTGTCTACGTTCTTAGTCCTAGTGAGGACTTCAGAACCGGGTCCATGTTCTCTACGTTCTTAGTCTTAGTGGAAGGACTTCAGAACCGGGTCCATGTTCTCTACGTTCTTAGTCTTAGTGAGGACTTCAGAACCGGGTCCATGTTCTCTACGTTCTTAGTCCTAGTGAGGACTTCAGAACCGGGTCCATGTTCTCTACGTTCTTAGTCTTAGTGGAAGGACTTCAGAACCGGGTCCATGTTTTCTACGTTCTTAGTCTTAGTGGAAGGACTTCAGAACCGGGTCCATGTTCTCTTCATTCTTAGTCTTAGTGAGGACTTCAGAACCGGGTCCATGTTCTCTACGTTCTTAGTCTTAGTGGAAGGACTTCAGAACCGGGTCCATGTTCTCTACGTTCTTAGTCTTAGTGAGGACTTCAGAACCGGGTCCATGTTCTCTACGTTCTTAGTCTTAGTGGAAGGACTTCAGAACCAGGTCCATGTTCTCTACGTTCTTAGTCTTAGTGAGGACTTCAGAACCGGGTCCATGTTGTCTACGTTCTTAGTCCTAGTGAGGACTTCAGAACCGGGTCCATGTTCTCTACGTTCTTAGTCTTAGTGGAAGGACTTCAGAACCGGGTCCATGTTTTCTACGTTCTTAGTCTTAGTGGAAGGACTTCAGAACCGGGTCCATGTTCTCTTCATTCTTAGTCTTAGTGAGGACTTCAGAACCGGGTCCATGTTCTCTACGTTCTTAGTCTTAGTGGAAGGACTTCAGAACCGGGTCCATGTTCTCTACGTTCTTAGTCTTAGTGAGGACTTCAGAACCGGGTCCATGTTCTCTACGTTCTTAGTCTTAGTAAAGACTTCAGAACCGGGTCCATGTTCTCTACGTTCTTAGTCTTAGTGAGGATTTCAGAACCGGGTCCATGTTGTCTACGTTCTTAGTCTTAGTGGAAGGACTTCAGAACCGGGTCCATGTTCTCTACATTCTTAGTCTTAGTGAGGACTTCAGAACCGGGTCCATGTTCTCTACGTTCTTAGTCTTAGTAGAAGGACTTCAGAACCGGGTCCATGTTCTCTACGTTCTTAGTTTTAGTGGAAGGACTTTAGAACCGGGTCCATGTTCTCTACGTTCTTAGTCTTAGTGAGGACTTCAGAACCGGGTCCATGTTCTCTAGGTTCTTAGTCTTAGTGAGGACTTCAGAACCGGGTCCATGTTCTCTACGTTCTTAGTCTTAGTGAGGACTTCAGAACCAGGTCCATGTTCTCTACGTTCTTAGTTTTAGTGGAAGGACTTTAGAACCGAGTCCATGTTCTCTACGTTCTTAGTCTTGGTGAGGACTTCAGAACCGGGTCCATGTTCTTTACGTTCTTAGTCTTAGTGAGGACTTCAGAACCGGGTCCATGTTCTCTAGGTTCTTAGTCTTAGTGAGGACTTCAGAACCGGGTCCATGTTCTCTACGTTCTTAGTCTTAGTGAGGACTTCAGAACCGGGTCCATGTTCTCTACGTTCTTAGTTTTAGTGGAAGGACTTTAGAACCGGGTCCATGTTCTCTACGTTCTTAGTCTTAGTGAGGACTTCAGAACCGGGTCCATGTTCTCTACGTTCTTAGTCTTAGTGGAAGGACTTCAGAACCGGGTCCATGTTCTCTACGTTCTTAGTCTTAGTGAGGACTTCAGAACCGGGTCCATGTTCTCTACGTTCTTAGTTTTAGTGGAAGGACTTTAGAACCGGGTCCATGTTTTCTACGTTCTTAGTCTTAGTGGAAGGACTTCAGAACCGGGTCCATGTTTTCTACATTCTTAGTCTTAGTGAGGACTGGTTGCAGTTACTCATCTCTCACCAGTCCTTCCAGCAGGTCCACTCTGAGGTTCTGTTTATGTTGCTGATCAGGTTCGCTGGGTCCAGTAATGGCCAGTATCCAATTAGGCTTTTATTATGAAGTCAATGTAGCCACGTATTAAACTGTTGATCATCAAATGTAGAGTCTGGTTAACTGTCCAGAACTTTGTTCTTGGCTCCATCCTCTGTAGAGTCTAGTTAACCGTCCAGAACTTTGCTCTGCGCTCCATCCTCTGTAGAGTCTGGTTAACTGTCTAGAACTTTGCTCTGCGCTCAATCCTCTGTAGAGTCTGGTTAACTGTCTAGAACTTTGCTTTGGGCTCCATTCTAGAGTCTAGTTAACCGTCCAGAACTTTGGTCAGGGTTCCATCCTCTGTAGAGTCTGATTAACTGTCCAGAACTTTGCTCTGGGCTCCATCCTCTGTAGAGTCTGGTTACCTGTCCAGAACTTTGCTTTGGGCTCCATCCACTGTCGAGTCTGGTTAACTGTCCAGAACTTTGTTCTTGGCTCCATCCTCTGTAGAGTCTGGTTAACTTTCCAGAACTTTAGTCTTGGCTCCATCCTCTGTAGAGTCTGGTTAACTGTCCAGAACTTTGCTCTGGGCTCCATTCTAGAGTCTAGTTAACCGTCCAGTACTTTGGTCTGGGCTCCATCCTCTGTAGAGTCTGGTTAACTGACCAGAACTTTGCTCTGGGCTCCATCCTCTGTAGAGTCTGGTTAACCATCCAGAACTTTGTTTTTGGCTCCATCCTCTGTAGAGTCTGGTTAACTTTCCAGAACTTTAGTCTTGGCTCCATCCACTGTAGAGTCTGGTTAACTGTCCAGAACTTTGCTCTGTGCTCCATCCTCTGTAGAGTCTGGTTAACTGTCTAGAACTTTTCTTTGGGCTCCATTCTAGAGTCTGGTTAACTGTCCACAACGTTGCTCTGGGCTCTGTCCTCTGCAGGGTCAGGTTAACTGTCCAGAACTTTGCTCTGGGCTCCATCCTCTGTAGAGTCTAGTTAACCGTCCAGAACTTTGCTCTGCGCTCCATCCTCTGTAGAGTCTGGTTAACTGTCTAGAACTTTGCTCTGCGCTCAATCCTCTGTAGAGTCTGGTTAACTGTCTAGAACTTTGCTTTGGGCTCCATTCTAGAGTCTAGTTAACCGTCCAGAACTTTGGTCAGGGTTCCATCCTCTGTAGAGTCTGATTAACTGTCCAGAACTTTGCTCTGGGCTCCATCCTCTGTAGAGTCTGGTTACCTGTCCAGAACTTTGCTTTGGGCTCCATCCACTGTAGAGTCTGGTTAACTGTCCAGAACTTTGTTCTTGGCTCCATCCTCTGTAGAGTCTGGTTAACTTTCCAGAACTTTAGTCTTGGCTCCATCCTCTGTAGAGTCTGGTTAACTGTCCAGAACTTTGCTCTGGGCTCCATTCTAGAGTCTAGTTAACCGTCCAGTACTTTGGTCTGGGCTCCATCCTCTGTAGAGTCTGGTTAACTGACCAGAACTTTGCTCTGGGCTCCATCCTCTGTAGAGTCTGGTTAACCATCCAGAACTTTGTTTTTGGCTCCATCCTCTGTAGAGTCTGGTTAACTTTCCAGAACTTTAGTCTTGGCTCCATCCACTGTAGAGTCTGGTTAACTGTCCAGAACTTTGCTCTGTGCTCCATCCTCTGTAGAGTCTGGTTAACTGTCTAGAACTTTGCTTTGGGCTCCATTCTAGAGTCTGGTTAACTGTCCACAACGTTGCTCTGGGCTCTGTCCTCTGCAGGGTCAGGTTAACTGTCCAGAACTTTGCTCTGGGCTCCATCCTATGTAGAGTCTGGTTAACTGTCCAGAACTTTGTTCTTGGCTCCATCCTTTGTAGAGTCTGGTTAACTTTCCAGAACTTTAGTCTTGGCTCCATCCTCTGTAGAGTCTGGTTAACTATCCAGAACTTTGCTCTGCGCTCCATCATCTGTAGAGTCTGGTTAACTGTCCAGAACTTTGCTTTGGGCTCCGTCCACTGTAGAGTCTGGTTAACTGTCTAGAACTTTGCTCTGGGCTCCATTCTAGAGTCTAGTTAACCGTCCAGAACTTTGCTCTGGGCTCCTTCATCTGTAGAGTCTGGTTAACTCTACAGAACATTGTTCTGTGCTCCATCCTCTGTAGAGTCTTGTTAACTGTCCAGAACTTTGTTCTAGGCTCCATCCTCTGTAGAGTCCGGTTAACTGTCCAGAACATTGTTCTGTGCTCCATCCTCTGTAGAGTCTGGTTAAGTGTCCAGAACTTTGCTCTGGGCTCCTTCATCTGTAGAGTCTGGTTAACTGTCCAGAACTTTGCTCTGGGCTCCATCCTCTGTAGAGTCTGGTTAACTGTCCAGAACTTTGCTCTGGGCTCCTTCATCTGTAGAGTCTGGTTAACTGTCCAGAACTTTGCTCTGGGCTCCATCCTCTGTAGAGTCTGGTTAACTGTCCAGAACTTTGCTCTGCGCTCCATCCTCTGTAGAGTCTGGTTAACTGTCTAGAACTTTGCTTTGGGCTCCATTCTAGAGTCTGGTTAACTGTCCACAACGTTGCTCTGGGCTCTGTCCTCTGCAGGGTCAGGTTAACTGTCCAGAACTTTGCTCTGGGCTCCTTCATCTGTAGAGTCTGGTTAACTGTCCAGAACTTTGCTTTGGGCTCCATCCACTGTAGAGTCTCTTTAATTGTCCAGAACCTTGCTCTGGGCTCCATTCTAGAGTCTAGTTAACCGTCCAGAACTTTGGTCTGGGCTCCATCCTCTGTAGAGTCTGGTTAACTGTCTAGAACTTTGCTTTGGGCTCCATTCTAGAGTCTGGTTAACTGTCCAGAACTTTGCTCTGCGCTCCATCATCTGTAGAGTCCGGTTAACTGTCCAGAACTTTGTTCTGCGCTCCATCCTCTGTAGAGTCTGGTTAACTGTCCAGAACTTTGTTCTAGGCTCCATCCTCTGTAGAGTCTGGTTAAGTGTCCAGAACTTTGGTCTAGGCTCCATCCTCTGTAGAGTCTGGTTAAGTGTCCAGAACTTTGCTCTGGGCTCCTTCATCTGTAGAGTCTGGTTAACTGTCCAGAACTTTGCTCTGGGCTCCTTCATCTGTAGAGTCTGGTTAACTGTCCAGAACTTTGCTCTGGGCTCCATCCTCTGTAGAGTCTGGTTAACTGTCCAGAACTTTGCTCTGGGCTCCTTCATCTGTAGAGTCTGGTTAACTGTCCAGAACTTTGCTCTGGGCTCCATCCTCTGTAGAGTCTGGTTAACTGTCCAGATGTTGCTCTGGGCTCTGTCCTCTGCAGGGTCAGGTTAACTGTCCAGAACTTTGCTCTGGGCTCCTTCATTAACTGTCCAGAACTTTGTTCTGCGCTCCATCCTCTGTAGAGTCTGGTTAACTGTCCAGAACTTTGTTCTGCGCTCCATCCTCTCTAGAGTCTGGTTAACTGTCCAGATAGTTGCTCTGGGCTCCATCCTCTGTAGAGTCTGGTTAACTGTCCAGAACTTTGTTCTGCGCTCCATCCTCTGTAGAGTCTAGTTAACTGTCCAGAACTTTGTTCTGCGCTCCATCCTCTCTAGAGTCTGGTTAACTGTCCAGAACATTGCTCTGGGCTCCATCCTCTCTAGAGTCTGGTTAACTGTCCAGAACGTTGCTCTGGGCTCTGTCCTCTGCAGGGGCTGGTTAAGCAGACCAGAGCCAGAAATGCATTAATTCAATTCAATTCAATTTTATTTATATAGCGCCAATTCATGAAACATGTCATCTCAAGGCACTTTACAAAGTTAAATTCAATCATATTATACAGATTGGGTCAGTGTCAGGATGCAGCGTGAGGGCTGCATGCTGAGCCTCTCTCCCTCTCTCTCGTTACTGCGCAGCCTGATGGGTTTCACCTGGCAGGCTGCAATTAACCTGCAACTGCTTCCACCTGGTTCCACCCTTATTTAAACATACCTCTTTCTGCTCTCGTTGCTGGCCCGTAGTGTTCACTCCCGTTCAGTCTCAGTCTGTCTTCATCCTCTGTTGCGCCTCAGTCAGAGATTTTTCCACGTTTGGCTGCGCGTCAACTCTCCCTAGTCTGACACACCAGAGATTTTCCCACGTCTGGTTGCCAGAGTTCCTGCGCCCGCGCCTATCTGCACCTCCAAGAACCCTCTCGGCTGCACGGTGAAATCTACAGCAGCCCCAACGTTCTTCAGTCCTTCAACTCAGCTCAACGTTCTCCAGTCCTGCAACTCAGTTCAACGTTCTCCAGTCCTGCAACTCAGCTCAACGTTCTTCGGTCCCGCAACTCAGCTCAACGTTCTCCAGTCCTGCAACTCAGCTCAACGTTCTTCGGTCCCGCAACTCAGCTCAACGTTCTCCAGTCCTGCAACTCAGCTCAACGTTCTTCGGTCCCGCAACTCAGCTCAACGTTCTCCAGTCATGCAACTCAGCTCAACGCTTTCAAGTCCTCCGCTCCCGAGTCTCCTCCCGGTCAGTCTCCCCGTGCTCCTCCTGCTAGCCAGCTTCCGCACCCTTCACCTCCGTCCATAAAGACTCTGGTTCCTCTCGTCACTTACCCATCATTCTGTACAATAAAACTCACTTCAAGAACAAGCTCTGTGTGTGCGTGCTGTGTCCGGGTTCCTCCAAAGACAAATCATGACAGTCAGATTATACAGATTGGTCAAAAATGTCCTATATAAGGAAACCAGTTGATTGCATCAAAGTCCCGACAAGCAGCATTCACTCCTGGAGAAGCGTAGAGCTACAGGGAGAGTCGTCTGCATTGTACATGGCTTTGCAGCAATCCCTCATACTGAGCAAGCATGAAGCGACAGTGGAAAGAGAAAACACCCGTTAGCGGGAAGGAAAAACCTCTAGCAGAACCGGGCTCAGTATGAACGGTCATCTGCCTCGACCGACTGGGGGTTACAGAAGACAGAGCAGAGACACAACAAGACAGACAAAAAGCACAGAAGCACACATTGATCTAGTAATCTGTTCTACATTATATGGTAGTAACGGGTGAGCCGTCTTCTCTGGATGATGTCACAGTTAACAGAACGCCAGACCAGGTGTACCTACTATGAAGAAAAAAGAGAGAGAACAAAAAGTTAAAAGCTGAAATGACAACAGTCATTTCAATGTAATACAATGCAAATCTGGAGAACAGTAGACTGGAGAACAGTAGAAATCAGTAGAGTGAGAAAAATAGGCCCTGATGTCCTCCAGTAGCCTAGGCCTATAGCAGCAAAACTATAGAGGTAGCTCAGGGTAACATGAGCCACTCTAGTTATAAGCTTTGTCACAAAGGAAAGTTTTAAGATTAGTCTTAAAAGTAGACGGGGTGTCTGCCTCACGGACCAAAACTGGGAGTTGGTTCCACAGGAGAGGAGCCTGATAGCTAAAGGATCTGCCTCCCATTCTACTTTTAGAGACTCTAGGAACCACCAGCAGACCTGCAGTCTGAGAGCGAAGTGCTCTGTTAGGAACATACGGGGTAATCAGAGCTCTGATATATGATTGAGCTTGATTATTAAGGGCTTTATACGTTAGAAGAAGAATTTTAAATTCTATTCTTGATTTAACAGGAAGCCAATGAAGGGAAGCTAAAATTGGAGAAATATGATCCCTCTTGTTGATTTTCATCAGAACTCTTGCTGCAGCATTTTGGATCAGCTGAAGACTTTGAACTGCATTTTGTGGACTTCCTGATAGTAAAGAATTACAATAGTCCAGCCTTGAAGTAACAAATGCATGGACTAGTTTTTCAGCATCACTGCTGGACAGAATGTTTCTAATTTTGGCGATATTCCGGAGGTGAAAAAAGGAAACTCTGGAAACCTGTTTAATATGGGATTTAAATGACATGTCTTGGTCGAAAACAACACCAAGATTTTTTACTTTATTACCAGAGGCCAAGTTAATGTCATCCAGATTAAGTGATTGGTTAAGAAGTTTATTTTTTGAGGACTCTGGCCCAAAGATTACAACTTCGGTCTTGTCAAAATTTAGATGCAGGAAATTTAAAGTCATCCAGCTTTTGATGTCATCAAGACATGACTGCAGTCGAAGTAATTGATTGGATTCATCAGGATTTATGGATAGATATAGCTGAGTGTCATCAGCATAACAGTGGAAATTAATCCCATGCTGTCTGATAATTTTGCCGATCGGAAGCATATATATAGTAAAGAGAATTGGTCCAAGGACTGAACCCTGTGGTACTCCACAGGTGACGCTAGAGTTTGAGGAAGATTTATTATTAACATGAACAAACTGGAATCTGTCCGACAGATAAGATTTAAACCAGCCTAATGCTTTCCCCTTAATCCCTACAGTATGTTCAAGTCTTTGTAGGAGAATATTATGATCAACTGTATCTGTGGAGGATTTCTAACTGTTAAACTATATAAAAGAATGATGACACGGGAGACGAGGTCTTATCTCTGCTTGCCAACTGGGAACCCATTTATTTCAGGCTTTACCTCCTCAGCACGGGTGTGAGCTAGGGTTCTGACACAACATAGTGTACATGGATTTTATATGACACAGATGGGCGTGTGTTACAAATAAGATTCTACATGCATCCATTGGTCCACGTCCTTCCAGCCTCCTTTGGCAGACATTGGTCTTATTTCTGGGAACAGCTCCACAAACGTTGAAAAACAGACAACCTTATCTTGTCAGATGACCTCTGTTTGGGTCACACAGGATGTCATGCCCTGGTCATACTCTGGGCTTCTGCTCTCTTCGCCTCGCTGGCAGGACACACTTCAGATGTTTTCCAAATCCTACACATCCTCCCTCGTTACGTTATTTACGTAACACTCCTAAGGAACCCTCTATATACTATAGTACATAGACTAAACATCGTATAAAGAGAAAATCTGACTCCAAACTAATCAAGCTTAGCTGTAATAACACACATCTAGAAATGCAATTGCTTACACAACCAATGGATAATATACTAACGTAATCAAGGTGCCCACATAAGTGTCGATCAACAATGACTTGTAATAAATGCAGATTACAATCAATAACACATTTCAATAATCTAGAGAGAGAGAGAGAGAGAGAGAGAGACAGAGAGAGAGAGAGAGAGAGAGAGAGAGACAGAGAGAGAGAGAGAGAGACAGAGAGAGAGAGAGAGAGACAGAGAGTCATTGCTTTCACATTGGCATCAATCCAGCTAATATGGAAGCGAAAAACCCCGTTGTTGGCACTTATTCATGTACTGTTCTCAGGGGAAAAAAACTCTCCCATGGATCTCGGTTCCCCATCGAGCATCCGCCAGCCAGGTCGACCGGCATCAGTTGGAAATCAGCCATGCTACTCGCAATGCAATCCAACACTTGTCATTCAAAAACATAACATAATAGAATTTATCATATACACCCAACAATCAAACAACATGTGAAATACATGGAATATATATGTATATATATGCAAATTATCTTGCTAATAATACTGATACGGAAATAATACTAAAACGAACGTTAAAATATAATGTTATGATAGATTAAACTAACCAGCCGCCTGTGCTACCTTATCTACTTAGGCTTTATTGTATTATATTTTATTCATTTAATCTTAGATTGAGTAACTTAAACAAGGTATAATAGGATTAGTCAGTCTTCAGCTCGTGTGCTTGGTTTGAATGAGTCCATGGACACGTAGCAAAACAAGCGAGTCCGTCTCGATCACGGGTTCTCCTTTCCATTTGGAATGAGTCTGTAGCATACGTGTGAGTCCATAGACGTGTCCAGGCGGCCGGGATATCAGCCCTTTCGATGGCTGCTGCCTGATGTCATCCATCTATACATCGTTCCCACAATCCACCTTTTCAAAATAGGCACAACACAACACACAAACAAAAAGATTACAATCAGCGTTATCACCAAAATTAGTCCTGTTTTAGCGGCTAAAGCGCCCCATTCCCCTAAAATTTCTTCCAGACTTTTCCACGACCAGTTGTTTCTACCAGCATTCCCTTTTACTTCTTCTTTAAGTTTCATAAGTTTTACCATTACTGCCCTAAACGAACCTTTAGGAGCTGTGTTCATGGGAATGTATGTACAGCACTGATTACCGAACATGTGACAAACACCTCCCTTAATTGCTAAAAGCCAATCTAAGGCTTGTCTGTTTTGTATTGTCATTCTACTTGTTTCATGTAATTGGTCTCCCAGTGCCATAAATCCTTCTACCGTGAAATTTATCATCCTTTGCTGATTATAGTAAATGTAATTTATCCATTCAACATTTTTATTAATAGTAATTTGAGGTAAGATAGACTCAAAACCTGCTTTAATTTCATGCTGCGCTTTAAATTCATCTGGAATTCCTCTTGGTTGACCAATAAGATCTAACGAAATCCTGTATCGGTTACCGTTGCTTTCCATTTGAATTCAGCATGGGTCTCTCTTTTCTTACGCAACCTTTTTGTTTTTTCTCTTAACTGTTCTTTAAGACCTAGATGAGTCATTAACTTTAGTTCAGCTGGCAAAAACACTGGTGTGTACTTTGTCAAAAACATTAACGTTGTGTTGTACTTATCTTTTTCTGCAAATGTGGATTTCCCTTTATAGACCGAAGTCCCACATTTCATGGTTGCATGTCGATCGTCTCGACCCTCATTACTCGTTGCTCGTTCCACTCGTGGTTGAGCTGACGTTGGCTGATGCTGTGGTGCCGTCTGCAGGCTGTGAGAGTTCATCTCCGGCCTCGCTGTTGTTAGGCTCACCACTTCTGCCAACATCCACAGGTGAAATGTCATTAATACCAGTTTCATTGCTGCAAACTTTCTGTTCACAGTCTTTTCCATTATTTGGCTTCACAATGTCTGGCTTCACAGTGTCTCTAGCGTGTACTTTAGTACAATGAGTCAAATGATACCACGTATCACTCCCCTTTACTTGGACGGCGGTTGCGGTTGCTCGTTTGACCTCAAATGGTCCGTCCCATCTCGAGCTGTTCCATTTACGTCTGAACACCTTCACGTACACCAGGTCTCCTGGTTCGACTGGTCTCTTCGCCACCGACTCTGGACAGGAACTTCTGGCTCTTTCCTGCAGATAGATAGCTCTATGGATAGCAGTTAGTTGATCCATATATGCTTTCAACTCTGTTTGTAGCTGTTCAAGTGCCGGGCCTTTGAATGGAAGCCTCCATTCGGGCACTGGCATCATTCTGCCTGTTAGCATTTCATGCGGGGTTAAATGTGTGCTGCGGTGCATCTGCATGCGATAGCTCATTAGCGCAAGCGGCAAAGCATCAGCCCAGTTCAGGTTAGTAGAAGCACAGATTTTATTCAGCTTAGCTTTCAAAGTCCCATTGATTCTCTCAACAATACCCTGACTCTGCGGGTGGTAGACTGCTCCAAAGCGTTGTTTAATTCCTAGCTTTGACAAAACACCTTTTAACACCTTTTGGATAAACGCTGAACCATTATCCGAACTGATTTCTGATGGGATGCCAAATCTCGGAATCACCTCTCTTGTCAGAAACTTAATCACTGTATCAGCTCCCAATGTCTTTGATGGGACTGCTTCAACCCATCGGCTGAACCGATCGATCACCACCAACATGTACCTTTTTCCTTGCACTGGCTTTATCATGTCAACATAATCTATCACAAGATGTTTAAAGGGTCCCTCAGGGACCGGGATGTGACCAATCGGTGATTTTATGCCTTTTCGTACATTGTTTTCTGCACATATTTCACATTGGCTCAAGATTTCATCCACCATTGCTTGCATGTAAGGCGACCAATAACCTTGCTTTTTCAACTTCTCCATCACTTTCCCTCTACCACAGTGATCCAAACCATGTGCTTCTGAGACCAACATTGTCAACAATGCTACTGGTGCAACTAAATGTCCACTTTGTGATCTTCACAAACCACTTTCACTCATTGTCGCACCTCTCTGCGCCCAGAGAGCGTGCTCACTTGCACCTGCTTCCTGCTGCATCAAAATGATGTCTTCTGGTGTCACCATTGGTTCCAAGGTGACCACTGGTGCCAAGATAGCCATCTGGCACTTAGACGCTAGTTTTGCTGCCTCATCTGCGGCGTTGTTCCCTTTAATGACTAAATCATTACCTTTACGATGGGCGTTGCATTTGATCACTGCCAGTCTTGATGGCAGCATCATCGATGCAATCAGCTCTTTCAGCTGTTCTTGATGTAATACTGGACTGCCGTCTGCTCGTTTGAAACCTCTTTGTTTCCAAACAGCAGCAAACAGATAGCACACCCCATGGGCATAAGCCGAGTCTGTGAATATGTTTGCTACTTTTCCTTTTGCTAATTTGCATGCTTCTGTCAATGCTTTTAGTTCTGCCTTTTGGGCAGAGCATGGTTGCTCACATTTTTCTGCTTTGACTGTTACAAAATTGTCTCCTACTTGTTTAACCACAGCATAACCTGCATGGTTTCCAAGATGATCTCTGAAACATGACCCGTCAACAAAATAAGTGACTTCCGCGTTCATTATCGGAGTTGACTCTAAATCGGGTCTTAGTCTTGTGAATTTCATTGTTTCTGCAAGACACTCGTGTGGTTCTCCTTCACAGTCCAGAGGTACCATGTCAGCAGGGTTGTTCGTTGCACACCTTTGTACTGTTACATCTGGATATGTTAACAATGGCATGTACTGTAAACATCTTGCCTGAGTCAGCACAAACTTTCCTTGATTTATCAGTTCCGTGATTTTGTGATGGGTCTGTATTGTTACCGGGTAACCCATAGTTATGGTTGACGCTTTTTCATAAGCGTAGTAGACTGCTGCTAGACCTTGATAACATGGTGGCCAGCCTTGGGCCACATTGTCTAGTTTAGTGCTGTAATAAGCAATGGCTTGCTTTCGTCGTCCTACACAGGTTTCTTGCATTAGTACAGCTGATGCGTACATGTTTTTTCTGTTGGCTACATACAGGTAAAATTGTTTGTCATAGTCTGGCAATGCCAAAGTTGGTGCCACTTGCATTTCCTGTTTTAATGTTTCAAAAGCTATTTTAGCTTCTGTTGTCCATTTTAACACTGCTTTTAACGACTGGTTTCCTGTTTCTTTTATTAGTTCTCTAAGTGGTGCTGCTTTTTCCGCATAGTTTTCAATCCAGTCTGCATTGAAACCTGTCATTCCCAAAAATGTCATCATTTCGCCGACTGTTCGTGGACTTGGAGCTTTGCTGACACCTTCCAGTTGAGAAGGTGAAATGCCAACCGTTCCTTGTGATATTTGTCTTCCTAGGTAATCTACCTGTGGTTGACAATACTGTAGTTTTTGTTTGGAGACCTTGTGTCCTCCCTCTGCTAATCTTTGTAGAACTTTGATTGAGTCCTGATGACAATCATTTAGTGTGTTTCCACAGATTAACAAATCATCCACATACTGTAACACAGTTCCAGTTAAATTGAGTCCTTCCAAATCATTTTTTAGCACCTGATTAAATATGTGCGGGCTAAGTTTAAACCCTTGAGGCAATCGGGTATAACTGAGCTTTTTACCTCTGTAGGTAAATGCAAATAAATGTTGTGACTCTTCCGCTAAAGGAATGCTGAAGAATGCAGAGCAGAGATCAATCACGGTGAAAAACCGTGCTTCTGATGGTATTGAATTTAAAAGAGTATTTGGATTTGGCACGTCTGATTCTGCGTCCACTATTATCTTGTTTATTTCTCTTAAGTCATGAACAAGACGGTATTTGTTTTTGTCTGCTTTCAGAACTGGAAAAATTGGAGTATTACATTGACTTTCTACTTCCACCAGCACACCTGCTTGCATCAATCCATCAATGGTTTTCTGAATGCCTTGTTCTGCTTCTGGTTTTAATGGGTATTGCTGGTGAAAAGGAAACCGTGCATTTGGTTTTATTTGAACTGAGACTGGTTCTGCAGATTTTACTAAACCCACATCTGTATCATGTTTGGACCATAAGTGCTCAGGGACATTTTTTAGCATATCCTGCATTAATGGTTGATCCTCAGAGGAACCATGCTCCTCAGACTGATCTTTTAGATCAACAGGCACTGTCACAACTTGTGGTTTTGCTGTCATTGTTGTTTTACATAGGATCTTAATCATTGTTCCATCACTCGATTGAAAAATGAATGGGTTATCTGTTTCTTCCCATGTTGCTTCTGTTGCAAGTTTCATCATTGGTCCCAGATCTTTTGCATGAAATCCTTTATTTACAAACAATGTTATGTGTGGTACTGAGTCTGAAACATTGTACCACTTTGAAATGAAATTATTTTGCTTCACATTTAAAGCTGCACCTTGTTTTCCAATAACAATACATTGTGTTTCAAGATTTACAGTTCTGTCTTTTGTAGAACTGTCCCATTTCTCTTCAAACTCCAGGCTCTTTGAAATGTCATAGAACATGGTGCAGTGGTAATCTAGAAAAGGTTTTCTAGCTTCTGGAATTTGAGCTTTAATGTAACGGCCCCAGTTAGTGACTACATCTTCAACTGGGCCTGAAATGTCTCCTAGCCAATAAACATTAGCTTCATGTGTTTGCATGTACATTTGAAGATCCAGACCTGTTTTGTCAACATACACACCCTGAGGAGAACACCAGATTTTTAATTTCATTCTGCATAATGCATCTCTTCCCAACAGGTTAATTGGTGTTTGGTCAGAGACAAGGATTGGTATTCTTATCTCATCATCATCATTTGCCAGTCGTACAGGAGCTGTCATTTGTAGTAACTGTCTTGTTCCCGAGAACCCTACTGTTGAAATGAATTTATTAGACATGGGGAGGTGCTTTGCATAATTTGGACTTACACACGTGTAAGCTGCTCCTGTATCGACCAGCATCGGTGTTTCTTTTTCTTCAATTAGAATTTTTAAAATTGGTTCATTTTCAGCACCGTCACTTACGATCGGGCACTGGTTCTCCCCTGTAAGGTTCTCTGGGCACCCCTAGTAACCAAAATTTGGTGGGTTTACAGGGCGTCTTGTTGGACCTGGACGGAACCGGCTGCCTGATTGCCTGCGGTAGGTGTTGTTGCCTCTTGGGCAATGCTCAGCACGATGTCCAAGTTCATTGCATGCCCAGCATGCGCCCATTATTCCAGGTGTGCCAGGCCTGCCTCTGTTAGTCCAGGCGGGACCTCTTTGCTGCCGTCCACGAGGCCCATATGGCTGTGTATTGAATGCTTGAGGATAAACATTAACCACTGGTTGTTGTGGCTGGGTAAGTTGAGGAGCCGGAAAACTCCTTTGTATTTGATTTGTCACATCATGTATAGGATCTGAAAAACCTTGAGGTGGGGGTACATTATCAGTCACTTTAATCATTGTAGCTTGGGTTTTAGCTTTGTTTTTTTCTGATAATTCTCCAAGCTGCATTTGTGCCAGTTTTCTTTGTACATTTTTATCATATTCTGCACTCCTACTTTCTTCTCTTCTGTACTTCTCCACTGCATGTATCACATGATCACGGAACTCTCTGTGAGGCATTGATGTCAGAGCCACCACATCCTCGAGCCTGCTTCTCACAGGATCAGGCATTGCTTCAATGATGGAGTTCCGGCACAGAGTTGTCAGCACAGGGCTCTTATCAACTTCCTCTTCTGTTTCCTGTTTCCATCTTTTTAGCTGCTTTGCAATATAAGACGCTGGATTTTCTGCATTATCGATTGGATCTCCTCTTAATGCTTTTGGGTCAATCTTAGTGGGATATTCTTTTCGCAGTGCTTCCCACAGTGCTGTGCGAAATAAATTGAAGCCGATTCCATCAGCTCTCTGTTGGAGCATCCACGCGAAACGTTCTTTTAGGACGTTTTCCATAGCAGGTGTTCCCAGGCACTGTGCAAAAACAGCTTTTAAGTCACCAAGAGCTAGCATTTTTCCAACAGTTTCCTCCTCAAACACCTTTATCCACTTGCTGGCACCCTCATTTATGTCTGGCAATCTGCCAACCAGGCCGATCAGGTCTTGAGACCCCCAAGGTGCGTATTGAGCAATGTTCCCTTTAACAAGTATGGGTAACTGTTTGTTATCTGTGTATTTGTCAGGTGCATGTATGCCAGGTCTCCATCTTAAATCATAATCACTTCTCCTGCCAGTAGCTGTTTGTGTTCCTCCTGTAGGGCCCTTCACTGCCTCTTGTTCTAAAAGCTTACTGGCATTTTCTAGTACAATATTTTGTCTTATGGCTTCCTCATCAATTTCCCTTTCTAATTCCTCAATTATGGTGCGATCAATTTCTCTTTGCAAACTTAACCCTTCATGATCTAGGTTTACCCAAAATGAATCACCCTTTGGTTTCATTACGTAGTCTGCATAACAATCAACTCCACCCATAGGCTTCAGGGTCAACGACCTTCTCTGATCCCCAGATGTTTGTTTTTTCGCAGTGCTACAATGACTAGGTGCAAGATCCTGCACGTTTACAGGGGAATCTGAGTTCATTGGGCCTGCAGTGTTCTGATGCATTGCAACCGAAGCACCAGGAGAACTTGATTTATGCAAAGACGAATATATGTTTACTAGGGCGTGATCATTTTGCTGTGTTGCAGGTACATTTTGGTTAGGCGACCCTCCTGCGTTTGTAAAACTGATATGTGAGGCCTTTGTCATGATTTCTTTATGTTCTGTTGAATCGTTTTGGCTTCCATCCTCTGCAGCTGCATCTATGATCAGACTATTCTTGTCCTTGTATTGGAAATCCCCATTTATGTTAACTGTACCACTTAAAGATGGGTAAAGTCCTGCAGCTTTTGAATATTCTGATTTACCATTTGCAGATTGCTGTCTCATTTCCATAAGCTTCTGTTTTAATGCGCTTCTATAGGCCTGACCTTCTTCCTTGAAAAGGTTTAGAATTTTTAACTCAAGCTCACGTTTTTCTGTTCTCTTTTTTGAATTATTATTAGCCTTGTAATCCATGATTCTCACTTCCATTTGTTCGCAAAGAGATGTATCAAAGCAACCTTGCTCCGGCCAGGGGGAGGTTAATTTCTGAGTCCTTCTGTGCCATTTCTTAGAAATTTTGGGAATTTGTGAAGCAAATTCGGGGTATTTCAACCCAATAATAACAATAGGAATGTTTGCCATTTTGCTCTGTATTAGTTAAACCAAATTTAAGAAAACCAAAAATTTAAAATGTACTACAGGGTTACTTGTCTTGCAGAATCAATAAATCCCTGCAAACTGATAAACTGTTACCACTCAGAGATTTGTTTGCTTTCCTCCGGGCGGGGCTGCGCTCCGCTCTAAAGGGACTGTACTTTGCTCTCTCTTAGCTGAAGCAAAGGGAGGGAGGGGGAGAGGGGGTGGACTGTGTGTGTATTGGCACGAGTCACGTGGACTCTAGCCGTCAATCGATAACCAGGGTGCTCACTGACAGGCAAAATTAAAAATAAAAAAAAACAACAGCAGACAAGCTTGCAGGTTCTATAGCTGAAAAGTTTTTCCAACAACACACCTTTTATTTATTAAAATAACAGCACACCGTCAGGAACAGGCAGACGCCACTGCCACCAGCGAAACCACTGCACAACTATTGGTAAACCTTCAAACCCAGTTTACGTAACTGTACCCACATCTTTCCAACACCGCAGCTCAACACGCACACACACCTCGGTTCAGCAGATTTCTTTACAAAAAATAAAAGGTTTCCATGCACTTTTGCTTTCTCAAATTAGACACACTTTACCTTTACTTCTGATCACAGGACTTTGACGAGAAAAAAACAAAGCGACAGCAAACAAAGCAGTTTCATACAAGCATTTTTAGTCAAACAACAGAGCTCTAATCACTTAAACTCACACATAGACGTCTGACACACAACACATCCAAAACACTCTTTCACTCACTCATTTCTCACTTTCCCGGGAACTTAGTATTTTCTCTAATAATGGTCCAGATGCCCAATATTCCTGGATTTTTACTGTGCGCACATATAATTTAAACCATATTTATTGGACCCATAGCAAAAAGTAAATATTTATATTTCACGTGCTCCAGAACAGGCCTTCTACTTCAAATTTGATTTCACCTCGTTACCTAAACCAGAGTACTCAAACAACCCAGACTGCAGTTAACTCTAAGACACACTGATGATCCAAGAGAAACCTCATTTCTTTTTTACAAGCGCTTACAACAACAGGCCTACTATTTAAAATTTACCGGGAGGTTTTTCTCACCTCAAAGCCTAAACCAGAGTACTCAAACAACCCAGACTGCAGTTAACTCTAAGACACACTGATGATCCAAGAGAAACCTCATTTCTCTTTTTATAAGCGCTTACAACTAGGGCCTCGCCCGAAAAAAAAAAATCTGCATGCACCAAACAGGCCTACTATTTCAAAATTTAACCGGAGGTTTTTCTCACCTCAAAGCCTAAACCAGAGATCTCAGCTTCACAAAACAACTGCAGTTCACTAAGGCCACATCTCATTGGAGTCACTCGCAAGTCGAACCTCCAATCGGCCATGTACAGCGCTTCACGCTTTACTTCTCAAAGAGGCTCTACCTCTTAATACTCCGACCAGCCGGACATTTATGAAACCAACCTTTTACAATGATTTCTTTATTCTAAAAAGATATATATATTAGAAGACTTCAGCTTAAACCGTTATGGTCCGATTCATCTTCTATTCGTCGTCATACTAGCGTTTTCTAACGAGACGTACGATTAAAGCGGCTGGGAGTCACAAGTCACTTCTTTTAAGTTGTCTTCTTGTAGTCAATTGTATAGCAATTCTAAGAATTTTTAAGACAACTCTTTCCTCACGTGGGAAATAATGACAGAAGGCAAAACAGAGAGACGACCTCTCTCAATTGTCAAACAATCAATAAACACACTCTTCCCAAATCAAACTTCACAGACGGCAATTTTTGTCATTATCAAGCAGAGAAAGAAAGAGAGCAGTATAAAAAAAAACATTTACACTTACCCCCTGTCTTTCTCCGTATCTGTGTGTCCCGGCGCAAAGTGGCCAGCTTGCACCGAAAGCCTTGCCGTCTGGGGAAAGAGGACCTCCCTCTCTATGCAAAATCACGTCGAAAGGTCACCAATTATGTGGAGGATTTCTAACTGTTAAACTATATAAAAGAATGATGACACGGGAGACGAGGTCTTATCTCTGCTTGCCAACTGGGAACCCATTTATTTCAGGCTTTACCTCCTCAGCACGGGTGTGAGCTAGGGTTCTGACACAACATAGTGTACATGGATTTTATATGACACAGATGGGCGTGTGTTACAAATAAGATTCTACATGCATCCATTGGTCCACGTCCTTCCAGCCTCCTTTGGCAGACATTGGTCTTATTTCTGGGAACAGCTCCACAAACGTTGAAAAACAGACAACCTTATCTTGTCAGATGACCTCTGTTTGGGTCACACAGGATGTCATGCCCTGGTCATACTCTGGGCTTCTGCTCTCTTCGCCTCGCTGGCAGGACACACTTCAGATGTTTTCCAAATCCTACACATCAAACGCAGCACTGAGATCTAACAGGACAAGTATAGACACAAGTCCATTATCTGAGGCCATGAGAATATCATTAGTGACCTTCACCAGAGCCGTTTCAGTGCTATGATGAGCTCTGAAGCCTGACTGAAACTCCTCAAGTAGGTCATTGCTTTGTAAATGTTCACAAAGTTGATTAGCAACTACTTTCTCAAGAATTTTAGATAGGAAAAGAAGATTAGATATAGGTCTGTAGTTTACTAGCTCATCCTGATCAAGAGAAGGTTTCTTAAGTAAAGGTTTAATAACAGCTACTTTAAAAACCTGTGGTACATATCCATTTACTAAGGATAGATTAATCATGTCTAAAATAGGACCACTGATCAAAGGGAATACCTCCTTAAACAACTTGGTTGGGATTGGCTCTAACATACAGGTAGAAGGTTTAGATGAAGCTAAGATTTTAGATAGCTCAGAAAGCTCTACTGCTTCTCTACTGATTTAAAAGAACTCAGGCTTTCCACACTTTTACAGTTTTCTGGAACAAACTTCCAGAAAACTGTAAAAGTGTGGAAAGCCTGAGTTCTTTTAAATCAAGATTAAAAACATATCTGTTTAAAATTGCCTTTGACTGTTCTAGTTAAACAGTTTTACTGTTTTTAATGTTCTTTTTTGTTACTACATTCTATCCCTACTTGCTTTTATTCTATTTTCTATCTACATTTTATTATTTTGGTATATCTTAATCATGTAAAGCACTTTGTATTGTCTTGTACTGAATTGTGCTATATAAATAAATTTGCCTTGCCTTGCCTTGCCTTCTAAACAGTTCAGACACAGCGCAGGTTCTAAAGATTCCTCCAATGCTGCCTTACTTACTGGGGATGAGGTAATCATGTTTGGGAGGATGCCAATTATTTTATTTTTAATGGCATCAATTTTATTTATGAAGAATCCCATAAAATCATTACTGCTAAGAGCTAAGGGAATGGATGGATCAACAGAGCTGCAGCTCTGAGTAAGTTTGAGGGAGCTACATTGTCTAATGCAGAACGCAATGAGGAAGTCACACTGTTAGCAAATGTATCTATTTGTGAATAGGAAGAAACAGCATTGCTGCCATCTACAGGGCATTTCTGCAATACTAAGGATATTAAGAGGGGGACAGACTCTTTAAGTTTTGATACAGCATTATCCGATAAAGATCTACTATAATGGAACCCTCTTTTAGGGGTGGAGAAATCGGTTAGATTAAACTCAAATGTTATTAAAAAATTATCAGATAGGACAGGGTTGTGAGAAAATACTGTTAATTCTTCACAATCAATGCCATATGTCAGAACAAGGTCTAAAGTATGGAGCCAAGAGTGCGTAAACACTTTAACAAGTTTCAGATTCCTCCTGTACGGAGAAACTATGTACAATAATTGGTCAGGACTAATTATTGGACCAATGTTTCCAACAAACTGTCTTGAAACCTCAAAGGTTCTGGGTTTCTTTCTATGCTCCCTAATCTTTAGCTCTTTTTCATGTTTGTATCTCCTGCCAAATTAAAGTAAAGCACAATTTATTATATTTTGAGAATTTTATAAAATATTCTTTCTTAAAATTAATTCTTAAATGTATTGATAACTTTGCTCCTAAAATTGTTTGCAACATGATACAAACATATATAACCCGATGTGTGAATACCAGAGGCGTTGCTAGTGGTGACCAGGCATATGTAGAACCACATCTGCACAGAGTTGGAACACCATACCTTCCTAATTAAAAACCCTCACAGACCTAAAACAGTTCAACAACAAAGTAAGACCAGGTGTACCTTCTATGAAGAGAAACAGAGAGAGAGAACTAAAAGTTAAAATCTGAAATAACAACAAACAATGCAGATTGGAGAGCAGTAGGAGAACTCAGCAGAGTGAGAGAAATAGACCCTGATGTCCTCCAGTAGCCTAAGCCTATAGCATTCCAAAAAATTAAAAAAAACAAGGCAACTGGACTTGTTATCCGTAGTAGAAGACGTTTCGCTTCCTCTCCAGGAAGCTTTCTCAATTCAAAAAGTCTGGAGTAATGTGGAGTAACCAGCTTTATACCAATGCCAAACAAAGGCCTTGTAATGGCTTAGATAATATGCAAATTAAGCCTATAGCAGCATAACTATAGAGGGAGCTCAGGGTAACATGAGCCACTCTGACTAGAAGCTTTGTCAAAAAGGAAAGTTTTAAGATTAGTCTTAAAAGTAGACGGGGTGTCTGCCTCACGGACCAAAACTGGGAGTTGGTTCCACAGGAGAGGAGCCTGATAGCTAAAGGATCTGCCTCCCATTCTACTTTTAGACACTCTAGGAACCACCAGCAGACCTGCAGTCTGAGAGCGAAGTGCTCTGTTAGGAACATACGGGGTAATCAGAGCTCTGATATATGATGGAGCTTGATTATTAAGGGCTTTATACGTTAGAAGAAGAATTTTAAATTCTATTCTTGATTTAACAGGAAACCAATGAAGGGAAGCTAAAATTAGAGAAATGTGATCCTTATGGTTGATTTTCAACCAGAGGCATCAGTTCCGGAAATCTTCTATTGTGAAGATGGAAAGTGTGTCTCATTGGGACAATGTGTGAGACCTGAGTCCAGATGCTGAGAGGGACTTTCTCTGTGTGTGTGTCCTCACAGTGTCCCTGCAGGTCTCAGCTGTGGAGCTGTTTGAGGGGGAGTTTGTCCTGATGTCCTGTGAGTTTCCTACATTTGATGCGGACCAGCCCACAGTGGTTTGGACCCGGTCTGACCTCAGTCCTTCAACCGTCCACTGGCGCCAGACGGACGGAGATGAACTAAAAGATCAGAACCAGCTTTACAGAGGCAGAACCTTCATGAAGCCTGATGCTCTGGAGACTGGAGAACTGACCCTGAATCTGACCAAGGTGCAGGTGTCTGACACCGGAACCTACACCTGCATCGTCAGGACCTCTAAAAGTGAACAGCGAGTTACAGAGAGAGAACTACTGGTTAAAGGTCAGTAACAGGAACGGTTGCTGTAGAGACATCTCAGAGGTCAGAGGTCATGATGTTCTTCATGTGTCTCCACAGAACGATTTCCATCCTGGGCTATAGCTCTCCTGGTTCTCCTGGTTCTGGTTCTAATTGTCTCTGCAGTTCTTTTATATCATTTCTGGAAGTATATCATGCCAGGTGAGTCTCTAAAACTATAATAATGCATATGGATAACATTTCACAACTTATGTTAATGACTGGATAATGAAAATGAAAATAAATATTATAAAAGCAGATCAAGAATGAAATGAATCTCTGATTTGATGTATTGGATGTAGAAAACTTGTAGAAGAGGTAGAAGAGGAATCAATTATATTTTATATAATTTTACCATAGTCCTTTATAATTTTAAGGAACCTTTACTAAATCAGTAAATTTACATTAACCAGAAATTATTCTAAGGATGTTTCAGTTTATTTGACACTGGGTCTGGGGTTTTCCTGGAGGTTTTACAGGTAGAAGCTAGTATCTGTAAAGAACAGAGGCAGCGGACCCAGAATTCAGCCAGACCAGCAGAGGTTTCTTTAAAAAGAAGGATTTTAATAACAGAAATCAAAAACAGAGACAAAATCCAAAAAAACCTGTTGTAACAAAAATGGCAGAAAAACAAACTGTCCAGTTGTGCAGGCAGGGCAGGAACAGACAGATCAGGATGGCTCAGGTTACTGGAGACAAAGGGTGTCAAAAATCCAAAAGCAAATCATAAACAGAATCTTGCAGAAGGAGACTCACCCATAACTCAACAAGACGACCTGGCACTGATGTCTGGTCTCAACAGTTTATATGAAGGAGGAAGCAGGTGAAACTGGTGAGAAGTGATTGCAGCAGGGGTGGAGTTAGGCAGGTGTGCAGAATAAGTAATTAGACCAGACATCAGTGCTGAGGCTCAAAACAACAGATCAGACAAATCTAAAAAGCTGACAAGACAAGTGGACAGAAACAAACTACACATGATCTAATAAAAAACAAAACAACCCTGAAGTACAAACCTAAAACAGAAAATAAAGCTAAGACTAAAACTGATGACAAAACAGGATAAACTAACAGTAAACAAGAACCTAGACAAGACAAAACTCAAAGCAACCAGAGAACCTAAGGAAGGAGGGCAAAATACCTTAAACATAAACCAGAACAGAACCAAGAATATTACAGTATCCAAGAAGCCATGATGACATTAAGTAGAGCAGCTTACAGCTCCACCAGTAATAACTCTCCAGTTTTGTTTTATATATCAGATGTTATTAATAATAAATCTTTATTAGCAGACTTTACATCCATAGTCACAATAAAGGAAAAAGAAAAATAAACCACAGAAATATAAAAAATCCTGAGATAAAAATATTTAAAAAATCATTAAGCAACATGCAGCTTTTGAATGTAAGCTTTGCTTGGCTAGAGCAATTGGCCTATAATTATCTGTAGAGCTCACCTCTCCTGCTTTGTTCTTTAAAACTGGGACAAGCAAAATACACAGCATTGAGTCTGCCAGGACACCGTGAGTCATGAAACCAGTAAAACAGAGTGCTAAAATAGGCGCTAGTCTTAAACTAGTGTGTTTTAAATGTTCTGCAGTAATCCAAACCACTGGCTTTATTATCAGATAACCTATGAATGGCACTGTATACTTAATCTGCTGATATACTTTTAAGTACATTGTCGAAGTCAGAATCATCTTCATATGGTTCACTTTTCATACAGTTAAACAAGGCATAATAATACCACCTCCATAATGCTATAATATTATCTGCCCCCAACTCCTTCCACCACTGATGGTAGAGATTGCAAAAAAAAAAAGGAAAAACAAAGCAACTGGACTGTTTTTCGTAGTTGAAGACGTTTCTCTTCCTCTCCAGGAAGCTTTCTCAATTCAAAAAGTCTGGAGTAATGTGGAGTACCAACCTTTATACTCCTGCCAACAAAGGCCTGTAATGGCTTAGATAACATGCAGATTCAGCAGAAACAGGTCCACCCCTTAGTAATGGGCGGTCGTTAAAGTCATTAAGCCAGCAGATTGGACCGAAACTGGTCCACTCCTCTGTAACGAGGAGTCATTAGGGTTGTTATTGGCCTGGCTTAAAGGAACGATGTTTTGATCCCCCATATGAGGGTAGATATGGCTTACAGCTATTAAGAGCTTTCACTTCTTTACAAAAACTTGCGATATTCTTACACAGCATTTTCCTGCCTAATGTTATATTATGAATATTCGTCCGTCCGTCTTCTTCCTCTTATCCGGGGTCGGGTCGCGGGGGTAGCAGCTTCAGTAGGGAGGCCCAGACGTCCCTCTCCCCAGCCACTTGGGCCAGCTCCTCCGGGGGAATCCCAAGGCGTTCCCAGCAGAGAGACATAGTCCCTCCAGCGTGTCCTGGGTCTTCCCCTGGGCCTCCTCCCGGTGGGACGTGCCCAGAACACCTCACCAGGGAGGCGTCCAGGAGGCATCCTGACCAGATGCCCGAGCCACCTCAAACAGCTCCTCTGGACGTGGAGGAGCAGCGGCTCTACTCTGAGTCCTCCCCGGATGACTGAGCTCCTCACCCTATCTCTAAGGGAGAGCCCAGACACACTACGGAGAAAACTCATTTCAGCCGCTTGTATCCGGGATCTCGTTCTTTCAGTCACGACCCAAAGCTCATGACCATAGATGAGGGTAGGAACGTAGATCGACCTATAACTTATATATATATATATTAGGGCTGTCAAAATAACGCGTTAATTTCGATTAATTAATTAAAAAAAATTAACGGATTAAAAAAAAATAACGCAGATTAATCGATGTCGTATAGGGGTTTTCAATAGGTGAGGCGCGCCTCCCCAGGGGGGGCGCCAAAGAGTCACAGGGGAGGCGCCAGAAGACAGAGAAGAAGACAGCGCTGCCGCTCAACTCTGTGAAACTATGTAGCGATATTCGTGCCTTCTGTTTGAGCGCGCAGGAACCAATCCAAGCGCGCAGTGAAACAACTCTCAGCGCTCAAAACCGGTCTGGCACGGTCTGAAAAACTCTTCTCAACCCGCTGTCCTCGCGGTGAGTTCCATCTCTGCTCGCGCGCTACTTTGCTCGCGCACACCCTCTCATCGGCTGTTAAAGCCAATCACAGACAGTTTTTTTTTTCATCCAAACAGAGTATGGCTTGCAAATACTGCATTCAGATGAATTAAATCAAAATGCTGCAACCTTTGGCAGAAATTACTAAACATCACCGAGGGATTGAAGAAAAACAAATAAAAAGTGTAATATTTTAGCCTAAAATATTTAGGCTAAAGTATTTAGACTAAAATATTAGAGTTACTAAGTGAGCTGTGAAAAATGTTTTTGTCTCTTTTCTTTCCAGCTTCAGGGAGGTGATGCAAAAGTTTATTCTGATCATAATCATCATGAATGTCATTATTATTTAAAGAGCACTTTAACACGAGGTAAAACAAAGTGCCAAACATCAGAAATACATCAGATAAGAGATAACTAATAAAATGCTTGTTTGTTAAAATAGCACCAGGTCTAAATTATGTATAATTAGCCTAAAAAGTAGATTGGAATATGGAATATGTTGACGTCTGTTAAATTCAGGTTATCTTTTTTATTATCATTTCAGTTAATGTCTCCTGTTGACGTGAGTTCAGTTTGACATTGGCATCTGTTTAGTTCAGTTTGTCTGCTGTTGAAAACAGCACTTTAATGTATCTAATACTGATTATTCATTGAAACATTTGAATTTAAATATTTTAAATACTTTCACAGCAAAAAAAATTATATGCGATTACAGAGTATGTAATTAATTAGATTAATTTTTTTAATCGATTGACAGCCCTAATATATATATATATATATATATATATATATATATATATATATATATATATATATATATATATATATATATATATATATTATGAGTATTCTTGATTATATTATAAATATTTTTCTCTTTTATAGTACTCTGCTGGAGATGTAAAAGAGCAAGAGCAAAAGCGCCAAAAGCTTTGCGCTTATTGAAATAAATTTAGAATTCGAAATAATTATTTTAATGCCTGGTGGTGCAGGTATGTTAGAGAAAGAAGGTGGTGCAGCTATATTCTTTATTCAGATTCCCATTAGCTCCCAGTAAGTATTTGGTGGTGTAGGAAAGAAATTAACTTAAAAACTCCCCCCAAAAAATCAAAACAAAACAAAGCTGCTTCTCCTTTTTAAACCAGCAGGGGGACCTCTACTGTATACAAACCACTGAGCTATATTATACACTGGAGTGCTAATCACCGTCTGTTTTTTTTTTTTTTTTTCCCAGTGTCCTGTCTAGCACTATGGCAATAGGAATTGATATCTCAATGCCAGATGGAGCTCGACAGATTTTGCTTTTACAAGTGGAGCAAACAGCTTTCGCCATAGTGCTCCACTTGATTTATGCTTGTAAATAGCTTTATTATGATTCCTGCAAGGAGAATTTCAAATTATATGGACATGACAATGGGAGAGTAAAGGAAGAACAAAAAGTGAAAGAAAAAAAAAAAAAAAAAAAAAAAAAAGAGTAGAGGTGAAAGAAAGAGGAGATAAAAGGAAGAGAATGATAAAATGTCCTCTGTCTGCTCCATCACCTGGAAAGAGACACAAAAAGAACTGCACAACCAACAGACATAAAGCAACAGATACACTCGAATAACACCTAGGTGCCATTGCTAAATCATATATATTATTATGTAAGCTGACATGTGTAATGTGATATTTGAAAAAAGAACGTGACACAACATAAATAAATAAATAAATTATAAGATTACTGTATATAAGTGAACACTTAATACCTGGGACCCAGCACCAGTGGGAGATGTGAAAGTGCACTAGTTTAGGTGAAGATTATCCAGAAATAGCTTGATAGTGATTGTGGAGAACCAAAGACCCACCTTCCCCGAGCACAGAGGCAGGCGTCAGGGGACCCGTAGCCCCGGACTCCCAAAGGGGTCCCTAAAGCAGGTCGCCCAGGAGGGGCCGACACAGGATATCTGCAACCCCCCCCCCGAGGAAGGAGCAGAGACGACCCCGAGGAAATCCCCCAGCCACCGCAACGCCGACGCCCCCAAGAGCCGCGGAGACGAGCCCGTGGGCTCCGCCGGCAGCCAGCCCCGCTGTAGTGGTCCCGGCCATGGGCCCTGAGGGCCAGAGGCCCCAGGGGCGCCCCGCCCCCGCGACGAGGGCCCCGGCCGCCCCCCGGGGGGCCAGGCCCCACGAAGAGGCCGCCAGGAGCGGGCCGGCGCACGCCCGGGAACCCGCCCCAAACCCGAAGCCAACTAACGCGCCAAGGGGCCAAGGCGCCCGCCAACGAAGTGGAGGAGGGCAGGACGTGGGGGGATGGGCTCCGCACCTATCGGAGACTTGAGATGTTCTTGGGAGAGGGAGCGGACCACACCCATACCTGAAAAAAAAAAAAACTCATTCACCCCATCCCTCCCTTGTGCCCCACTCGCCACACACACACACAAAAAAAAAAAAAAAAAAAAAAAAAAGACGCTGTACACACATTCCCACATAACACTCACATCCAACACTGACCAAAGGGGGGGGGGGTCACCCCAAATCGACTATACGACTGCTTGTGCCCGACCCCCGGCCCCCGACCAGACGCCCCCCGGACCGGGCCCCCCCAAGAGGGCGGGCCAACACGACCCGCACGAGCCACCCGGCCAGAGCCCCCCCCTCCCCCTAAATACCTAATAAACCCACTCCCTCCCCCCACCTTACCCTTGCCATCCCTGCCCCCCGTCCCCTGGGGGGTGCGGAGGCATCAGCCCCAGACCTGGTAGGCCGCTGACCGCACACCGCAGCCCCCCGCCAAGACCCCGGACACAGTGGCCCGCACCTCCTCCAGGCCCCAGACTCCTTGCCTCCATCGGAGAACGGGGGTGTGCAGAAGACCCCGACCCTCCCTACGCCTGCTCAAATGTTGTGTTGTTGCATGTTGTTCTCAAGTGCGTTTAAAAACTGGGAGCGCCGAAGGGGATGCACGGCAAAGCCCACCCCCCTTTCGGAAGGTAGCTGTTGCCAGCGCACCCCCTCCGTGTGACTGCCCAGAGCCCTCAATGTCTAAGTGGGAGAGGAGGTGAAGGGAGCCGTCCGAGGTGAGGCCCACACAACATAAGCCCCCCCCCAGACGTCTTCCCCCCACCATGCCTATATGAGTGTGTGATGTGAAAAATGTTTGAAGTGAAAGTGTCTAAGATGCAAAATAAAATTGGGGAGAGGGGCGTCACCAGAAAGTGGCAACCTCCAGTAACGCCCCCTCCCTCATGACCTACATGTGTGGCGGCGTGATGGAGCAGGCAGAGGGAGGAGTCCGGGGATGGGGAGCAAATGACTGGGAAGCCAACCCAGGGAGCCAGCTCCCCTACTGACTCCAATAGGCACCCCCGCTCCCCGAAAGCCCCACCTAGAGAAGGGGGCCTCGCCAGCGGCACCACCGTAGCCCGGGGGCCAGGGAGAGGCCGCAGGGCCCGCCAGCCAACCACCCACCAGGACCAACACCTAAGCCCCCCCCAGCCCACCCACCAAGCCTACTTAAACTAAATAAATAAATAAATAAATAAATAAATAAATACATAAATAATAATAATAATAATAATAATAATAAGAGGGGGGGACCCTGGCCAGCCGGCCCGCACGAGCCACTCCAACCCCACCCCCCAGGTGAAACCCGCACCGGAAGACGACACGGACCAGGACCGGGACAGGGGGCCGGACACAAGCCCACCAGAACGTCAACCCCCCCCAACCCCCCCCCCCCCCCCCCCCACCCGTGGATTTAATCCCTCCCCAACATTAACGTTCAAACAACTCACCATACATTCGACAGTAGACATCCAGGCTGGGTAGATCCCTACTCCCCCTCCTTTCCCCCTCCCCCCACTGGCAGAGTGCCTTTCCAATAAAGGAGAAGAGCATCTGCCCAGAGGTGTTAATGACCATGCCCCCCTACCAGCTCAACGGGCCCCGAGGCCCCCCAGCGCACCAGAGGCCCCGTGCAGGGGCGGACACCCGGGCGCGCGCCGGCCCACACCAAAAGCGGCACACCCCCCGGAACCGGAACCCCCGAGGCCCCGCCGGGGCCCGCGCCCGAGGGCGGCGCGCCCCAGGGACCCCAGACCCCCAGACCCACCCCGGCCCCACCCAGCGGCAGCACAGCCACCAGGTCAGTAACCCACGTCCGTCAACACGCAGCTCCCAAAGAGCGCCGCAAGCGGCTGCTGTAGGCCACCCGTAGGCCTCCCAAACTCCTCCCAGATGGGGGCAACAGACCCCGGAGCCGGATCCACCAGGCGCCCTACTCCAAGTGCCCCCAGGGCCCCAGGAACCCCTCCATCCAGCCACTGCGCCCTGCAGGAAGCAACCCACCGCCCCCTATTCCACTAAGTGATGGTGTTGATCAGAGGAGCCCAAAAAGACCAATCAGATGTGGAAGCAGATGCTGTCTCTAGATTAATATGATCCAACAAAAGGTCTCTATACTGATTGATACTGAGATTTTGTTTACTTTTCCAATTCATGAGGATAGTTTTCTTTGCGATGCATAAAGCAGTAAAAACCATGTAAACTATTTCTTTTTTCAGAGGACTTTCCTCAAAATTACCGAGCAGGCAAACTGATGGGGATGGTGTAATCTTACAGCTCAAGCACCTTGATAAGTCCTTACATATCTGTGTCCAGAACCTCTGGACTGGTGTGCATAACCATAACGCATGAAAATAATTATCAGGATGATTGCCTATGCAGTGTGGGCAGATATTAGATTGTGCCAGACCCATCTTGAATAATCTTTGTCCTGTGTAATGTACTCTGTGAAGGATTTTGTATTGTATTAGTTGTAAGTTGGTGTTTCTAGTCAATTTGAAAGTTCTTAGACATGTCTGAGCCCAGAAATTTTGTTCAAAGGTGCCTGATAAATCTTTTTCCCACTTCATTATAGGAAGAGATATCGAATCATCTATTTTAGTCAGTGTCCTGTATGATTTAGACAGTAGTTTGGGGGGGGTTAAATCTAAGAACTCTATTATATTAGTTGGGACTTGTAAACCACCATTAATATGCTTATATTTATTTTTAATTATAGATTTAAGTTGCTCATATTCCAAGAATTTATTTTTACTAATGCCATATTGCATATTTAGTTTAGCAAAATTGATGAACTCGGTTCCGTCAAGTAGATGTTCCAGATATTTAATACCTTTATTCTTCCAGTATGTAAAGTTTATCATTTTATTATTTTGTAGGATATCAGGGTTATTCCAGATAGGTGTACGACTGCATGGGATAAGTGATGACTTTGTCATTTTGAGGAACTCCCACCATGCTGTCAGAGTAGAGCTAATGTTGATATATTTGAAGCATGTATGCCGTTTTATATTTGAGCTTATAAACGGCAGATCTGAAATCATGATATTATTGCACATTTCCTGTTCTATATCTAACCAAGGCTCATCTAAAAGACTATTTTTTATCCATTTAGAGATGTATTGTAGCCTATTTGCTAAGTAATAGTTATGGAAGTTAGGCAGATCTAATCCTCCCCTGTCTTTAGTCTTCTGTATTGTCTTTAAGCTAATACGTGGGGGTTTATCTTTCCAAAGAAATTTAGAAATGGCAGAGTCTAGAGATTTAAACCAGTCAGATGATGGTTTATTGGGGACCATTGAAAATAAATAATTAATTCTAGGTAGGACCATCATTTTTATTGAAGCTACCCTACCCATAAGTGTGATTGGAAGCGATTTCCATCTTTCAAGGTCCTCTTCTATCCTGTTTAAAAGTGGGGCATGGTTAAGTTTAAGTAAATCTGTTAATTTATTCGACACAGTAATACCTAAATATTTAATATTTCCTGATTGCATTGCATCACCGTCTGTTTGAACGAGTCGCTTTGAAGCCACCAGCCGCCATCTTGGTACTCCCTATTCCCCCTCAGTAACTAGGGAATATGTGCGCTACAGCATCGAATAACGAGGATTTTCTCATGTTCAGGGGGGGCTTAAAACTTTTAAAATGTCAAATGCCATATAGTTTATGTTATGTTCTAAAACTAACAAGTACTGAGAAAGTCATGTGCTGAAATATTTTGCATTTTATTGATTTAAATATATATGTTAACATTTATAAATATATAAATAACAATATACAAAAACATATATTTACATATGTGTATACATATCAGTGATGGGCAGTAGCGCCGCTACATGTAGCGAAGCTATTAGTTAAACTACATTTTCCAGTAGCTTGACCGTAGCGTCGCTGCTTTATGAATCAAGTAACTTTCCTGTAGTGACGTTATTTTTTTGATCAAGTAGCGACGTAGCGTCCACAAACGCTACAAAATCCAGGACATAACTAAGAAATGAAACCTATGGGGTTCCATTAGTGCCAAAATTATGTTTATGCGTCTTCTGACGTGTTCATGTGTCCATGTATGTGTCTATGTAAGGTGTATATGTATCCTGCTTATGTAATGGAAGCTGCATAAATTATGTTTATGCGTCTTCTGACGTGTTCATGTGTCCATGTATGTGTCTATGTAAGGTGTATATGTATCCTGCTTATGTAATGGAAGCTGCATAAATTATGTTTATGCGTCTTCTGACGTGTTCATGTGTCCATGTATGTGTCTATGTAAGGTGTATATGTATCCTGCTTATGTAATGGAAGCTGCATAAATTATGTTTATGCGTCTTCTGACGTGTTCATGTGTCCATGTATGTGTCTATGTAAGGTGTATATGTATCCTGCTTATGTAATGGAAGCTGCATAAATTATGTTTATGCGTCTTCTGACGTGTTCATGTGTCCATGTATGTGTCTATGTAAGGTGTATATGTATCCTGCTTATGTAATGGAAGCTGCACAAATTATGTTTATGCGTCTTCTGACGTGTTCATGTGTCCATGTATGTGTCTATGTAAGGTGTGTATGTATCCTGCTTATGTAATGGAAGCTGCACAAATTATGTTTATGCGTCTTCTGACGTGTTCATGTGTCCATGTATGTGTCTATGTAAGGTGTATATGTATCCTGCTTATGTAATGGAAGCTGCACAAATTATGTTTATGCGTCTTCTGACGTGTTCATGTGTCCATGTATGTGTCTATGTAAGGTGTTTATGTATCCTGCTTATGTAATGGAAGCTGCTTATGTCGTGTCCATGTGCTGTGAGCATATGTATTGTGTCTACATGGGGGATCAAGTGCATGGCATTTCTTCACTTTATGTTGTTTGACCTTGTTGTTGAACCTGTAATCACGTGATCTCGGTTTGCCGTCGTTTCCCCGTCATCTCCCTGTGCTGTTATTCCTGTCATCTCCTCTGCTGTTTTTACCTGTCGTCTCCTCTGTCGTTACAACCTGTCCTCCCCGTTATCGGGCCGTGTTGTCACCTGACGTCGTCATGCACTGCTTTTACACTGTTGGGTGGGTTCCTGCTGCCGTTTGCCTGTGCGGTTACCTTTATTTTATTCCTCTTTATTTTTAATCTTTAATGTCACAACAGTAATAACTCCCTGATTGTTCCCAATAAGCTCCGACAAACACCTTGGTTCTTCACTTACTGATCGGTGCGGTCATGATAAAGCTACGTACACACCACTTCCGGTTCAACTGAAATTTCAAAATAAGAGTCCTTGACACAAACGCCTCCTTTTGCTGCAAAGTTGAGCTTCAATGCTATTAAAATGAGCGCAACCAAATTTGTAATTTCTAAATTTCTCATCTTTTCATATTTACAATCCCAACCTGTGGTGATGCTTAAATATACAGTGGACAGAAAATATCATTTTAAGAAATATTGTCCCTCTGGGGGAAAAAATTCTCTGGATTTTGACCCACCCCCTTTAAAGGGAGCAGTAGGTTGCACACGTATCCACTTAGGCAAGGCAAGGCAAATTTATTTATATAGCACAATTCAGTACAAAGACAATGCAAAGTGCTTTACATGATTAAAATATAGCAAAATAAAAGCAAGTAGGAATAAAATGTAGATAGAAAATAGAATAAAAGCAAGTAGGGATAGAATGTAGAAACAAAGAAGAACATTAAAAGCAGTAGAACAGTTTAACTAGAACAGTCAAAGGCAATTTTAAACAAATGTGTTTTTAATCTTGATTTAAAATAACTCAGGCTTTCAGCACTTTTACAGTTTTCTAGAAGTTTGTTCCAGATAAGTGGAGCATAGGAACTAAATGCTGCGTCTCTGTGTTTAGTTCTGGTTCTAGGTATGCAGAGAAGGCTGGAGCCAGAAGACCTGAGTGGTCTGGAAAGTTGATACACTGATAACAAGTCTGTGATGTATTTAGGTGCTAAGCCATTTAGGGATTTATAGCACTTCGCTCTCAGACTGCAGGTCTGCTGGTGGTTCCTAGAGTCTCTAAAAGTAGAATGGGAGGCAGATCCTTTAGCTATCAGGCTCCTCTCCTGTGGAACCAACTCCCAGTTTTGGTCCGTGAGGCAGACACCCCGTCTATTTTTAAGACTAATCTTAAAACATTCCTTTTTGACAAAGCTTATAGTTAGAGTGGCTCATGTTACTCTGAGCTACCTCTATAGTTATGCTGCTATAGGCTTAGGCTACTGGAGGACATCAGGGTCTAATTTTCTCACTCTACTGATTTCTACTGTTCTTCATTCTACGGTTCTCCAGTTTTGTATTGTATTACATTGAAATGACTGTCGTCATTTCAGCTTTTAACTTTTTGCTCTCTCTCTTTTTCTTCATAGTAGGTACACCTGGTCTGGCGTTCTGTTAACTTTGACATCATTCAGAGAAGACGGCTCACCCGTTACTACCATCTAATGTAGAACAGATTACTAGATCAATGTGTGCTTCTGTGCTTTTTTGTCTCTCTTGTTGTGTCTCTGCTCTGTCTTCTGTAACCCCAGTCGGTCGAGGCAGATGACCGTTCATACTGAGCCCGGTTCTGCCGGAGGTTTTTTTTCCCGTTAATGGGTGGTTTTTCTTCCCACTGTCGCTTCATGCTTGCTCAGTATGAGGGATTGCAGCAAAACCATGTACAATGCAGACGACTCTCCCTGTGGCTCTACGGTTCCCCAGGAGTGAATGCTGCTTGTCAAGACTTTGATGCAATCAACTGGTTTCCTTATATAGGACATTTTGACCAATCTGTATAATCTGACCCAATCTGTATAATATGATTGAACTTGATTTTGTAAAGTGCCTTGAGATGACATGTTTCATGATTTGGCGCTATATAAATAAAATTGAATTGAATTGAATTGAATAGACTAACAGAAGTATTTTGAAGTCTATTCTCTGAGATACAGGGAGCCAGTGTAAGGACTTTAGAACTGGGGTTATGTGCTCTACTTTCTCAGTCTTAGTGAGGACGCGGGCAGCAGCGTTCTGGATCAGCTGCAGCCATGGACTGCGGAACGCATTTCAAATTGGTCGGGCGCATGCGCGAAAAACCCGGGGGGGTGGGGGGGGGAGACAAACGCGGCCGAGCGGGGGGGGGTTTGGGAGAGACAAACGCGGCCGAGCGGGGGGGGGTTTGGGAGAGACAAACGCGGCCGAGCGGGGGGGGGGGGGGGGGGGGGATAAACGCGGCCGGGTGGGGGGGTTGGTTGCGGCGGGGAGAGACACGCTTTTCGCGGAGGGGGGGGTGGGGGTGAAGAGACAAGCGCGGGGAGGACTTGATCATCAAAAGTAGGGCCGCGGCCCTACCGGCCCTACCGGCCCTACCGGCCCTACCGGTTCCGCGGTCCTTGGCTGCAGCTGTCTGATCCACTTTTTAGGCAGACCTGGGAAAACACCGTTGCAGTAATCTATTCGACTAAAAATAAACGCATGGATTAGTTTTTCCAGATCATTCTGAGACATTAGTCCTTTAATCCTGGAAATGTTCCTCAGGTGATAGAAAGCCGACCTTGTAATTGTCTTTAGGTGGGGCACTTAGAGGGCACGAAGAGAGATATAAAACCAGCAACCCACTGGTTACAGGATAAAATCCAACCTCTTGAGGCACCGATGCTCCCAAACCATGCTTTAATGTATTTAATTTTAAATTATATATATTTTATCGCCCAACCCTGGGTCTTTATGTATGGAGTTTGCATGTTCTCCCTGTGCATGCGTGGGTTCTCTCCGGGTACTCCGGCTTCCTCCCACAGTCCAAAAAACATGACTGTTAGGTTAATTGGCTTCTCTAAATTGTCCTGTGAGTGTGTGCATGAATGGTTGTTTGTCCTGTCTGTCTATGTGCTGCCCTACGACAGACTGGCAACCTGTCCAGGGTTTACCCCGCCACTTGCCCAGTGAACGCTGGAGATAGGCACCAGCTACCCCCGCGACCCCATGAGAGATTAAGCGGGTCAGAAAATGGATAGATGGATGGATATTTTATCGCTGAAAAAAAATAGAGAGTTTGAACAACCCATGCTTAGACTCCACCATACTAAGTAAAATGCTACCCTTACTTTCAGGAAGAAAACACAACCTAAAGAAACCTCCAGTATTTCCAATAAATACATTCAGAAAACTCCTACATAACAGCTTATTATATGATAAACCCATAGAAGAGGTAATAGGTGAGTAGCTCTGCAGGAAATCAGCACCACAGAAACAAGTTTTATTTAAAAGATTAAATACAATCACATCTGACATTGGCTCGAGGTATTTGTTGAGATCTGTGTTTGCTATAAATGTAGTTGTTTTTGGAATGAACTTGGCCGTCCTAATTCACACTAATTTCCGGTTGTTGGCGGTAATGTACCAAGCTGTTCATTTGCAACCGCCATGAAAACATCAAGACAACAAAGAAGAGGACCCATAACATATTTTTTCAGAATGTAATAAATATACTCAAGAAAGAGAGATGTTGTGTAGAGAATTAGGCAGGAATAAAAATAAATTAGATATAAGGGAATTGTTTCAGAGGTCATCTGGGGGTGTAGTTTTAGGAGTATTTTTAGTTTTCTAAAAAGAACGGGTGTTTTAGAGAGAATCTAATAGATTGTCTGGTCCATACCCCATTCTGGAAGGTGGCGGTAATGCACCTATAAGTTGTTTGCCAACCGCCATTAAAAAAGGAAAGAAGAAGAAGAGGACCCACACAACGGCACATGGTGGTGAAAAAGCGCGTGCTCGCTATTTCGCGGAGACTGTTCAACAGACTTCATCTTCGCAGCAGAGGAAGGTCAGACCAGAAGTTAGGTATGAAAAACACGAAAAACTTTCCAGACAATTGTTATTTTTTTTGATGATTAAAGGTGATGTAAATATTTGTGTTTTAATTCACGTTAAGTCACGTCGAATAAAAAAGCCGAATTAACAGTTAGCTTAGGCAGTTACAAAAAACAAGGATACATAAATGTATTTAAAAAGTTGTGGCTAAAATTATAACTCTTTTTATTTGTTTTTTGCTTGCTGAAAGTACGATAGGAGTGTGGTTTGCAGTAGTATGGCGTTGTACAGACATTTTTTTGAAGGGGTGTTGCTAACTGGCTAGAGCAGGAGGTATCGGGTGGCATATTAAGACTTGTGCTGCTTTTCCGGGCTTAGTCACTATTTGTAGAATTCAATGGCATAGGACAATCTTTATTGGCTTCAAGGTACTGTGGCCAGAGTGGTTGTCTTATCAATTTCCCACATGCCAATCACTGTGACACACTCGCGCTCTCTACCCGACATGTACCATCAGCTTCTTTGCGCATGCGCAAACAGAATAACTTCCATTCGCCGTTGAATGTGCTTTATTAGTTTGAAAAGGACCAGAAAGTATTCCCATCATTTCCT
This sequence comes from Fundulus diaphanus, assembly GCA_037039145.1. Classification (NCBI taxonomy): domain Eukaryota; kingdom Metazoa; phylum Chordata; class Actinopteri; order Cyprinodontiformes; family Fundulidae; genus Fundulus; species Fundulus diaphanus. The sequence continues at coordinate 56,416,575 of CM073131.1, read as the reverse complement.
ACAGAATTCTATGGTCCCCAGAGAGCTCACAGTCTGTGCACAGCACGCCCAAGTATGTGGGAGCTGTAACTTTGTGTTTTTATCAGTAGAGCACACAGAGAACCGAGTTTAGCTTAACAACCGCGTTAGGCTATTACCACTTCTTCTGCTCTGAGACTTCAGCAGGGTAAAAACAAAACAAAGCGCCAATCTCCACCTAGTGGTCGGAGGCATTGACGCACCATACTTCACTGGAGCCTTCACACTCCAGCCCGGGAGGTGAATTTTTAACATTGCGCTAGGTTAGTGTCCACATTTATTTTCATTTTGGTTTAGTAAAGTATTATTGAGTTAAACAGAAATAGCAGCTGTAGATATTGTCAGGTGTCTATATTTGGGTCTGTTTGGGTTTTCTGCTCCACAGCATGTTTGTGAAAACAAATGTCTCAACATTCAGGGAGAGGCTTTGGTCCTTAAGGCCGCCATTAACTCCTTTTACTTAACCAATTTGCAGTTAATTGTTAATACAATGATACTATTATCAATATAATGCATAACTACACAGTCATGAAATTCAGTTAACAGCTAAGAAAATGTTTTTAATACCAGAGATTTAATTTGAGATCAGATTAAAAATAATCTATTCTAAATCCTGAGAATTGGAATAAAATTGATTCTTGAAATTTGAATCAACCTTCCCTACTGACTTCCAAAGAGCCCATAATGTTTTGGATGGATCTCATTCAGGCTTTGCACATCTTTCATTAAGCAGGCCTGCTTTATGATCGTCATATCAACACCATGCTTTGATTAAGCAGTAAACAACTTATAACTCATTCATAAGTGTTTATGAATTAAGAGTGAGCAAGAAAAACTGTTTCTTGCCAAATAGTGAGCCTAATTAGTTCAACTATGTAATTATTCCAGAATTGCTTATATTAAACATTTCAGGCTGCCTTGTAAGCAAAACCAGTCAGTTTTGTCTCTTTTTATGTCATGCAAAATCTTATTTGTGTGCAACTTTCTCTGCCAGGGAGTAACAAGAGGAGGGTGGAAACCCAGATGATGATGATCTTCTGGAATGACAGATAGATAGAGGCGGATTGTATGTCATAACTACTGTATGAAACATTTCAAAGACGTAAAGTTCCTTGGTGCTGTAAAACTGCACTGAATTTTTACTTCCACAATACAGGTATAAGATGTTTTATTCTGTTCAAAATCTGGTCTGCTTCTTTTACTGGTTTCCATGTTTGCAGGCTGCTGCTCTTGCGCCAAAATAAAATACCAAATGCTGCGCACTGTTTTGGGAATTCTCAAATGATTGGCTCAGGAACCAGGAAGTAAGTAAAAGCTACAGTCTGAACCAAAGTAGTTCTGGATCATACCTCTAGGTTTGAAAAGAGAAAAAAAATTACTAAGACGTTGTTGATGGAGAGGACCGATCATTTATAGGGAATGTTACTTCCTTCCCGGATGACAAATGAGAATGATTTATTTATTTAACTGTAAATGTCTTACTAATAGTTATATACGTTGCGTTTTGCATTAGACAGTGTATCTCCCTTGAAAAAGAAGGCGATTATTCACAGGAAGCTGGCTCCCTGGTTTAATTTAGAGCTGCGTTCTTTTTGGGGAAAAAAATGTTAGGAAATTGAAGAGAAAATAGGGCTCTACACACCATGAGGAATCCTACCTGATCTAGAAAAACAGTCTACTGTTGTATAAAAAGACCCTTCACTGAGTTAGAGGAGCATATTTTTAATCATTAATTGAGGAGATTAAAAATAATCCTAGATTTCTCTTCATTAAAGTTGCCAAACTTACAGAGTCATAGCTCTGTTGATCCATCCATTCCCTTAGCTCTTAGCAGTAATCACTTTATGGGATTCTTCATAAATAAAATTAATTCCATTAAAAATAAAATAATTGGCATCCTCCCAAACATGATTACCTCATCCTCAGTAAGTGAGGCAGCGTTGCAGGGATCTTTAGAACCTGCGCAGTGTTTGAACTGTTTAGAATTTTAGCTTCATCTAAACCTTCTACCTGTACAGTGCAGACCGAAAGTTTGGACACACTTCTCATTCAAAGAGTTCTCTTTATTTTCATGACTATAGAAATTGAAGATTCACATTAAAGGCATCAAAACTACGAATTAACACATGTAGAAATGTATACTTAACAAAAAAGTGTGAAAAAACTGAAAATATGTCTTATATTCTAGGTTCTTAAAGTAGCCACCCTTTGCTTTGATTACTGCTTCGTACACTCTTGGCATTCTCTTGATAAGCTTCAAGAGGTAGTCGCCTGAAATGGTCTTCCTACAGTCTTGAAGGAGTTCCCAGAGATGTTTAGCACTTGTTGGCCCTTTAACCTTCACTCTGTGGTCCAGCTCACCCCAAACCATCTCCATTGGGTTCAAGTCCGGTGATTGTGGAGGCCAGGTCATCTGGCGCAGCACCCTATCACTCTCCTTCTTGGTCATATAGCCCTTACACAGCCTGGAGGTGTGTTTGGGGTCATGTTGTTGAAAAATAAATGATGGTTTAACTAAACGCAAACCGGATGGAATAGCATGCCGCTGCAAGATGCTGTGGTAGCCATGCTGGTTCAGTATGCCTTCAGTTTTGAATAACTCCCCAACAGTGTCACCACCAAAGCACCCCCACACCATCACACCTCCTCCTCCATGCTTCACAGTGGGAACCAGGCATGTAGAGTCCATCCGTCCACCTTTTCTGCGTTGCACAAAGACACGATGGTTGGAACCAAAGATCTCAAATTTGGACTCATCTGACCAAAGCACCTAGCAGCTATTTTACCATGAAGGCCTGATTCACACAGTCTCCTCTTAACAGTTCTAGAGATGTGTCTGCTGCTAGAACTGTGTGTGGCTTTGAGCAGGGGCCCGTTCTTCGTACGTCGCTAACTCAGTTAGCTGGATTTGATTGTTGACGATTTGGCATAATCTTGCATCGTTTGGTTCTTCGAAAGACATCCTGCGCTTGTCATAGCAACATGTGCGCAAACTTAAGCCTGCTCTCGAGCAGGCTTATTTCATGTAAACAGGAGTAGATCGCAGTCTTATAAGCGGAGGAGATGGGGAAGTCTGTCGTATCCATGTCTTGTCCATTTTTACGACAGCAACCTGATGCAGAAGGTGCAAGAATAATTTTTGAGCTTTCGAATGCGGTACCGCGCGCGAGCTATTTTTAGAAACACAACGTCACGATGACGTCACATCACGTGGTACGCAGTAGGGCAAACTCCCAAACGCGCCGCTGTTTTGGTGTGGAAGAGACGTGCGTTAGCCTAGGTTTTACTCGGTAAACGACTGCTTTTTCCAACATCTAAGACCATGGTTTATAAACATTGTTGCTATGGGACGTGCAACAGCGACTCGAGGTACGCTGATCGGCCGCATATGAAGGATGTTTTCTTCATTAATTTCCCGAAACTCAAGAGTGCCAAGGAGAAGTGTGTGCGTTGGGTACACTTGTGCGGGCGGCCTACACAACATTTCAACCCGGAAAAAGTTACCAAATTCACCTACATATGTAGCAAGCATTTTGTCGGTGGAAAGGGTGATGATAGCATATAGGCTAGCATGTTAGCAGGCGCTAACATGGTACCCTGCTACCGGGATAGCTTACTCAAAAACAAACGCCCTGAATCTCTTAAGCGAAAGATTCTGAGATGTGAACAATCGTTTTGTAGCTACCTATTGGCAAGATATACAGATTCCTGGACGTTGATTGCAAACAAACAAAAAAGGCCGACGTGAACGGAGCACGGTGGAAATCATAACAAAGGCATGAACGCCGAGCAGGGAAAAAAACAAAGCTTACCGTTGAATCAACTCGGCCCGTCTTCCGTTTTTTTTGAGCCCTCGACACTCAAGCCACCGTTTCAGCTGAAGGTTGGTGTGCTCTTCCACAGTGCGACCAGTAAACCGTGCGCCTGGGACATCGTCTTGGTAAGTTTAATGGCTGCAAAGTCGGTCATATCGCTGGTTCTGTTGCGCTTGTAATGGCTGGTTTGTATGTGCGTTCTACGACTGTTTGCCCTACCGGTGCGGCAAAAGGGGCGTTACTCTTAAGGCCGTGACGTCACGTGCGCGGTACCGCATTGTGGAGAGATTTTTCTTGGTGGCTATTATTAACAGACATCATTTAACAGTGGCTTTTAAAGAGGAAAAAGTGGTTTTTGTATGATGGTTTGCTTTTTATTTTTATCTCATTCAGTAAGAAGATTTGTTCAGGTCATTTTATTATAACGTTTAGTTTTACTTTGAAAAGTTTATCTCAGATAACTCAATCCAGTCATACTAATCATAAACAACAGGTGTTTTCAAAGAACCTAATTAGCCGGATCATGATTAGCCGGATGAAATCATCTTGGATGTGTCATTTGATATCGGATGTTTTAAGCAACGTACGAAGAACGGACCCCTGGTCTCTAATCTGAGCTGCTGTTAACCTGCGATTTCTGAGGCTGGTGACTCTGATGAACTTATCCTCCGCAGCAGAGGTGACTCTTGGTATTCCTTTCCTGGGATGGTTTTTGCAACTGCACTTAGGGACACTTTCAAAGTTTTCACAATTTTTCGGACTGACTGACCTTCATTTCTTAAAGTAATGATGGCCACTCGTTTTTCTTTACTTAGAATTTGTATAATCGCAAGAAAAAAGCAGCTAACAGTCTATTCAGTAGGACTATCAGCTGTGTATTCACCTGACTTCTGCACAACACAACTGATGGTCCCAACCCCATTTATAAGGCAAGAAATCCCACTTATTAAACCTGACGGGACACCTGTGAAGTGAAGACCATTTCAGGTGACTGCCTCTTGAAGCTCATCAAGAGAATGCCAAGAGTGTGCGAAGCAGTAATCAAAGCAAAAGGTGGCTACTTTAAGAACCTAGAATATAAGACATATTTTGTGGTGGTTTCTAGAGTCTCTAAAAGTAGAATGGGAGGCAGATCCTTTAGCTATCAGGCTCCTCTCCTGTGGAACCAACTCCCAGTTTTGGTCCGTGAGGCAGACACCCCGTCTACTTTTAAGACTAATCTTAAAACTTTCCTTTTTGACAAAGCTTATAGTTAGAGTGGCTCATGTTACCCTGAGCTACCTCTATAGTTATGCTGCTATAGGCTTAGGCTACTGGAGGACATCAGGGCCTATTTTTCTCACTCTAAGTTCTCCTACTGTTCTGCAATTTGCATTGTTGGTTGTTATTTGAACTTTTACCTTTTTGTTCTGTAATCTTTTTTCCCTTCATAGTAGGTACACCTGGTCTGACGTTCTATTAGCTGTGACACCATCCAGGTGAGACGGATCATCTGCTATTACCATATAATGTAGAAGAGATTCCTGGATCAATGTGTGCTTCTGTGCTTTCAGATTTTAAAAGACTGTTGGCGTCTCTACCAGAGCACAGTTAAAGAGGCAAAAAGGGAATATTTGGCAAATATCATTTCTTCAAACAGTCATAATCCACGTGTTTTGTTTAACACCATTGACTTTGTGCTAAATAGTTCTCAGAATGCCTGCTTGGAAGCTTCTCCTGAGGTGTGTGATGACTTTATGCGTTTCTTTATTGAAAAGGTTGGTAGTACCAGGGCTCGTATCACAGCTCCTGACTCTGACCCTTCAATTTCAGTCCCCTGCTCGGCTGCTTTCAATCAGTTTGAGCCTGTGACTGTCTCACTGTTAGAGGACGTGGTTGGCCACATTAAGCTATCCGGTTCCCCCCGGGATCCTGTGCCTCCACGACTTTTTAAAGATATTTTTCCTAGTATAGCGCAGCCTGTTCTTGCAATTATAAATAGCAGCCTGTCTTCGGGTGTGGTTCCCGCTAGTTTTAAACATGCAGTAGTGCAGCCTCTGCTTAAAAAACCTGGCCTTGATCCTACTGTTCTGGCTAACTATCGGCCTATTTCGAAGCTGCCTTTTCTTTCTAAGGTCTTAGAAAAAATTGTGTATTGTCAGCTGACACAGTTTTTAGATGACAATGGCATCATGGAGGTATTTCAGTCAGGTTTTAAAACTCTCCATAGTACAGAATCTGCTTTGATTAGAGTTTTTAATGACGTTCTTCTTGCATGTGATTCTGGTCACCATGTTGTTCTGATGTTACTTGATCTAACTGCTGCCTTTGATACGGTAGACCACAACATTTTATTATCGCGATTACACCACATTGTTGGTATTGATGGCACTGTTCTTAAATGGTTCAGGTCTTACCTGGAGGAGAGAACTTTTTCGGTGAATATTAGTGGCTCTAAATCATCTATTGCCTCAATGTCTTACGGTGTCCCACAGGGCTCAATTCTTGGCCCACTGCTTTTCTCTCTTTATATACTGCCTCTGGGTTCTATCCTTAGGAAACATGGGATCTCTTTTCATTTTTACGCTGATGATTGTCAGATTTATTTGCCCATAAAGCAGCAGGATGTACGGTCAATCAAACATCTCCTGGCTTGTCTAGGAGATATTAAAGCTTGGTTGGCCTTGAACTTTTTAAACTTTAATGAAAACAAAACAGAGGTGATGGTGTTTGGACCCAGTGGCTCCTGTGAGTCCTCCTCTGTTGACCTGGGACCTTTGGAGGAATATTTTAAACCTGTTATTACAGATCTTGGTTTTAAGGTGGATAGTGATTTTAAATTGGACAGCCAAATTAGAGCCGTGGTTAAGTCCAGCTTTTATCATTTAAGGCGATTGGCGTCAGTGAAATCTTTTCTTTCCAGGCACCATTTTGAAACAGTGATCCATGCTTTTATTTCAACTCGATTGGACTACTGTAATGCACTTTATCTGGGAGTCAGTCAGGCGCTGCTCTCACGTCTGCAGCTAGTACAAAATGCTGCTGCACGTTTGTTGACAGGTACCCGAAAAAGGGACCATGTGACCCCTGTCCTGGCCTCACTTCACTGGCTGCCTGTATATTTTAGGATTCATTTTAAAATTCTTATGTTTGTTTTTAAATCATTGCATAATCTTGCCCCAGCTTACCTCACTGAGCTTCTTCAACTCCACATACCCCATCGGTCTCTCAGGTCAGCAAATCAGCTGCTCTTGGAGGTACCGAGAACAAAAAGGAAGCTCAGAGGGGACAGGGCTTTCTCTGTTATGGGCCCCAAATTATGGAATGACTTACCTTTGCAGGTCAGAGAGGCCCCTTCTCTGTCCACTTTTAAAGCTCGTCTTAAAACCCATCTATTTAACTTGGCTTTCAACACCAGCGAGATCTAGTTTAAAGTGTATGTCTTTGTTTTTAAACTACTTTTAATTATAATTATTTTTATTATGCTGTGTTTTTGGATTGTACAGCACTTTGTATCAACTGTGGTTGTTTTAAAGTGCTTTATAAATAAAGCTGGTATGGTATGGTATGGTGTCTCTGTTCTGTCTTCTCTAACCCCCAGTGGGTCGAGGCAGATGAGCGTTCACACTGAGCCTGGTTCTGGTTCTGCTGGAGGTTTTCCTTCCTGTTAAAGGAGAGTTTTCCTCTCCACTGTCGCTTCATGCATGCTGAGTATCAGGGATTGCTGCAAAGCCATGGATAATGCAGATGACTCTCCCTGTGGCTCTACGCTCTTTCATGAGTGAGTGCTGCTTGTCAAGACTTGATGCAATCTGGTCAAAAAGTTTCCTCTCTAAGGAAACCCAGCAATCTTTTTAATCTGTTCCAATCTGATTGAATTTGACTTTGAGAAGTGCCTGGAGATGACATGTTTCATGAATTGGCGCTATATAAATAAAATTGAATTCAATATAGCTCCTTTAATCTTGCACAGCAATGTCTTTGGGCCCTTGCCCATCAATCAGGTTGTGTTTTAGCAGTTTTGTTCTAACTACATTTTCACTTGCTATTACTACTGATTTTTTTTGTTGTTGCAGTTTTATTGCTGAATGAGCAAAGATCAAATAATTTTATTGTCGTGACAAAGTTAAAATTAATTTAAATTTACTGTATACAAGTTATAATAAATTTAACACATGAACATTTGCACAGCCCAAAAACGAAAAGTATTTGGATTGCTAACTTTACAACTTTTATGTGCAGTTTTCTCTCAAATGTCTTCCACAGGGAACACAGCCGGTGAGACTGGGACAAATTTGGATTTCTTGCATGGACAACATCCCACCGCTTGGCTTTTCTACCTCTGCATTGATTTAATTCTTGCATAGCGAGGACGGGTGATCCTGCGGCTGCCTGTTCACCCTACATACAACCTCTTTGTCGGCTACATGGGAGTGTGGCATCTTGCAGTCCCCTATATTTGGTTTAATCTGAGTATATAGCTATTGACAAGTTGAGCCGTAAAAGTTAGGATTTATACAGTCTTGGTGTTTTTCTTACCAGATGCTGTATCTGTTATGATCGTGAATCAGGCAAACCCAGTATTCAAACCCAACAAGTGAGGTTAAGGCAAAAAACAGGATTTTAATAATGAAAACAGGAACAGGCGAGCTCAATAGTCAAAAGGGCAGTCCAAAATCCGGTACACAAAAAGCAGTCCAAAATAGGCAGAGGTACAGACAGGGCAAAGCAAGCTCGGATAACCATAGGACAGAAACTAGTCGGTAAACCGGTAAATCAGTCAGACAGGGCAGGAAAAACAGATCAGGGAACAGGCTGGCTCAGAATCAAAAAGGCTCTCGGGTTATCGTCAACAGGTCAATCAGAATAAAGAATGCTGGAACTAAACTCACCGTGGCTCGTTACTGATCTGGCAGATTGCAGAGGTTTGTGGCAGGACTATATAGGGGAGTGAACAGGTGAACAGGAGTGAAGACTAATTATAAGTGAGCAGGTGGATCTAATCAAGGCAAGAAAGCTGACAGATTGCTGAGGGGAGACCAAACAGAACTGATAAAGTGACAGGTGGAAAACAGGTAACCTAAACAGAACAACATGTCTAAAACAAAACCAAACAAGACCCCAAAAGCAGAAACTTAACTAATAAATCTGATAACATAAACCAAGACAAAACCCAAATCGTGACAGAACCCCCTCCTCAAGGCCGGATTCCAGACGGCCTCAGAAACAAAACAGACTAGCTCGGGTGGGTGGAGGGAGGTACAGGACGGAGGGCTAGAATCAAATAAATGTCCAAATAAAAACTCAAACAAAACAAGACGAGTCAAGTTCTCAGGCGGGCGTCCAGGAGGACGGCCCCGACGAGTCAGGTTCTCAGGCGGTCGTCCAGGAGGACGGCCCCGACGAGTCAGGTTCTCAGGCGGTCGTCCAGGAGGACGGCCCCGACGAGTCAGGTTCTCAGGCGGTCGTCCAGGAGGACGGCCCCGACGAGTCAGGTTCTCAGGCGGTCGTCCAGGAGGACGGCCCCGACGAGTCAGGTTCTCAGGCGGTCGTCCAGGAGGACGGCCCCGACGAGTCAGGTTGTCCGGCGGACGTCCCGAAGGACGGCCTCGGTGTGTCAGGTTGTTCGGCGGACGTCCCGAAGGACGGCCTCGGCGTGTCAGGTTGTCCGGCGGATGTCCCGAAGGACGGTCTCGGCGTGTCAGGTTCTCCGGCGGACGTCCCGAAGGACGGTCTCGGCGTGTCAGGTTCTCCGGCGGACGTCCTCGGCGTGTCAGGTTCTCCGGCGGACGTCCTCGGCGTGTCAGGTTCTCCGGCGGACGTCCTCGGCGTGTCAGGTTCTCCGGCGGACGTCCTAGGCGTGTCAGGTTCTCCGGCGGACGTCCTAGGCGTGTCAGGTTCTCCGGCGGACGTCCTAGGCGTGTCAGGTTCTCCGGCGGACGACCTCTGTGAGACAGGTAATCCGGCGGGTGTCCTGAAGGACGGCCCCGGTTAGCAACGATGTCCGGCGGCCGGTGGCGGAGCAGGTCTCTCATAGGCCGGCGGCGGAGCAGGTCTCTCATAGGCCGGCGGCCGAGCAGCAACCTCGGGGACCGTCGGTAGAACCGGACCCTCAGGAACCGACGTCTGGAGAGAGAAAGAACAGAACCTGCCGCCGGACTAAAGGCTGGAGACAACGCCGGACTAAGAGCTAGAAGAGAGGCCTGGTTAAAGAGTTCAGGAGGCGTCTGGCTACAGAGTTCAGGAGGCGCCTGGCTACAGAGTTCAGGAGGCGCTTGGCTACAGAGTTCAGGAGGAGCCTGGCTACAGAGTTCAGGAGGAGCCTGGCTACAGAGTTCAGGAGGAGCCTGGCTACAGAGTTCAGGAGGAGCCTGGCTACAGAGTTCAGGTTCAGTCGGCCCCTGGCTACTGGCTTCAGGTTCAGTCGGCCCCTGGCTACTGGCTTCAGGTTCAGTCGGCCCCTGGCTACTGGCTTCAGGTTCAGACGGCCCCTGGCTACAGGCTACAGGTTCAGACGGGGCCTGGCTACAGGCTACAGGTTCAGACGGGACCTGGCTACAGGCTACAGGTTCAGACAGGGCCTGGCTACAGGCTACAGGTTCAGACGGGGCCTGGCTACAGGCTACAGGTTCAGACGGGGCCTGGCTACAGGCTTCCGGTTCAGGAGACCCCGGGCTACAGGCTTCAGGTTCAGGAGGCCCCGGACTACAGACTTCAGATGCTCCCAGACCCTTTAACACCCAGAACCTCATCAATAACCCTTCCAGAACCTCCGACAAAGACAGTTTGGTCAGCCACTTGGGAAATTGGCTGTCAAGCCAAAGATGAGGGGGTAAGAGCTTCCGAAGAGGTCCAGGGGCCTCTAAGTCTCCATGGGGCTCTGGGTGCTTGTCTTCTCGGCGAGGCCCCCGACGGAGCTTGTCGTTCGGGCGAGGGCCACGACGCCGCTTGTCGTCTGGGCGAGGGCCACGGCGCCGCTTGTCGTCTGGGCGAGGGCCACGGCGCCGCTTGTCGTCTGGGCGAGGGCCACGGCGCCGCTTGTCGTCTGGGCGAGGGCCACGGCGCCCAGTGTCCCGATGAGCCCCCGAGTTGCGGCCTGAAAGAGGGCTCGTCTGAACCCCCTCATCGTGGGCCTGTGGTAGACCCTCCTGGGTTCCCACGTCGCATACTGGCGGCGGACCCTCCTGGGTTCCCACGTCGCAGACTGGCGGCGGACCCTCCTGGGTTCCCACGTCGCAGACTGGCGGCGGACCCTCCTGGGTTCCCACGTCGCAGACTGGCGGCGGACCCTCCTGGGTTCCCACGTCGCAGACTGGCGGCGGACCCTCCTGGGTTCCCACGTCGCAGACCGGCGGCGGACCCTCCTGGGTTCCCACGTCGCGGGCCGGCGGCGGACCCCCCTGGGTTGCAGCGTCTCGGGCCGGCTGCGGACCCTCCTGGGTTGCAGCGTCTCGGGCCGGCTGCGGACCCTCCTGGGTTGCAGCGTCTCGGGCCGGCTGCGGACCCTCCGGGGTTGCAGCGTCTCGGGCCGGCTGCGGAGCCTCCGGGGTTGCAGCGTCTCGGGCCGGCTGCGGAGCCTCCGGGGTTGCAGCGTCTTGGGCCGGCTGCGGAGCCTCCGGGGTTGCAGCGTCTTGGGCCGGCTGCGGACCCTCCGGGGTTGCAGCGTCTTGGGCCGGCTGCGCAGACAGTGCTGCCTTATAGCTGCCGGAGGCCGGCACTGGAGCTGAGGTAGGAGGCGGGTCCTCTGGGACAGGTGCAGGTGCCGGGGCGTCGGCTGGACCCTTGGGGACAGGATTGAGTCCACTATAGAAACCTTGGAGAGCCGCTCTATAGTGCCCCTCGACCTCCTTTAATTTTGCCTCCAGCTCCTCTGAATACTGGCAGAAAAGAGCCTCCCTAAGGTCTTTAATAATAGGGGCAAAAGCTCTTAACTGGTCCTCCAGAGCCAGAACCTCAGCATCACGGGCGCCAACAGGAGGCGCTGTGGGCTGCTCAGCTCTGGGAAGCACCGGACTCCGATTCACTGGGCAGGAAGTGGCAACGGACGGGCGCGGTACTGACTCGCCTGTCGGCCGAACAGAACGGGTGAAGGAGCGACCCACAGGTTTCCGTCCCCTCCTCCGACGGCGGGACGGCAGGACTTGCTGGAGGTTTGATCCTGTCGGTAGAGCCGGGATCGGTGGAGCCCACAGCGTTCCCTGCATCTCCTCCTCTGGAGGGAGAGAGAAAAAAAGATCCGGGCGAAGATCCCGCACCACCTCCGCTTCGACCTCCATAAACAAAGTTGGTTCTGGATAAAACCCATGGGCAGAGCCGACAGCGGTGTCGCTGGGTGAGTGATCCCTTCTATTCTGAGTTGAATCTGAATTTGTGACAAAGAGCCCTCCCAATCGTAAACTCGGAGCAGGCAGCGGGTTACTGCTGCTGCGGCTGCTGGAGAGATGGCGTCTGGGACCGATACCAGGGGGACAGAACGCCAATCTGGAACCCTCCCAAGCCATAGCGTGTGGAGGGGAAAAAAAAAAAACCTCTAAAAACTTGTTGGGCGATAGGTTTTAGTTTGGCCAGATCATTCTGTTATGATCGTGAATCAGGCAAACCCAGTATTCAAACCCAACAAGTGAGGTTAAGGCAAAAAACAGGATTTTAATAATGAAAACAGGAACAGGCGAGCTCAATAGTCAAAAGGGCAGTCCAAAATCCGGTACACAAAAAGCAGTCCAAAATAGGCAGAGGTACAGACAGGGCAAAGCAAGCTCGGATAACCATAGGACAGAAACTAGTCGGTAAACCGGTAAATCAGTCAGACAGGGCAGGAAAAACAGATCAGGGAACAGGCTGGCTCAGAATCAAAAAGGCTCTCGGGTTATCGTCAACAGGTCAATCAGAATAAAGAATGCTGGAACTAAACTCACCGTGGCTCGTTACTGATCTGGCAGATTGCAGAGGTTTGTGGCAGGACTATATAGGGGAGTGAACAGGTGAACAGGAGTGAAGACTAATTATAAGTGAGCAGGTGGATCTAATCAAGGCAAGAAAGCTGACAGATTGCTGAGGGGAGACCAAACAGAACTGATAAAGTGACAGGTGGAAAACAGGTAACCTAAACAGAACAACATGTCTAAAACAAAACCAAACAAGACCCCAAAAGCAGAAACTTAACTAATAAATCTGATAACATAAACCAAGACAAAACCCAAATCGTGACAGTATCATCATTCCTGTGTTCATATCACTTTGAAATGTTGTGTTGGTCAATTTCAAAGTAAACAAATCATTGCAAACTTTTGAAAATTGTCTTAATTTTTTTTCTATGAATGTGAAACATTTTTACAAAGTATGATGAGTTCTTGGTATGGATTGTTGAAAATCCCCTTTTAAATGCAAAACTCTGAGTTCTAAAATTAGACGCATGGTGGCGCTCATTTTAATAGCTTTGAGACTCAACTTTGCAGCAAAAGGAGGCGTTGGTGTCCAAGACTCTTATTTTGAAATCTCAGTTGAACCGGAATTGGCGTGTACGTAGCTTTATCATGGCCGCATCGATCAGTAAGTGAAGAACCAAGGTGTTTGTCGGAGCTAATTGGGAACAATGAGGGAGTTATTACTGTTGTGACATTAAAGATTAAAAAATAAAGATGAAAAAAAATAAAGGTAACCGCACAGGCTGACGGCAGCAGGAACCCACCCAACAGTGTAAAAGCAGTGCATGACGACGTAAGGTGACAGCACGGCCCGATAACGGGGAGGACAGGTTGTAACGACAGAGGAGACGACAAGTTGAGACGACAGATATAACGGCACAGGGAAATGACGGTGAAGACGACAGGTATAACGGCAGAGGAAACGACAGCAAACCGAGATCACGTGATTACAGGTTCAACAACAAGGTCAAACAACAAAGAGAAGAAATGCCATGCACAATACATATGCTCACAGCACATGGACACGACATAAGCAGCTTCCATTACATAAGCAGGATACATATACACCTTACATAGACACATACATGGACACATGAACACGTCAGAAGACGCATAAACATAATTTTGGCACTAATGGAACCCCATAGAAACCAGGTTTGCTATTTTGAAACAACATTCAGAATGAACAATCAATCAGAGTTGTTGGTTGGACATGTTCATGCGCGAGCTTCTACTTTGCCTCTCCTGTCTGTATCTATCGAAACATGCGCATGCATACGGCAGTGGAACTTATGGCAAGCCGATTAGGCAAATACTCGCCCTTACAATAACGTGCAGTTCCAACCCGTATTTTACGCGAGCGCGCGTTTTTTAGTCACCGCGCGTTTCCAGCCAGAACGAGCGGTGACGTAAAAAACGCGCGCTCGCGTAAAATACGTGCGGTGGCGTTCATAACGTTTGGTGGCGATTTTTGCATATTATATTATCAGGAGGTTGTCTTTTATGTGCTCAGCCACTAGATTTAAAGGTATTTTACCCAATAAGAACACTGCAGCACCAGACACAACCAGGAGATCCCTGATCGTTGGGGAAAGGCAGAAAGAAGATGCACCTTCCTTTCTGATCCTGTCTAAATCCTGCTTAGTTCAATAATAAAGTCTGATATTACACAAAACTCACTCTGCTTGTTCTCCCTACTTATGCCCTTGGTGCAGAAGAAAAATGAAATCTTTAACAGAAATGTTATTATTAATTCTGAAAATATTATCGTGTGAATATAAATACAAAGCATACAGAAAATGCAGCTTTATTAAGTGACCTGGTTTATTTTATTTAGCTTTTAATTTCTTTTCAACATTTAGTTCTACTACTTGGCTTGTGCTTTGGTAGTTTCATGTTTAAAATGACAAAAGAAATATGAAAAAGCTTATGGTGCATCTTCTTTCTGCCTTTCCCCAACGATCAGGGACCTCCTGGTTGTGTCTGGTGCTGCAGTGTTCTTATTGGGTAAAACACCTTTAAATCATGTGGCTGAGCACATAAAAGACAACCTCCTGATAAAAAGGATAAAAACGCCACCAAACATTATTAATGCCACCGCACGTACTAGGCCAATAACCTTTTGGTTTTATTTCTAGCAGTAATTACTTCAGTTTGTATTTTATTATGCTGCTCATAAAGCACTGTCTACACTGTGTTAGGTCATTGGCTGATCTTTAATAAATGTTTTAACCAGTGTATCAGACTCATTTTGAATTGATCTGACATTAGGTTGGTACAACGTTAAGTAGCTTCTGATGTAGTTAAGCTACTTTTAACACATTTGTGTAACTTAGCTTGCTATATTTCTATAGGTGGTAGCTTTTGTGTAGTGAAGCTTAATTTATTGTCGAGTAACTGATAGCTTAGCTCACTACACTGGACAAGTAGCTTGCCCAACACTGATACATATATATACATATATACATATACACATACTTATATATACATATATCAGACCTCTCAACTTTTATCAAAAGTTAAGAGTGAGATTATGCTAATGAGGGGGCGGGGTTTGTTTGGGGGCGGGGCTAACCGGACCCTGGAAGAGCCGGTGGAGTCAACTCCATCTCATTTTTATCCCACCAGACAATGAAGTAGACATGTATTACTTGTGTTAAAAAGAGAAAGAGACATATTAATACTTTATTGTTCAGTTAATGGATTAAAACATAAAAAATACACAATTGTTCAAATAATACTGAATAAAATTAAGTAGTTTTAAGTTATTGACCGAATTATTATACTGTTACAGATTCATCTATGGGTTGTTTATCATTGTAATTCTATAACCTGATTGGTGGATCAGGCTGAGTTTCATCAAGCCTTTATGATCCCCTCAGCAGCAACACTGAAGCACACAGAGGTTCCCGCTGCGTCTTTACGCACGATCCAGCTGCTTATGTCTCCCTCTTTTCAGCTCAATGCACTTCTAGACTGTTACAGTTTATAACATTATCATCACCTTTCACAGCGACAGGTTTCTCAGTCAGTCGCCACGCTGATCAGACAAATCTCTATTGCTCTTGTCAGTGCGCTCTGGGCGCACTGACGCCCAGAAAGCACCTGCTCCGAGGGAAAGGAGGGGGGAGAGGAGCAAGCGCGGAGGCACAGAAATACGGTGCATGTAGTTAAAAAATGCAGAATTAATAAAAACGAAACTTATAAACAGACCAAGTGGCGTTTTAAACTGCATCTGGTTAGCAGAACTGTTTTATGATCCATCGTGCAGCCATGACTGGTTCTGAATGGACCGGTCATCTGGCAGCAGCTCCGCCCCCTCCCCTCCTCCTGTGTACGCGGTACAGGACCTTACCGGCTCGCTTTCACCACTGTTAAGACTAAAATTATTCATAACTCTGATCACTCTTCCTGCATGAACTGCAGCAGGAATTACTGATGGCCACAAGCTGTGAAAGAAGCCGAAACAGCTCAGCAGAAGGCGGAGTTTTGTCGTCTGCATACCAGACGTGCTTTGTGATTTTTATGCGTGAGAAATTCCATGTTTGCGTGTGAAATGTCATGTGTTGCGTGTGAAGTCAGTGAAATGCGTGTGTCACACGGTCAATGCGTGAGATTTGTACGGAAGCGTATTGCTGCCACACGAAAAAATAAAAATTTCCTACTTATATTGTATAAACGTGATAATTATATTGTATAAACATGATAATTATATTGTATAAACGTGATATTATATTGTATAAACCTGATATTATATTGTATAAACGTGATAATTATATTGTATAAACGTGATAATTATATTGTATAAACATGATAATTATATTGTATAAACGTGATAGTTATATTGTATAAACGTGATATTATATTGTATAAATGTGATAATTATATTGTATAAACGTGATAATTATATTGTATAAACGTGATATTATATTGTATAAATGTGATAATTATATTGTATAAACGTGATAATTATATTGTATAAACATGATAACTTTATCCAGATGGTGGCGCTACTATGCTTTTGTCTGTATTGACAGAGAGATTAATTTCAGAAGAAGAAGAAGAAGAAAAAGAAGAAGAAATTTGTGCTCCATGTACATTTTTGAATGAACATATATAACTATCGTAACAGCGTTATCAGGTAATCGTGGGACTTTTTCACCCTGCATGTCATCTCCTCGGGAAGTACAATGGCAAGTTTACAGGAGTTGATCAAGTTCTACTTTACGCTTGGTCTAAGACACGGAGAGATACTGATGCTGCTGCACACAGTGGATGAGATCAGTATTAGCATGCGCACATTGAGAAGAATCCTCCAAAGAATGAGACTCTACCGAAGAAAAAATCAATCAGATCCTCTAGATGTGGCGGCTTTCCTCATTGAACAGCTGGAGAGTTATGGGAGCCAGCATGGATATAAGTTTCACCACCTTAAATGTGTTCAACATGGATATGTTGTGACTCAGAGTACAGTGAGACATCTGTTAAAATTTCTCGACCCCAGGGGTGTGGAACGAAGGCGGAGGAGAAGGCTGACACGACGCGTGTATATTAATCCTGGACCTAATTTCTTGTGGCATGTTGACTCCTATGATAAACTGAAGCCTTTTGGTATCTGTATTAATGGGGCAATCGATGGCTTTTCCAGGCAAATTATATGGCTCTGTGCTTTCTCCACAAGCAGTGATCCTAAAATTATTGCTGGATATTTTATAAAAGAAGTTGAGACGAGGATGGGGACTCCTGCTCGAATCCGCGCTGATTTTGGAACTGAAAATATCACGATGGCAGAAATGCAGAGGTTCCTACGATGGAGTGCTGATCGCTCTTCCAGTAACTGCTTTATTTCTGGTTCCAGCAATCATAATCAGCGGATTGAAAGCTGGTGGGCCTTTTTGAGGACACATCATGCTCAAACGTGGATGGATCGTTTTCAGAAACTTAAAGACGATGATTATTTCTCTGGGGATTTTTTGGACAAACAACTTGTTCTGTTTACTTGTCTAAAGATCATTGAGGTATGTCAGAATCTCAAAACTATCATGGTCTTTTTTGTGTGTGAAAAACAGTGGAGTGTGTGTGCAAGAGGGAGAGAGAAACATGCCACGAAATGGAAAAAAAAAAACATTTCTATTTCTAAATGATAAAGTAAATAGATTTCTAATATTTGGCGAAAGCCCCACATACTCTCGCTGTAATTGATATATTATGATATATCAATTACTAAGATTGCACTGTTATGAAAATCAGGGCCTATATTGATATCTGATATTAATATTACTTTTAGTTGCCATAAACCAAAATTTCCTAATATTATATACATATTCCCCTAACCCCCCAAAACACTAAAAAACTACCACACCACTGACATTGTTTCACTGCCTCAGTTCCATTATCCTACTCTGCATCATTATCAGTGTCAAGCTACCAAACAAATGCCACCCGACCAACCCCCTCTCCTCATCCTCTTGAAACACAAATGGCAACATTGAAATAAACATCTGACCAGTTTTACTTACCAGTTTGATAGCGATGCATTAAAAATGACCAATGTTGGCTGATACTGATGTGAAATTACTATCAATTTCGTAGTATTTTCTGAAGAATGAACCTAGCTGTCAAAAATTTAGTTTTATATTCCAGATATGTCCTCTAAATGCATTATAGAGGTATTGAAAGTCTTTCTTCTCTCTCACAGAAAGTGTGCACCCCACAAACAGCTCCTAAATATTAAGTGTTATTAAAAATTTTAACATTTTTTCCTTTTACAGGAGGAGCTGCAGCAGGTTTCACACTTGTGGAACACTCACACCATCCGTCACAGCAGAAATGGAGTGGCTCCAAGTGGACGTCCAATCCTTATGTACACCATTCCACATCTGTTTGATGGAAGAGAACACCTGGTGGAGGTCTCCCAGGAGGCAGTGGAGGCGTGTAAACAGGAATGTCAACAAAGAGGACCTTATCCTTGTGATCAAACAGTATTCAGCTTGTGTTGCCTTATAATGTCAGAGAACTTCTTACTCTCACCAACCACAGCAGATGAAGCCATAGAGCTATACATTTTTCTGAGAACATACATACTTAAGGCCTTGTAGGTTGTCCTAAGGGTCCTGTTGCATTAGGATGTGGCTTCTTCTTTCCAATGACATGTACTGATGCTCTGATTTGTTTTGTACATGAAAATTTGGATGTTTCACATATATCAAAACTGAATGAAAAGAATATATTTCTATTACAAATAATAATCACAAAGACCTTGAATTGCATTCATGCACTGAAAAAAGAAATTGTCATAATTTTTAAGTGATTGTTGGAATTCTAAGAATAAATGCACCAGATTGTTGAGAGACATGTGTTTATTATTTTTCATCTGTCAACCAAGAAAAATTTCAGCTTGTAACTGCACATGTGTACATTTATAACAAAAACATTCAACATATATGCTGAAATATCAACATTAAGTTAGAAGTGAACTTGTTTTTTGAATTTTTTATCCTTCAGACATCCCCTAAAGACAATGATATCTATGTCTGGGAACAACAACAAGGGTTTGTATTACAAAGCAAACCAAAGAGAGAAAAAAAAAAAAAAAAAAAAACACACTTTCATGCATGTGCATATTTCTGTGATGGAATCAACACCAACCTTAAACAATATACAAGAAAGGTACTCACTGCCTCATCATGCTTTGTTGAAAAAAAAAAATAATTCAGGCATACCCTCTTATGAAATGTACATTTTACTGTAAATGATCCATTTAGTTTCAAACCTCAACCTGTTTTCAGTAATTTGCCTTTATTATTGATACATTAGTATTCAAGCTGATCTAAACTATGTTGAACTCAAGAGAGTTTTCATTAAGCAGTATGCTGTCCATTTCAGTGCGCAGTTCTGGGTATGAACCATATGTCCATGGTAGTTCCAGAGCTGGTCCACAAGTATGTGCAATAGGTCGCCTTGCCAGACCTTCTAATGATGTGAACAGCACTTCAACTTTGTTAACACAGATAACATCTGACCCTGTAACAAATCTTAACATTCTTCTGAGTCCTGCATCATCCAGTCCCCTGATGTATTGCTGCAGAAAACGAAAGCTTTGATTTTCTGCTTGAGTTGTTGGAGATGCATCCAGTAACTTCAACACCTTTCTTGTGGTTGGCTTTTTATCTTGATACATCTGTAGAAGACCTTGTGGGGTGGAAAATGATTCCTTTAAAATGTGGCTAGCTGTTGTAGACATTTGTTCCGCTGCATATCTTGGTTTTTGAATCAAATGCTTGTGTGCTGCACTTACAAGGATTGCTTTTAAATTATCTTCTGTTGGAAGTGCTGTTACATTTAAACGATCCAAAAGATCAATAAGTTCATCTCGGTCCTCAATCAGACTGTCTGGTCTTAAGGCGGTGGTCACAAGATCTGATGATTGAATGTCTATGGTTTCAGTTACTTGGTCATCTTTAAGCATGTCTGCCATTTCCAGATTACTTTCATCAGAGTTCTCTTCCCCACATTCTTCAACATCTAAACTGATCTGACTTTTAGTGCACAGGTAAAATCTTAACATCCCTAATCTCAGTACAGAGTATAGTTCCCCCACAGTGATGTTTTCATCCAACACAGCTTCTTCCTGGAAGTCCAAAATGTCATGACTGAATGTCTCAAAATGTCCAAATCTACATTTTCCATTTGGGAAGAAAAGTTCTTTGGAATAATTAATAAGATCTGATTTCTTTGAATCTTTGGGCACATCAAGTGTCCTTGTTCCTCCTCCCCTGCGTTTCCTCACTTGTTTGCCTTCATGTATCCATCCCAATTCAATTTTTCTGGTCTTTTTTTCAGCCCATTTGTTAGATTTTGCATATCGTCTTTTCCGCTTTGGATTAGTTGTCTCAGCTTCATCCAAGTTTGTATCCTCACTGCTATCAAGCCCCATCTTCCTCTTTAGTTTTTCAAGCAATGAATGTTTTGTGGAATCTTTTTTTTTTGTACCTTTACTTTCCAAACTGAAGCGTCTTGCTGCTATGCGATCCCCATATGTTGGGATGTAACCGGAGAGGCTACCATCATCCATGCAGTCAATAACTGTTGCGTCAATCTGTGTAGAAAGAAAATCATTTTAGAATTTACAGAGAAGCTTGTTATTTTTTGCTATATCCTGTGGCAACTTTAAAGAAAGGGTGTGCACAAAGCCACACCCACATAATTATCCGAAAAAAAGTAAAAACAAAGCAACTGGACTTGTATTCCGTAGTTGAAGATGTTTCGCTTCCTCTCCAGGAAGCTTTCTCAATTCAAAAAGTCTGGAGTAATGTGGAGTACAGGCTTTATACTGCTCCCAAAGCCTGTACTCCACATTACTCCAGACTTTTTGAATTGAGAAAGCTTCCTGGAGAGGAAGCGAAACATCTTCAACTACGGAATACAAGTCCAGTTGCTTTGTTTTTACTTTTTTTCGGATGACCATGACCTGGTTGACTGAGAATCTTCACCAGCACACCCACATAATAGTAATAGTAATATAGTAATATCATCTTTATTGTCATTGAAACATACATCACTTCTGCATCTTAACCCATCCCCTTGGGGAGCAGTGGGCTGCCATGTGCGGCGTCCGGGGAGCAATCTGGGGTTAAGGGTCTTGCTCAGGGACCCAGAGTGCAGGCAGTGGGGATCAAACCGGGTACCTGTATCCTTCTCTGAGTGCAAGCTGCTCTAACCACTAGGCCAACACTCCCCCACATAATCTGTCTTTTACTTTCTCTCAAGACAGAATGGTGCATAGTTTTCATTTGTACCTTTGCATTAACCATAAACTTCTCACTTTCAATAAATAAATAAATTGCATCCCTCTATCAGCCAAATGTGCTTGATGCAATCAACGTAGCCAACAGGCTCCCCCAGATCAGGTGTATTTAACCTCCCTGTTGCCTTTGGGTCATAATGCCCTAAAACCAAGTTTAAAAGCAGAAAAAAAGATGTTTATAAAACTTGAAATTTGATGACTTTTGCTAGATGGACCTCAGCTTTAGAAAAAGTAAAAGGTTACCTTTATTCATATTCCCATTTAATCTGTACAAAAAAAGTTAAAAATATTGTCATGGGTCATTCTGACACAAATGTATTGATACATTTGGCACGTCGAGGATTTGAAAACTTTTTAGTTCTGTCAAAGGTTTATCAATAGCAGAAAAAAACATGATGAGAAACATGACAAAAGGAGCAAGAAAACCGTGTGGTTCTCATCTACTATACAAAAACATAACTAAAGCCCTGAGTGGTATCTCCTGAACAAAGGCGGTCTTTCTGTCATGTAAAGAGTGAAAATTATGGCATTCACTTAATTTCTGGTGAATGGAAAGGTGTTCCTTTTGGCAAAATACAAAAAAAAAGATTATGTTCATATTGGGTTCATATTGTTTATATTAGTTGTTTTGTGATGCCAGTTCCTTATGACCCGGAGAACACGGGGCGTACAGAATATGAGGACCGCAAAATAATTATCTCCGTGGACACCTCGGCACAGCTCGACGTATCCACACCCAAAGTACAGGGTTTCCCGCAGCGCTATCTTGGCGAGGCGGCTGCCTCGCCAAACTCACGCTACCGCCTCGCCAACATTCCCAAAAAAAAAAAAAAAAAAGTGACGTTAACATGCGGTTTGTTGTTGTTGCTTTCGCGCGTGCGTGAATGGCAGGGAAAAAACACATGGATACCCCCCGCTCCGCGAGTCGGTCCGCGGACAACGTGTCGTCTTTGTCGTCCCCCCCCCCCCGCTCCGTGAGTCGGTCCGCCTCGCATAACCAAATTCCTGCGGGAAACACTGAAAGTAGATCTGACTCTGGGAGGCAACTAAAGTGAAGATACAACAATAACTTGGAAAAAAATCTAATTAACAAAGTTTAGTTTATCTGCATCTTATATGTAGGTTAAAATGTCACGCTAAAGTAGGCAAACACAAAAAAAGAGCTAGCTTCATTCTGATTGTACTAATTTATAACCGTTAATGCCTAATAATATATCTGACATATGAGTGTCGGGAAAATACACTTACATGGTCTTCTTGCATGCGTGACAGACACTCTTCTGGTACGCCACGGTTTCGTAGGAATCGCAGCAAAGCGTTGTCCATCTTTTCAGCCATCCTTGCTCTACGTCAATCAAAAATGTACTTGGAACGCAAAACTTCTTCTTCTTCTTTTTCCTTCTTCTTCTTCTTCTTCTTCTTCTTAAATGAGTCTCTCTGTCAATACAGACTAAAAGCATAGTAGCGCCACCATCTGGATAAAGTTATCATGTTTATACAATATAATTATCACGTTTATACAATATAATTATCACGTTTATACAATATAATTATCACGTTTATACAATATAATTATCACATTTATACAATATAATATCACGTTTATACAATATAATATCACGTTTATACAATATAACTATCACGTTTATACAATATAATTATCATGTTTATACAATATAATTATCACGTTTATACAATATAATTATCACGTTTATACAATATAATATCAGGTTTATACAATATAAGTAGGAAATTTTTATTTTTTCGTGTGGCAGCAATACGCTTCCGTAGATTTGAGAGCACTGCATATATATATATTTAATATGAATAACATGTAAAATATTTCAGCACCTAATTTCCTAGTAGTTGATAGAGTTAGTACATCCACTGACTGTAGAATTACCTGTGAAACGTTTTCACACAGCCAGAAAACTGCTTGTTGTTGCAACCAAATCCTGTGGGATTCTGTGAGAGTAGGGAGGAGCAAGATGGCGGCCAGTGACTTCAGTTTTTCGGCAAAATCAGCACTCCAGTGTATTATATAGCTCAGTGATACAAACACTGAGTTGAACATTCACATTTCCATTTAGCAAAATCCCCAACAACACAAGCTTCACATAGTCCCATTTATGGGGTTTGATTTACCTGGATGTGTATGTGGTATGGATTAGACATGCATCCCATTGGATGTTTCCTCTCATTCCTTGAAATAATGCTTGTATAACTATTTTACTGTGAATAACAGGACATAGCTAAATATTTATCACCCTTGATATCATCGGGAGGATCTCCAGTGTTAGTGAAAAACAGGGCCAAACCTGGCACTAACAGAGTTCAACACAGAGTCCAGCTGTCCTCTTTTCACCCCTAGTAGCTCTAGAAATTTACAGTCTCCCATACTAGTCTTCCTGAGGTCCTCAAAAAGTCTAAAACGACAGCGTACACTGCCTGACAAAAAAACTTGCCACTAAAAAAAGGGTCACACACTCTTATATACGGTTGGATCAACTTTTGCTTTGATTACGGCACATATTCGCACACATTGTTTCGATAAGTTTCTGCAACGTCACAGGATTTATTTCCACTCTTTGTTAAACGCTGATGAACCCGAACACAACCACACACAGAGCATTGTTTCAGGAGTTTTATTGAAAGAGAGTGAGTAGTGGAAGGATAACCAGAGGCTGTACCAGACTGGGGCTGAGTGGTGATAGGGCAGGAACTGGCAGGCTAGACGGAGCTGGAGCACTGGCAGGAAGCATGGGCTGGCAGACGTAGCAAACACAAGGTTGTTGTTTTTTTAACAGTGTCCTGTCTGGCAAAGTGGCAATAAGAATTGATGTCTTAATGCGAAAAAGAGCTCATCAGATTTTACTTTCACAAGTGGAGCAAACAGCTTTCACCATAGTGCTCCGCTTGATTCATGCATGTAAATAGCTTTATTGTGATTCCTGCAGGGAATATCTCACATTATATGGACACTAAAAGAGGAAAGGACGGAGAAGGGAAGGTGAAAGAGGGGATAAAAGGAAGTAGGGCTGGACGATATAGAAAAAAATCTTATCGATAAAAAAAAATGCATATTGATCGATATCGATAATTATTGAAAATATTTAAATCCATATTTTATGTGCAGCTCTGCCTGGACATTTTATGATATTGCTAAATGATTTAATTTTAATAAAGAGCACAAACACAGAATTCCAATTAAATCTTTATTTAACCCACTTTTTTAACCATAACAGAATTTCTTTAAAGAAAAATAACTTAAGAGACCTGAGTTATGTTATTAAATAATGACAAAGAATAAACTATAGTAAGCAGTAAAATGACCAAAATAAATATACCAAATAAATAAATAAAATAGCCTATTTAGGTGGGAATAGTACACTAGTTACTTCTCAGGTTTCATAATTGAGAGGCTGATGCAGGGCTGAGGTCAGAGGTCGTGGCGTGTAAGGACACAGATTGCAGCTCATTTTGCACTGATTCTCTGCACTAGATGCACAATCTAGGGAGCGCTGTTAGAAAAACTTGCGCCCCGGAACTTTATATCAGGATCAAGAGTGGCAAGTAATTGTTTGAAGCCAGGTTTTTCAGCTGCAGACAACAGCAGCATATCCATCACTATGAAGCACGTTACTGCATGCCTGATGTCCTTACGCCGCTTGGACGCTTTGTCATTTTATCACAAAGAAGGGAGCCCAGTTTAGCTGCTATACCTGCTTTGTTTTGGAAGAAGTTCCAGAAGATTCCTTCAGAAGACGCGCAGCGGCGGCGGGGCTGACACAGCTCGCGCTGCTGCGGGTGTGAGCGGCTGAGCGGCTTACGTGATGAAACAAGTTGGTTGCGTTACCAGACTTTGTTTTTACCGGTTCCTTGCAAGTTTTGCAAATCACTGGTTTATTTCTGTCAGACTGGAGAACTAGTAAAACCCCGTTTTGGGACCGTTTCCTCCGCCTCTCCTTGCTGCGACATATTCACATGCTGTGTTGTGGTTTGAGAGGGCGGCGCTTTGTGACGGCGTGCCTGGGTCCGCGATTACGATTGGTCGAGAGGAAGTAGTGACTGTAGCATCAACTAATATGATAGGCTGTGTTGTGCCAGAAGCTGATTGAATATGATTATTATTATTATTATTAATTATAATTTGGTATTATAATTTAAATAATAGGTCATTCAAACTCAAAGATTAGCTATAACAAATATGATTCAAATGGTGGTAATGCTAGGCTATAAGCTTGTAATAATTTATACTATTAACTTATAACTGCAATTAGAGTTTAAACCGTTACCCTGTTATCACCAATCCAATGAAAATGTCTCTGTGTTAATATCAGATGTTAATTCCGAGAAATAAGTTGCTCTGAATGCTGAATAACCATGCAACTGTGAATTGGAATGAACACAAACAATTACTATTCCACAAGTTGGCTTTATTGAACCAAAGCAATTCCCTGTTACAGTGATTCTCTGATTGAGCAACCTTGGAATCTCTACTCACTACTAAACTAAACATGCAAAATATATGTGGAAATAAAAGTAAAAAATTGATTAAAATGAGAGGTAGCAAATCTTATCTTAACTCACGGTTGTTTAAACATCACATTTAAGACTTCGGCATTTGACGTCGCAGCATTGAGAGGCAGAAAAACCGCTTTGAGGATCCAGATGGATGCTTCAAAGTTTTCACAACAGCTAGTCAGTTTAGCTACGTGACCGACTAACCCTAACCCCAGAGCCACCCTGGACCCACCCAGTGACAAAACAGCAACCAGGTCAGTAACCCACATCCGTGGCCGCAAACGGCGCTGTAGGCCGCCCATAGGCCTCCCAAGCCCTTCCCAGATGGGGGCAACACACCCTGGAGTCAGACCCACCAAGCGCCAAACTCAAAGCGCCCCACTCCAAGCGCCCCCAGGGCCCCAGGAACCCCTCCACCCAGCCACTGCGCCCTGCAGGAAGCAACCCACCGCTCCCCATACCACTAAGTGATAGTGCTGATCAAAGGAGCCCAAAGAGACCAATCAGATGTGGAAGCAGATGCTGTCTCTAGATTAATATGATCCAACAAAAGATCTCTATACTGATTGATACTGAGATTTTGTTTACTTTTCCAATTCATGAGGATAGTTTTCTTTGCGATACATAGTGCAGTAAAAACCATGTAAACTATTTTATTCCCCAGAGAGCTTTCCTCAAAATTACCGAGCAGGCAAACTGATGGGGAAGGTGTAATTTTACAACTCAGGCACTTTGATAAGTCCTTACATATCTGTGTCCAGAACCTCTGGACTGGTGTGCATAACCATAACGCATGAAAATAATTATCAGGATGATTGCCTATGCAGTGTGGGCAGATATTAGATTGTGCCAGACCCATCTTGAATAATCTTTGTCCTGTGTAGTGTACTCTGTGAAGGATTTTGTATTGTATTAGTTGTAAGTTGGTGTTTCTAGTCAATTTGAAAGTTCTTAGACATATCTGAGCCCAGAAATTTTGTTCAAAGCTGACTGATAGATCTTCTTCCCATTTCATAATAGGAAGAGATATTGAATCATCTATTTTAGTCAGTGTCCTGTACGATTTAGACAGTAGTTTGGGGGGGGGGGTTAAATCTAGGAACTATAATATATTAGTTGGGATTTGTAAACCACCTTTAATATGCTTAAATTTATTTCTAATTATAGATTTAAGTTGTTCATACTCCAAAAATTAAAAAAATTTAGTTTAGCAAAATTGATGAACTCGGTTCCGTCAAGTAAATGTTCCAGATATTTAATACCTTTATTCTTCCAGTATGTAAAGTTTATCATATTATTATTTTGTAGGATGTCAGGGTTGTTCCAGATAGGTGTACGACTGCATGGGATAAGTGATGACTTTGTCATTTTGAGGAACTCCCACCATGCTGTCAGAGTAGAGCTAATGTGGATATTTTTGAAGCATGTATGCCGTTTTATATTTGAGCTAATAAACGGCAGATCTGAAATCATGATATTATTGCATATTTTCTGTTCTATATCTAACCAAGGCTCGTCTAAAGGATTATGTTTTATCCATTTAGAGATGTATTGTAGTCTATTTGCCAAGTAGTACTTATGGAAGTTAGGCAGATCTAGTCCCCCTCTGTCTTTAGTTTTCTGTAGCGTCTTTAAGCTGATACGTGGGGGTTTATCTTTCCAAAGAAATTTAGAGATTGAAGAGTCTAGAGATTTAAACCAGTCAGATGATGGTTTATTGGGGATCATTGAAAATAAGTAATTAATTCTAGGTAGGACCATCATTTTAATCGAAGCTACCCTACCCATGAGTGAAATTGGAAGCGATTTCCATCTATCCAGGTCATCTTCTATCTTTTTTAAAAGTGGGAAGTGATTAGATTTTACTAAATCTGCAAGTTTAGACGACACAGTGATACCCAAATATGTAATATTTCCTGATCGCAAATGTAAATCTAGGGGGTTTTGGAAAGAGCAATTAATTGGCAGTACCGTAGATTTAGACCAGTTTATAGAGTAATCAGAAACCTTTGAGAAGGATTCTAGTAATCTAATTACTTGAGAAAGGGAACAGTTATACTGAAGATAAAGTAATACATCATCAGCATAATGGCTAATCTTATGCTCTATATTCATGCATTTTATACCTTTAATAACCTTTGTTTGTCTAATTGTTGCTGCTAGAGGTTCAATAAAAATGGCAAAAAGTGATGGGGAAAGTGGGCATCCTTGCCTAGTGCCCCTCTGGAGACAAAAGCTGGAAGATGTTTGGTTATTTGTCCTGACACAGGCTGTAGGAGAGCTGTATAAAATTTTTAACCAATTTATAAAAAAAATTGCCAAAACCAAATTTATGTAGAGTAGCGAATAAAAAAATTCCTATTTACTCTATAAAATGCTTTTTCTGCATCTAAAGACATTATAATAGTTTTATTATAGGCCCGTTTACACTACATCTAAAAACCGAGCCATGCCGAGACCAGTCCGAGCTTGGTTCAGTTATCCAAGACAAGCCGACCCGTTTACACACAAAGCTTATCTCGGTTCCTTGGTTGCTCCTCGTCCCCTAGTGGCGATCTGCGGTACTACCGCTCTCTGGGATTGAAGGCGGAAGCAGCGAAAAGCACACAGCTGCGCCCGTAACATTCAGGAAGTTATGCTTGATATTGTGATATTTCGGTGTTTGCGGAGAGTCAGGGGAAGAAGGCAACCATTGGTGAATTTACTTGAGAAAGTTGCTTTTTGGGAAGTGGATGAGACAAACGAACGTCTAATAAGGATTTACAGACGCAGGAAACAATGACAGACGCTGAGGTTCATTGCGCTGCTAAGCAGAATCATCTCTGGAAACCGTGTGGCACGGTAAGGAAGCTAGTATTATTATGAATGTCTGAAATTTGTCTGAATGGAGTGTGAATCGGGACGTGCAGCCAGACTGCCGGAAAACCCGCGGACAGTCAGCTGACTGTAAGGAGATGACGCGGTCTGCTCATGCGCTCTTCGTTATCAGAAACCGGGATAAAATAGAACCAGTCCGAGACCTACTCAAGAGCTGGTCTGCAGTTAGCGCGGTCCGGTTATGGTTAGCGCGGTCTGGTTCAGTCTGCTGACCGTTTACACACAAGAGTTATCTCGGTTACCGAGCTCGGACTGGTCTCGGCTCGGTTAAAAAAGTGTAGTGTAAACGGGCCTTATTTGTACTGTAGGAATAATCTATTAAATTAAGTAATCTGCGTGTATTTGTGGATGACTGCCTTCCTCTGATAAAACCAGTTTGGTCTGGGTGGATTATGAAAGGAGTGACTTTATCTAATCGTTTTGCAAAAGCTTTACATAGTATTTTAATATCCACGTTGATTAAGGATATGGGACGATAGCTGGTGGGCAACATAGGATCTTTGCCTGGCTTAAGCAGAAGACTGATGGTGGCAGAGTTCATATTAGCTGGAAATCTGCCATTTTCCTGAATTTCTTGCAACATTCTGTGAAACATTGGTGCCAGAATATTCCAGAACTCCTTATAAAACTCAGTAGGGAATCCGTCTGGACCTGGAGCTTTTTTATTGGGCATGCTTGTTAAAGCTTCCTGAACTTCAACTGTTGTCAGCGGTGAGTCCAGTGTCGTTCTTTGGTTATCTGATAGTTTAGGAAGTGTAATTTTATCCAGAAACTGCTTGATGACATTGTCTGATGGATTTATCTGTGATGTGTATAAGGATTTGTACAAATCTCGGAAGGTGTTGTTTATACAATCCGGATCATGTAATGTATTCCCAGTTGAGTCTCTAACTGCAAATATAGTCGTTTTCTCTTTATTTATTTTTAGCTGGATAGCTAAGAAGCTTCCTGACTTATTGCCATGTTCAAAATTTTCTATTCGAACTCTTTGTATTAGAAATTTATTTTGCTTTTCAATATACTGGTTTAATTCTAATTTTACTTTACGGATTTTACCCAACTTTCCCTCTTCCAGGGAAGTTTCTAGTAACTTAAGTTTTCCTTCTAATTCCTGAATCTTTTTGTTTTCCATCTTCTTTTTATGAGATGAGAATGAAATTATTTTGCCTCTCATCACTGCTTTCCCTGCTTCCCATAGTATAGATGCTGAAGTGCCTGGCAGATCATTGTATTCTAAGTATGAAGCCCACTCTTCTTTGAAAAATTTAATAAATTCTTCATCTTTAAGCAGCGATGTATTAAATCTCCAGCTCTTGTTTTGTGGGGTTATTTTTTTATTTGTTAGGGTTAAAGTAACAGGAGCATGATCACTAACAGCAATAGAATGAATTACAGCCTCTGAAACGGTTGATACTGAGCCCGGTTCTGCTAGAGGTTTTCCTTCCCGCTAACGGGTGTTTTTCTTCCCACTGTCGCTTCATGCTTGCTCAGTATGAGGGATTGCAGCAAAGCCATGTACAATGCAGACGACTCTCCCTGTGGCTCTACGCTTCTCCAGGAGTGAATGCTGCTTGTCGGGACTTTGATGCAATCAACTGGTTCCCTTATATAGGAACATTTTTGACCAATCTGTATAATCTGACCCAATCTGTATAATATGATTGAACTTGACTTTGTAAAGTGCCTTGAGATGACATGTTTCATGAATTGGCGCTATATAAATAAAATTGAATAAATTGAAACGTCGGACAGCAGCGAGCTGCTGATTAAGAAATAGTCCAAACGAGAATACGAGTGGTGAACATTTGAAAAAAAAGTATATTGCTTACTATTAGGATGAAGAGAACGCCATGCATTGCAAAGACCAAAATCACTCATGTATTGTTTGACTATATTTAATGACTGCCAACTACGCTGAGCCCCTGTTGTATTCAGCCTGTCTATTTCCTCATTTAGACCAAAGTTGAGGTCACCCCCAATAATTAGAGAACAATCCCCGTGTTTTGAAAGTGCATGGAAGAGTTTGTGGAAGAATGAGGGTTCATCAACATTTGGACCATATACACTAACAATACATAACTTCTGGTTAGGAATAGATATTTTAATTATTATGAATCTACCTTCAGGATGAAAAATTGTGTCTAATATTTTAAAACCAACGTTTTTGTGGATTAAAATTGCTACTCCTCTCTGTCTAGAGTTATAGCAGGCAGCAAACACATCAGGGAACTCAGGTGAGTTAAGATCACTTACAGTTGTATCTGATTTATGGGTTTCTTGCAATAAGACAACATCTGGCTTTAATCTTGTAAGCTGGTTAGAGATCTTTAGCTGTTTTTCCCTGGTGCCAGCTCCATGCACATTCCATGACACAAACTTTACATTCATCATAGGTGAAAGTGAGAAGTTGAAAAGCGCATGTCCTCAGAAGAATAGTTATACAAAGAGCCAGGTAGCATCATCTGACGTGCTTGTGATTTCCTGGTCAGCAGGAGAGGAGCAGATGAATAATATAAAGAAAGACAGAGAATTAAGAAAGTGCAAAGAGTGAGAAAAGATGAAAGAGAAATAACCATCACCCATGCCTCGTGTACCCAACCGTGACTAGCAACCATACCGTGCCAACGTGCTCTTGAGCTGTGCATTTATTTTTTTATCACCGTGTTCACACATTTTTTTTTTTTTTTTTTTTTTTTTTCAAGCGTGACAAGCTATAAATCCACCCTTTGTGCATCTAATAAAGCCAAGGAGTGATCTTCTGATCCCTGAACAACTGACCATTCATATAAAGTTTGTCAACTGCCACGTTAGCTCTGACGCCTTCATTAATGTATTTTTTCCTGATTGGAAATAACACTCGCCTACGATCTAGGATTTCTTTAGGAAACTGGTCATTAACACTGAAATCCGTTCCTCTCAATTCGCGGCCATAGCTTTTAACAAACACTTTTTGTTTATAATGCTCAAATTTGGCTACAATCGGACGAGGGCGGATTTTATCGGGTTTCTTACCTCCGAGCCGGTGAACGCGATGGAAGGTGATGTTTTTTACCTGATCCGCCGGTATTTTCAGCTTCTGCTGGAGAAACTCACGTATAGCAAACTCAGGGTCCTCTTCTTGGCGCTCCGGGATGCCTGCAAAGACGAGGTTGTCTCTCATACTTCGCGACTGTATGTCCAGAATGGATTCTTTCATCTTCTTATTTTCGCCGGTCAGCCGAGTCAACCCCTCGGTTAGCTCCGTGACTTTCCCTCTCAGCGCGTCATTCTCCGCGGCAACAGAAGCTAGCTGGGCTTGGCTAAATTCGACCGCTTCCCTCAAAGCCTGGAACTCTTTGTGGAGCACCTCTACCAAGGCGAGGCGAGCGTCCAGGCTGGTAAGCTTTTTGTCGATGGACTCCAGGACGTCGCTGTAGCTCCTGTCGGGAGACAGAGTGGAAGTTGACGCACCGGTAGAGCTAGACTGAGTTCGTTTGAGTGAAGGTGTGTTTGTGGCTGCGGGATTTTTTTTCTTCCCCATCACGATGTTGTCAAAACACTCGTCCAGGTAGCTCTCCAGGCTCGTCAAGGTCTCTTCTTCCAGTTTGTTCCCTCGTGAAAATGAGACAATTGTTAATATATAAATTTTACTTTGTTTAATTTTCAGTTATTGGTTAGTACTTACCTGAGTGGATTTAATTTTGAACTACATGTATGTCGCCATTTTACTTACGCACAGCTCACAGCTCTCGTGAGATCTCAGCCGCTCATCTCTCTTCTCTGTTCTAAGTTATTTAATGTTTGATAAATAACTCTCTGTCTGTTAGGTATTGTCTGCTGAGCGAGTGGGGCTTATGCGGCTAGCTCCCAAAGTGGCCATGAGGAGGTGCTCTGGGGTCCTTTATGCGGGTCTCAGGTCTGTGAAAGGGGATCGCAGCATTGGGTCTCTGCACTCCTGCTGGATAGTGGCTCGGCTCCCAGGTCAGCTTTCTCCTGCACAGCTTACACAGACCACCACTGATTTGATTATGATGTCAGTTTCACCAAAAGCAGACTTTATTCAGCTTGTTCAACTCTGTAGATGCTTGGGAGTCTCTGAGTCCCATGCGGCCCACATGGATGGCTGGTCTGCCCAGCGTTGACTCTTCTCTCCTCGAGGGTCCACAGGCAAAGAGGAAGATAGGTCTGGTGTAATTTGGCTTCATAGCAATGGCACTGGCTTAGCGTTAGTGGACAGGGCTTGGGGATGTGATGTCAGCTGGGAAAAAAGACGTGCAGTGCATTGTGGGACAGACAGACACTGATGTATCAGCACAGGCTAGCAGGTGGTGATGTGTTTATTTTAGTAATTTTAGTAATGAAATAAGACAAAACGGTGAGTGTTTGTAGCGTTAGTATAGTGGGTCTAGAAATTAATGTTTTACTAAAACAGACACCCCCATTTTTGAAAAGATTATTTTATTTTAAGATGATTAGAACAACTTTCTAAAATTAACTGACTCATGTCGATGACCACCTAGTCAGTAGAGGGCGCTACTGTAAGTGAATGAACAAACGAGGAAACTTCTATAGTCTCTGGTTGCGCATGCGCAGTCAATAATAAGCCGCTGCCAGCAGAGCCAGGCACAACGTATTAACGTGTCCGTTCCTCATCATTCACAGATCCACAGCGCATCCTGCCTGTGCATCGCTTGTGCCGGTCCAGATTTCCCCTAGGTCTGAGGCCGGTAACAATTGGGGGCTCATCCGGGATCACCAGCGCCACCTAGTTGGGAGAGTGGGAACTGCTACAGAGAAGCGAAAGAAGTCAGTGAGGCTGCACCCCCCCAGCAGGAGGATACAGACACTCGTCGACGGATCAGTTCGACTACTGCATCCATGGGCTACCACCTGCTGTCATCATCTGAAGAAAGAGACTTTCCCAGCCCTCAACCGACCACAGCCAGAGAAAATAATGGACCTCCCAGGAACCTTTCCACCACATCGCCAGCTAAGTCCACCACCAACAGCGCATTTGTCGCCCTTCCTGACCGTGCCAGCCTGCCTTCCAGTGTTGGTGAGCAGGTTGTAAAACTCACTGATGTAGCTGCTCTGTTTCCACGTAGAGAGTTTAAGATTCATGGTGGTCAGATTTCTGACACCGGGTCTGAAGTGTCCTACAGCAGCCTCTGTAAACAGATGGATCGAGGTTTACTGGAAGGGTTTAGTGAGACAGAAGTTATTCGCACTGTGTTTAAGATAACTAAACCTGGTACGTTCAGGGAGATGTTGACTAGCAAAGATGATCTTACTATGAGTGAGTTAAAAAGGTTTCTCCGCTCTCATATTAGAGACAAAAACGGGACCGAACTTTTTCAAGAGCTTAGTACCGCTAGACAGCAAGACAAAGAGGGCCCACAGCAATTCTTTTATCGTATCATGGGTCTAAAACAGAGGATTATTTTTGAGTCACAACAGCCAGGTGCAGATTTTTGTTATGATAAAAAACTTGTCCAAGGCACATTTGTTCACACTCTTTACCAAGGGTTAAATGAGAAAAATAGCCATGTAAGATGTGACCTGAAACCTTTCCTCACAAATTTACAGGTTACTGATGACCTTCTCTTAGAACAGATCACTAAGTACACTAGTGAGGAGACGGATAGGTTGAAACGCCTTGGTACAATGACTAAAACCCCAACAGTGTCTGTAAATGTGGGTCCCCTGACTCCTGCCTCTGTGCTCAGGGAAGGTGGGTCTTCGGTTCTCCACAATCACTATCAAGCTATTTCTGGATAATTTTCACCTAAACTAGTGCACTCTCACAATCTCCCACAGGTGCTGGGTCCCAGGTATTAAATGTTCACTTATATACAGAAAGGCTATAATTCATTTATTTACTTTCTTTTACTTTCTTTTTTGGGTATCACATTAAACATGTCAGCTTAAATAATAATACATATGATTTAGCAATGGTATCAAGGTGTTACACGATTGTATCTGTTGCTTTATGTCTGTTGGTTGTGCTGTTCTTTTTGTGTCTCTTTCCAGGTGATGGAGCAGACAGAGGAAGTTTTATCATTCTCTTCCTTTTATCTCTTCTGTCTTTCACCTCTACTCTTTCTTCTTTTATCTCTTCTTGTTCTTCCTTTACTCTCCTACTTTCCCATTGTAGTGTCCATATAATTTGAAATTCTCCCTGCAGGAATCCCAATAAAGCTATTTACGCGCACAAATCAAGCGGAGCATTATGGCGAAAGCTGTTTGCTCCACTTGTGAAAGTAAAATCTGTCGAGCTCTATCTGGCATTGAGATATCAATTCCTATTGCCACATTGCTAGACAGGACACTGGGGGGGGGGGGAAGATTTATTACTGTCTCTGGTGATGGGAACTTATTATTTTGATGAACATTAAGCTTATTTTGCAATGAAATACATATACACTCAGAGACAGACACATGTAATGGGTTATTATGTTGCACTTTATTTTATTTTACAAGAGTATTTGTTTGTATTACTCAGGTTATTAACAATATTGTAAACCAAGAGGTCAATGGTATTTTGAGCTGTTTTGAAGTTAAAGACTATGACAGTGTATTTTGACATGAATACTATCCCCATGTTATGATGTTTTGTGATATCCTCAAAGCAAGGATAGTTTGATATTTGTGTTTAAATGGAATGACTGAATGTTTAAGATTGTTGCAGTCAATAATAAGCCGCTGCCAGCAGAGCCAGGCACAACGTATTAACGTGTCCGTTCCTCATCATTCACAGATCCACAGCGCATCCTGCCTGTGCATCGCTTGTGCCGGTCCAGATTTCCCCTAGGTCTGAGGCCGGTAACAATATCAACAGCTGTGACCGTTCTCATGACCAGACGGGTGAACATATTACAAATGGAGAGCGTCTTTCTGCTTTCCAGCATGTAAGCAAGCCAACGGAGCACAGGTAGCTGATCTATCAAAGAGCCGTCAGATTCCACAGTTAGCAGCTATAAGATGAAAACCATCACCTTCTCTAATATTTCCTGACAGGAGTTCAATACCAGCGCAGGTAAGGTTTAATAAAGTCATATCTAAATCTTTGTGGTCACTGGTAACTCTGCACAAGCTGCACAGCAACACATCTAAGCATGCATCTCTTTCCATTTCAGGGAAGCCAGCCCATGACCTTCTGGAGGGCCGTCCTGACTGGGTACCTGCTTTACTTCTCGGCTCAAAGCAACGACTGCTGAGGTCTGTTCAGACGTTTTTTTATGTCAGGTGTGTGAATCAGAATCAGAAACAAGTTTATAGTAGGTTTGCACTTACAAGGAATTTGACTTGGTGCTGATGGTGCAGACAAAACAAAATAGATATATATATACACACACACAGAATCTATAGCTATATACACGGTAGACTGTGTGTTAATGTAATGTAGAAGGTCTGGAGATGCTACATTGGGGTAGCATGTACGTCCTGAACGGGGGAGAGAGGCAGGGTCAAAGGTCATGGCGGCTCTTGGCCTTGTTGATAAGGCTGGTAGCAGATGGGAAGAAACTGTTGTTGTGGCGTTAGTTTTGGTCCTGATGGACCCCAGCCTCCTGCCAGAGGGAAGACAGGGAACACCTGAAACATGCAGGACCAGGTCCTGAGGACCAGGTGGAAGACCCCCGATGTAAAGAAAGAGCCACAGCAATGAAGATGAATGAGTGTGTTTTAATGAGGCCAGAGATTACAAGGTACTACGATGGACTGCTGTACTGGACTTTACTGCAGACTGTGAACACCATCATTATTCTATGCTTCACAGAAGCAGACAGAAAACTTTACTTTTTAATACTTTGCCTGATTCTGATGCTGTGATTCCAGAAAGCGATGGAGAAATGGAGTTAAGGTCAGACATGTTTACCTGTGGCACATTTCAGTGACAAGACGATTCAAAACGCTAAAGATGAACAAAACAAAGAAAAGAAAACATTACAGAGGAACATTAGCAGCAGGTCAGACATCAGACCAGCTGCACTATAAACTAAAACATTAACAACTCTAAACAGGTTTTTAACTTTTATTTAAAGGAACTCAGGCTTTCAGCACTTTTCCAGTTTTCTGGGAGTTTGTTCCAGATCAGTGGAGCATAGGAACTAAATGCTGCTTCTCCATGTCTGGTTCTGGTTCTGGTTCTGCAGAGCAGGCTGGAGCCAGAAGACCTGAGTGGTCTGGAGGGTTGATGCTCTGATAACAAGTCTGTGATGTTCAGGTCTGAGTCCATCACTACTCCCAGGTTTCAGGCCTGATCGGGTCTCTGTTGTCCTGCTTGGCTTTAATGCTGGATGAAGAACCAGCGTTACAGGTGTGAGCTGCTCACCTGTGGGTCTGAGGGGTTCTGAGGTGTGAGCGGACAGAACCGGCTGACCAGAACTCCCAGATATGATCCAGATCCATGAATGACCAACCTGCTCACCTTTACACGTCTAATTCTACGGTTCCTTCTCCAACACACCCGACCGGGTCCAGGTTGACTTGGTGTCGGTCCGGATTCAGTCCAAAGGCTGCTGGACCACTGGGTTTGTCAAAGGTGGGTACCATCCCGGTTCTGCAGCCATGAGGTCCAAAAATGGTTCTGCTCATCTGGCCTGTCAGATGTCAGACCAGGGTGATGTCAGGTGGAGCCGCTGGTCAGTAGGAGAGAGGATCATGTTATCCAGGAGGTCAGAGGTCATCCAGGAAGTCAGATGCAGGAAGATCTCTGCTCCTTCGGTCCTGAAAGCAGAGAAACAAGGAGGTGAGGCTCAACCAGAACCAACCTGGACTCCTCCTCATCATCAGTTCTACAACGTAACACCACGGAACCTGTAGAACCCCTCAGAACCCCTCAGACCCAACGGACCCTGTAGAAACAGGAAGAACTGACACTAACATTTCTTCCTCTCTGGACTCATTTCTGGGGTTCTGTTCTGTCCAGGGTCAAGAAATGACGACTGGTCTCACCAACGGGTCAGAATCTGTGGCGATCTCCTCGACCCACCGAACCCGTTTTCAGGGTCACAGATGTTCTCACAGAGCCTGTGGGAGGAGCCCAGGGTCTGACCCAAACAAGTCAGAACCAGATGAAGAACCCTGGTGGTTCCACCACTGACCTCTGATCTGGAGGTGAACTCGTTTCTTCACCAGGACGTCTCTGGCCTTGCTGAGGACGCTGCAGGTGTAGATGTTCTCGTCTTCGTCCGTCGGGTGTTTCAGGGTCAGACTCAGGTCTCCAGAGTTCAGCTTTTTCTCCATCAGAGTTCTGTTTTTGTAGAACCGGTTCTGTTCTTCAGTCTGATCAGTACCGCCCTCATACACATGGACCTTCCTGTTGTCTTCATCTGTCCACTTCACCCTGATGTCTCCAGGCAGACGGGTTGTGGTTCTGCAGGGCAGCAGGACGGAGTCCACTCCATACTCCAACGGGACCCGGTACTCTGAGGGAACAAGAGGACAGAACATCAGCTTGGTAGACACCAGCAGCTCAGATGCTCTCATGTTGTACTCTGTGTCTCAGGCTGGTGGAGCAGATGATGATCAGCTGAGGAACCTCTGATGACCAGAGTTATGGACCCTGGTGGAACCATCAGGTCAGAGATATCTATCCACCCCAACTGAGCTGCTGAGGGTGAAGGTCACAGGATGGAGAGGAGAAGAAACCACCTGTTCCTCACCGGTTCCTCCTTCATACGTCTGTCAGCAGAGGAGCTGCGTTGATCACGCGGGTCTGAGACCTCCTCCTGATGAGACCTGAAGCTGCTGAGATCCTCCTGAGGCTCCAGCCAACGCTCCTCAGAGCCCAGCATGGAGATCAGGAGGAGCAGAGGACCTCTGCAGCCCGTTAAAGGCTTTCTGAGCACCAGGCCGACACAGGAGGCCCTGCTGACCAGCAGCATTATGGGTAATGAAGTTCTTAAAGACTCACCTGCCATGAAGTAGGTACGGAAGTGGAATAAAAGTCCCCCAGAGACACAGAGGACCAGGAGACAGAGGAGGACCAGCAGGACCGTGGCCCAGGTGGGAAAACCTCCTGCAGAAGAAGACAGTGGAGCCTGTTTAGGTCCAGCAGAACCAGAGGTGTTCCTACAGCTTTGGTCCATGTTCCTCACCATCTACCAGAAGTTCTACTTGTGTCCGTCTCAGTTCTTCTCGGATGTCCCAGACGCTGCAGCTGTAGGTGCCGGTGTCAGACAGCTGCAGGCGGGTCAGAGCCAGGTCCAGTTCTCCTTTCTCCAGAGCCTCGGCCTTCATGGAGGTCCTGCCTTCATAGAGCTGGTTCTGGTCCTTCAGCTCGTCTCTGTGCTCCTGGCGACGGTGGACGGTTGAAGGAGTGAGGTCGGGGCGGGTCCAGACCACCGTGGCGTTGTCCACCTCGAAGGTGGGATACTCACAGGGCAGCAGGACCATCGGGTCTCCTTCCTTCACCTGGAGGACCTGCTGGACCTGCAGGGACCCTGAGAACACAGAGACGGGTTATCGCTGCTGGTACCGACGGCCACACCGGCAGGTATCAGCCAGAACTCTGCCGGACCGGGGCTCAGTTTGCACTGCTGTGAGAACGTCGTGTTTTGTTTAGTCATAGGTGACAGGGTCAAAGGTCAAAGGTTATCAGTGTGATTTGACAGGAGGAAAGGTCAACGTACTCTCAGAACGTTTCTGCTGATGCTCCTCTACGTCTCCTCCGCTGCAGGCAGGTTCTGCTCAGCTAAGAAGTGGACCCAGCCCACATGGTTCTGGACCGTAATAAATTAGTTTACCAGTAAAAAAGCCCTGCAGTTTTAGTCAGATTCTTATTTAAATATATTTAATTTGTTTTTACTTGTCTTGTTGGTTTTATTACATTTTTAAATCTGTCGCTTCTTTACCGGATACATTTAGAGATACAACAATATAAGACATAATTATCAGAACCATCCGGTCCTCCATGTGTTAAATGGGTCTCTGCTTCAGAACACCTGGACAGAGGAACCGGGTCATCAGGCAGAACTCTGCAGATGTGATTCTGGTCTGTAGGATATCTGGACCTGTCTAAAGGCTGCAGGACTCAGGAACTGGACTCCCCTGGTACCGTTGGGTCTCAGCGTGGTTCTGCTTTCAGTTCCTTCATGAAACCACTGAGATCAGCAGGAGCGGCGGGGCCCGGTGAGAGGACGGCCCGGTGAGAGGACGACCCGGTGAGAGGACGACCCGGTGAGAGGACGACCCGATAAGAGGACGACCCGATAAGAGGACGACCCGGTGAGAGGACGGCCCGGTGAGAGGACGACCCGGTGAGAGGACGACCCGGTGAGAGGACGGCCCGGTGAGAGGACGACCCGGTGAGAGGACGACCCGATAAGAGGACGACCCGATAAGAGGACGACCCGGTGAGAGGACGGCCCGGTGAGAGGACGACCCGGTGAGAGGACGACCCGGTGAGAGGACGACCCGATAAGAGGACGACTCGGTGAGAGGACGACCCGGTGAGAGGACGACCCGGTGAGAGGACGACTCGGTGAGAGGACGACCCGGTGAGAGGACGACCCGGTGAGAGGACGACCCGGTGAGAGGACGACCCGGTGAGAGGACGACCCGGTGAGAGGACGACCCGGTGAGAGGACGACCCGGTGAGATCCGTTCAGGCCAGAACAACAAAGTTTACTTTCACTTTCAACCACGAGACTTTAGCAGGAAAACCTCTGAAGGCAGGTTGTTCCGTTTAACTCTGAATAAAAGCTGCATCAGAACCACCAACCCAGCCAGGAGAACCCAGTGACGGTCCAGTGGACCTCCAGAACCTCTGCTGGGGCTGAAGTGAGGATGAGGAGAGAGGAAGGTGATCTTACCGTGCAGCAGGATCCCAACCAGCAGCAGCAGAACCTTCATCTTCTGGCAGAGAGCAACCAGAACCTCCTCAGAGAACCTTCAGAACCTCTCTGCCAACACTTCAGCGTCTCTTTACCTCCAGGAACCAGCAGCTCTCACAGACACACCCAGGGAGGAGGAGGAGGAGGAGGAGGAGGAGGAAGAGGAGGAGGAGGAGCCCAGTGGCTCTGAACAGCTCAGCTCTCAGCTCCCTGCTAGCAGCCTGTAAATGTTCAGTAGAACCGGATCGTCAGCCTTTAGACTCCGCCCCCTTAAGGCCAGGTGAGTCAGGTCTCCTCTGATTGGATAATCAGTTTGCTGTGAGGTGTCAAAGGTGCTTCCTGCTGTAAACCAGAGAGGAATGTTTTGTTGGATCCAGATCAGTTCTGAGGAAAGGCGAGGCTTCACTTCCTCATAGTTTCACCCAGTGATCCGGTCTGTGGTTTAATGCCTGCCTGTGGGTTTACTGCCCTGCTCAGAGGTCCAGTTTCCTCTGACTACAGCAGAGACCATGGGTAGAACCTCCACTCAGACCAGAACCGTTCTGATCCAGTAGAACCCAGTAACTGCTCCCATGATAAAGAAACAGTCCCGGGGTTCGGGTCTCAGAAACCAAACCAACAGAGAAATAAACCCAGCAGTCAGTGGAGAAACAAACTGGTTCTGTCTGATTAAAGCAGGTATTGGTCACAGAAGGTCAGAGGTCAGCATTAGGAAGGAGGTTCATCCACTTCCTGTTGTCAGACGTAAACATGAAGAAGGAGGCGCAGGCAGCAAGATGGCGGCCAGAGCAGTCAGACATTAATACCAGAGCCATGATCAGCTCCTCCTCTTCCTGAGTCAGTAAAGAGTTAACTCTGCTGACGATGACTTTATTACAGGACGTACAGTCTGGTTGTTACAGCTCCACACGACGCCACCGTGGAACTAAAACACAAACTCAATGAAACAGCAAGACATGAAGTTATATAACATGTAAACAAACCTCACTGGCTGATCCAGGCGTAGAAGAAGAAACGA
This sequence comes from Fundulus diaphanus, assembly GCA_037039145.1. Lineage (NCBI taxonomy): Eukaryota > Metazoa > Chordata > Actinopteri > Cyprinodontiformes > Fundulidae > Fundulus > Fundulus diaphanus. The sequence goes on along the minus strand of CM073131.1, from coordinate 56,374,798 downwards.
GGAAAACAAATAATCCTCTGACTTCCTCCTCCTGAACGCAGCTCCTCTGACTGTAGACCCTCCTGCTCACAGCGGGCCTCTCACACAGAACCACCGCAGAACCACAGCAGAACCACAGCAGAACCAACAAGCCCTAAAATCAGTAGATTTTCAAAATAAGTGTCCAAATGATGCATTGAAATCTGCACAATACAAAGGAAAATACATTAACTAGAACTATGGCAGTAATGTTCTGCTGCTAAACGCTTTGGAAAGAAGACCTAATGTCACCCCTGAAGGGTTGAAGGAACCTGATTTACCAACCCAGAGACTCTGAGGACCACCAGAACCTCCGGAGAACATTTAGTTACAAGCTGCCATCAAAGAGAAGCTAGCTAACTAATTAGCTGCTAGCTACATTGCTAACAATGGCATCTAGAAACACAGGAGGGAACCGTGAGGAGAAGGAACAATGGAAGCTGACGGAGTCAAAAAGTCCCTCAGGAGATGAATGTATGTAACCCTGATTAGATTTATAGCACTCAGAAATACGGGGTTTCCTGAACGCATCGTAGCTCCTGCACGTTACTTTTCGTCTGGTACTGGAATTTCCAGAGTTTGCCTGAAGGCATCACCTGCAGCTCTCGGGAGGTGCATGATGGGAAAACACGGGAGGGAAAGAGGAAAGTTTTCTATTTTTACTTTAAGAATATTCTTTGTAACATACAAAAAGAAAGAACACAAAGAAAAGTGAACAATCGCCAGGGGTTTGTAGAAAAAGATAAAAATAAAGTACAGCATGTATGGAGATTACATAAATATTTGTACTTCAGAGCATAAAGATAAAGTTTTAATAACGTTTTTGTAATTGAGGAGGACAATCCAGAGAAATAAGTTGTTGCTTCCTTTAAAAAGAGAAACATGAGGGTTTAATCATAACACTCATCTTACATTTGTGGATATAAAACTTAGCCAACAGCAGCAAAAGTTTACATAAAAAGAAATGGTCAGAAAGTTCTTTATATTGTGTGATTCCAACTAAAACATCCTTAAAATAAAGTTTAAATTTGTCAAATATTCAGTATGAAGCAACAAATACCTTACCATAGACGCCAAGACCAAAACAGGTGAGAAACAGAGTAAGTGCTGCAGGAAGTACAGGTGGTATGAATTTAATCTAAAATGATTTTACTGGGTAACAGCGGGGAATGATCTTAAAGGAAACCTCTTTGGGAAAGAGGAGACTAGCTGTTCTGCACTTAGAACCTGAAAAAAGAAGTTTCTATGAACACTGGTGAGGGACCTGCAGTCAGAGGTTAACCACCAACCAGGTCCTACCTGCAAGACGTCAGACTCGGTGGTAGGAGAGGTTCAGTCAGAGAGTTTCTGAGCTTTTAGAACCACTCTGGCTGGTTCTGTTTTTAGAGAACATTCTGTCTGTGCCGTGCCAATAACTGCGTCATTAATGCTGCTGTGGAGGCGTCTGCCTGTCAGGACTAGACACCATGATGTTCGCCGTACCAGGAGGGCGGTATGAAAAAAGCCAAAAGGAAATCCATCTGAGTGCCACTTTATCCATTATTTTACTACTTTATCCATTATTTTACTACTTTATCCATTATTTTACTACTTTATTCATTATTTTACTACTTTCTCCATTATTTTACTACTTTATCCACTCAGGTTGTTTTTTCCATTTTGGTCATTTAGATTATTTTTGTGGTATACTTATTTATTTTACAAAATAAGTATACATTTGAAAAAAGGTACATTTGAAGCTAAAGTCATTTTTCACCTGTACTGTATCTAGCCAGCAAAGTGAAATTTTAGTGAAGCTCCCAGAACCGGGCCTCAGGCAGCAGGTCTTCACCATTTCTCTCAAGGTTCTGGTTCTGGTTCCATCCCTGAGTTCTCCTCATTCTGGCCTGTTTCTCTCCCTCTTTATGCTGCATTCACTCCTCCACCAGAGAACATCATTATTATCCATTAATGACATATGATGACATTAAATTGTCTGTAGTTGTTCTGTCACCTGAGCTGTTCTCCTGTCTATTGAAAAAGAACCTGGTGTCCACGGTTAGCAAATAACTACAAACAGTATAACAACGTTTCTAAATTAATCATCAATTAAGACTTAATTATAAAAGGTTCAACACTAGAATGCACTCCAACCCTAAAACCACCCAGAGAGATAATTTTATCCCCTTTGCTGCAACAGTGTCAGCATAGGTGGAAATCCCAGGGGACACAGGGGAGTTTTTGTAATTGAGGAAGACAATGTAGAGAAATAAGTTGTTGCTTCTTTTAAAAAGAGAAACATGAGGGTTTAATCATAACACTTATCTTACATTTGTGGATATAAAACTTGGCCAACAGCAGCAAAAGTTTACATAAAAAGAAATGGTCAGAAAGGTGTCCCCCCCCCCAAAAAGAAAAAACTCCACTGTAGACAACAATTTTTTGCTCAACGAGTGTCCACCTGTCCTTCACTTCCTGTCTGCTTAACGAGCGTCCACCTGTCCTTCACTTCCTGTCTGCTTAACGAGCGTCCACCTGTCCTTCACTTCCTGTCTGCTTAACGAGCGTCCACCTGTCCACTTAACGAGCGTCCACCTGTCCTTCACTTCCTGAAAGAAGCCATGGTCGTGTTGTGGGAGGAGTTTTGTCCTAATATGGACAGCACGTGTCTGAAGGCGGCACATCACCGGGGACCAATCAGAGGGTAATTCATGACATCACTGCCTGCTTCTGATGTTTAGTAATAAAACATCTTAGAGAAATCACGCCTGGACTCTCTGCATTCCTTTAGTTTCATCTCTTTCTGGCTTCCTTGCTGGGAGACAGAAGTTGATCATCGCCTCTGGAACAAACAATGAGAACTTCATCCTCATGTGACATCACTGTGACATCACTGTGACATCACTGATCCCTCATCAGCTCTGACCAGTGGACCTGTCCTCCCTTCACCCATCTTTGTTGTGGATCTAAAGCAGCTCCGTTCAATAATCTGGCTGACCAGCCATGAGTGGAGTCAGGTCCATAGAGCAGCTTCTGTCCCTTGGGTCTTCAGGTTCCTCCTGAAGCTGGACTCGTCCTGCACAGAAGACGGAGAACCGTCAGACACAGAACACAGCAGATAAAACACAAACCAGAGGTAGCCAACAACCAGAACACCTTCATGACCTCAGAACTCTGAGAACTTTGATGTCTTTCCACCAGGAGCTGAGCGCAGCTCCATCGACTATCAGCGCTCTAACCACGGAGAAGTGAAAGATTTACTCCATCTTCCTGGAGCAATGTTGGATATTTCTGCCAAAGTAAAGGCCGGCAGTGGCTCCATAATCATGGGGACCCAGCACTGATGCCTGGCTCCTGACTTTAGGCTCTAAGGCCTTGATTTAAGCCTTTACATCAAAACTGAAGCCTTCAGTTCCACCTGTGAGCCTTAGACCACCGTACAGGTAAGGCTTCCAGCCCAGGTGTTGTCCTTTATTAAGGTCAGTAAAAGCTTTTTCAGGTGATGTGCTTAAAAAGAGTCAGAATGTCATTAGAGGCGGACTAGACCAGCTACCCACCGCTTTCCTTCCTGGGTTTATTTTATGTTATGGCTGTAGAATGACCAGAAACATTTACTAACCAGTAAGAACCAGCCTCATAAAACCAACATCTGGTCTACGGTTTATGGACCAGATGTTAGATCCAGTAGGACCGACCATTAACAACCAGAGACAAAGATGGAAATGATGCAGACACCAGGTGAGGACATAACTCATGTGCTAATGGGTCAGTAACATCCCCAGAACTGGTTCTGGTTCTGGTTAACCATAACAGGACTCAGCCCCTAACAAACCTCTGACTGTGAGCAGAACCGTGGTCCAGATCAGCAGCTGTCCTTTCCTCCAGACTCCACATCTGTATCTCTCGGTGTTTGTGGGCCGGCTCAGAGTCAGACTGAGGTCTCCTGTTTTCAGCAGCTCTCCGTTCATCTTGCTTCTGCTTCTGTGGTTCTGGTCCGGTTCATAGTGCCGATTACAACCATTTTTGTAAACAAGAACCTTTTTCACGGGTCCAGGTTCATAGCGCCACCACACGACTTTGGCTTGTTGAAGAAGTTCAGGCGGTACTTTGAACGGCAGCAGGACAGACTCCGCCCCCTCCTTCACCTCCACCTGTCCGTCTGAGAGGAGAGCAGAGAGGAAGATGAGCCGTGAAGACAACGTCATCATCACTTTACTGTGTCCTCTTAGGGAAATTATCCATACAGGAAGACAGGGAGACATGGACAATACCCACGCACACAGAAACCACCAGGTAATGAGGTTAGAAACAATAAAATCAGTTACATCCATGAACAGTTATTAGTTAAAACAGACAGAACAACAAATCAAGGCCGATAACCTTTAAGATGTATCTGACCAATGGCCTGACTGGTAAAATGTTTGTTCTTGATTCAGAACGTCTGAATCTCCTCCCTGATGGACGCAGCTTGAATTCACTATGAAGGAGGTGATGTGAAGAATGAATTATGTGTTCTGCCTTTTGTAGGACTCTTTTTAAAACTTTTATTCTAAATTTGGTAATCTGACTCCTATAATTTTGCCAACAACTTCTACAATTAGCTTAATCCTGTTCTTGTCTCCAGCTGATAGACGCCAAACCATGTGATAGAAGTCAAAGTCAGGACAGAATCAATCAGTTATAGAAAATGGTCATCAGCTTTTTACACACGCCACACTTATTTAATTTACTTAGGAAGCGGAACCAATGCAGTAAAATGTTTGCACTTAAAAATGGAACAACTCATTTTTATCATCTTATTTCAAGTGCAGTATATCAAATTATCTTATTTTAGGGGTCAAATCAAGGACAAATACACTCGTTACTTATTTGTAGTTATGTTTTGCTGTGTAGAAGTGGATGGATGAGAAGATTTCACATATTCTGGTTTAAGAGTGTAGTTCTCTGAATGCTGTTTCCACTTTATGATTTTTTTTACTTTAACACTAAACATGACAAATGTCTGAGCTGTTTTTGGCTCAGCTACGGTTTTCTTTGGGGGCTCGTCCGGGATCCTTCGCCTGATTTTGCACCTTAGCTAAGAATGAGCGGAGCAGCATAAAACCTTTAAAACTTAGTCATCCTGTTAATTATTTCTGTTCATTTGACATTTAACAGAATAATAAATAAACATTCCTCTGTATTCTGTTGTGATATCTAATATTAAACACATATCATGCTGTCATACTCTTATTATAGCCCATTTTCACAGGAGACGTGTTTCTCTTTGAACAGTTTCTTTTGTTCTGGCCAGAATCAGTCAGAACCAACCAGAACCAATCACCGTGTTGGAATAGACAACATCTAGATTGAACCACTGACCTCTGACATGAAGCTGAACCTGTTTCTTCATCAGGACATCTCCTTCCGTGCTGTAGACGGTGCAGGTGTAGATGTCCCTATCCTCATATGTGGGATGTTTCAGAGTTAGACTGAGGTCCCCAGTTTGTAAAAAGTCTTTGTTCATCTCAGTTCTGCTCTTGTAAATCTTTTCCTGCTGTGAAAGCGGGTCAGAACTGCCCTGCAGCTTGTGGACCGTCCAGTTCTCACTGTTCTTCCACTCGACTGTAGAAGCACGCAGCTGAACCGTGGTCTGACAGGGTAGCAGGACTGCATCCACCCCTGAATCCACCTCCACCTGCTGGACTGAGAGGACAACAGAGACGAAAACAACCTTCAGATGATCCAGAACGGGCAGGTGTAGTGGATTAATATCTTACAATGAATATTGTAGTGGATTAGTATCTTACAATGAATATTGTAGTGGATTAATATCTTACAATGAATATATTCTCATCACAATGGTTAAAGGGTGTTCTGTAACATATACCTAAGAAAGAATGTGTGTGTGTCACTCCAGAGGTCAAGATAAGAGGTAGAGGGTCAATGCAAACAAACTGAGGCAGTGGACAAGACATCTGGACCAAAGAGCAAGCCATTTGCAATGTAAACAGAACATGTATGGTCCAAAGGGCTGCAATGTACACAGAAAGTGCATGGTCCATGTTTGGAAGGGGTAATGATGTGTAACCATTTCGGAAATGGGTAGTGATGTGTAACCATGTTTTTAAAAACACGCACCCTAGGGAAATTTCCACCGGTACATAATAGGATAACAGAGATATCCGTGGAAAAGTATCTGAAAATACGTAATAAATAGGAGGGGCTCGGGGAGGAGCCCCAAGACCCAGGGAATGTATATAAGCAGACCACTTTCTTTGCTTTGTTAGATGTTGACTGGTTAACATCTCATGTGTGGTTGACTTGTATTATTGCAATAAACCATACTGGACCGAGACCCAGCAGCCTCTGCTTATTTTTGACCACTGTTGGAGATTTTTCAACTGCCTTATCAAGAACTTAGAATTTTTGAAAGACTTAGCACAAATTACTACGTCGTCCGGAGGACATCCACGACACAGGTCATGGTGTGAGCTGGTAGGAGAGGTCGTACATCTCCAGTTTTATCTGCTCTTTATTTACTCCTATATGGCAGTATTTCAATAAAACATTCTGTCAGACTGCAGGTTTACTGCTGGCCTGATGTTGGCCGGGCTGCTGCACCGTAAACGCTGATGTTGGTCAGGGTTAGGTCACCATGGACTGGTTTAACAGATAGATGGGATGGGATCCAATACGATAACATTTAGTGTAGAAATAAAACGATGGAGCCTAAAGCCCTGATGGTGGCCACCAGTAACCCGGGCCAGGACTGGGAAAGATGTCTATGGGGATAAAGGACAAGTCCAACCTTTAAAGGCTGAGACACTTGGCCCAGTTGTCTCAGAATGTAAGAACAGATTACTGGATCAATGTGAGCTTCTGTGCTTTCTGTGTCTCTGCTCTGTCTTCTGTAACCCCCAGTGGGTCGAGGCAGATGAGCGTTCACACTGAGCCTGGTTCTGGTTCTGCTGGAGGTTCTCCTCCCTGTTAAAGGGGAGTTTTCCTCTCCACTGTCGCTTCATGCTTGCTCAGTATGAGGGATTGCTGCAAAGCCATGTACAATGCAGACGACTCTCCCTGTGGCTCTACGCTTCTCCAGGAGTGAATGCTGCTTGTCGGGACTTTGAAGCAATCAACTGGTTTCCTTATATAGGAACATTTTTGACCAATCTGTATAATCTGATTAATTTGACTTTGTAAAGTGCCTTGAGATGACATGTTTCATGAATCAGCGCTATATAAATAAAACTGAATTGAATTACGTCCCAGAATCCAGGTCTGTGGATTCTGGGCTCCTACAGAGTATCAGGACCGGCCCAGTTCTGCTATCTGACATCAGTACCTCACAGTGATGGTATCACCACAGTAATCCTACGGGTTTTATGGGTTATGGTCAACTGGTAACGGGTTAAATGTGACGTCACCATGAGAACCTGGGGGGTCATGAGGGTCAGAGGAGAAGAAGAAGGTCCTGACGGTTCAACAGCACCACAGACAAGTAGAGGACACCATGGTGGAGGTGAACCTTCTAATGAACCTCTATGACTCAGCTGATTGGAGGAAACGCCTGACCTTTGACCTGGAGCCGGACCTGCTTCTTCATCAGAACCCGTCTCCTCCTGCTGTAGACCCAGCAGGTGTAGGTGTCTGAGTCGGCCTGTGTGGGGTGTTCCAGGACCAGGCTGAGGTCGCCGGTTCTTAGCTGCTCATTGTTCATCTTGGTTCTGTTCCTGTAGAACCTGATCTGTTTCTCTGGTCTGCTATGGTGGTCCCGGTCCACTATGTGGACCTTATTGCCGTGGCTGTCGGTCCACTCCACCGTGACGTCGCCCAGGGGCTGAACTGTGGAGTGACAGGGCAGCAGGACATACTTCACCCCCGAGTTCTCCTCAACCTTCACTGTGGGACCTGGGAGGAGGAGAAGAAGATCAGCTCCACCAGAACCAAAGGTCTACCGTAGAAATATCACCGTGATCCGGAACGGATCATCTGCATGAACAGCAAACCCATGGGGGCTGAAGAAGGTCTTCTGGAGCATCCAGGAGATGAAGGTACCGGTTCTTAACCCTTGGCTGCTGACAGCGGGTCCAAACCCGGCAGGTCACCACAGAACACCAGTCTCAGCTCTACAGACTCACCTGTCGGGAAGTTGTGCCGGAAGTAACCGAAGATGCCCCCAGAAGCCACCAGAACCAGGACGACCAGGGCACACAGCAGGACTCGGGCCCAGGCTGGAAATGGTTCTGTGGAAAGCATGGAGAACATCTTCATCGTTGATGTCTCAGCTCACCGTCAGCTGGTTGGTTCTGTCACTCACCTTCCACCTCCAACTGAACCCGTATCAGAACCACTCCGTCTCGGCTGCAGGTGTAGTTTCCGGCGTCGGACGGCTGCAGCCGGGTCACATTCAGGCTCAGGTCTCCAGTTTCCAGAGCGTCGGCTCTCATGGAGGTTCTGCTCCTATAGAGCCGGTTCTGCCCCATCAGTTCGTCTCCTTCAGGTCCGCGCTGGTGAACAGTTGAAGGACTGAGATCGGACCGGCTCCACACCACGGTGGCGTTCTTCAGGTCCACAGAGGACAACTTACAGGGCAGCAGAACAAACGGGTCCCCCTCGAGCACCTGTAGAGCCGCGACCCACGGGGGCCCTGAGAGGACAGAGACGACCGTCATGGAAAGATGACAGAGACCCGACATCCGAACAGTGTGAGCAGAACCAGCAGGCCGGTTCTGAACGATCCGTCATTAAGCCGTCCTGCTCCAGATGACGACTACAGAAAATCATCTATAATAAACCTCAACATCACTTTGCTTTAAGGTTCTTTTATCTGCAGCTAGAGATGATAAAGGTTCTGATGAAGGTTCTGACGAGGCGGCCTCTAGGTCTTCCTGTCTCATTCGTTAAGGCCCGCGTCACCCGGTTTGTAGATTTGGCAGCAAAGGAAGAAAAAAATTATCTGAGACAAAACACTTGAAATATTAATATATTTATTAAAATTGGAATTCCAAGGGGAGACACACTCAGAACTTTATCATAAATCCCCCATGTAGTAAAACATGGAGTCCGCCTCCCGTGTTGTGTTAGCGCGTGTCTGCCAGGCACGCATCTGCTAATAGCCCCGCCCCTTAGTGAGTGAGTTAGTGACGGGGGGGGGGGGGGGTCCATACACTCATTTTCATCTGTGCTCGTCTCCCCACAAACAAAACAGATCCGCATTACAGTGTCAACTAAGGAGTTGGCCTTTCAATTTACCAGATGTTTCTAGGACTCTACCAAGATAACCATTGAAGAACAATGTAAAGCTTTTAAACCATTAACCTTTGTGAAGTTTACCAACCATAAAACATCATGTGACTCTTACTTGACTGGTGTCCCATCAGAAGGTTAAATTAATTTATAGGCTGTTAGTGACCCTGCAGACCCCCATCAGACACCAGGCCACAAAGTTCACAATAGTAACTATAAGTTAGGAAACTCACTGCTTAAGGAAAAATGCATGATTAATACAAAACTGATTATATATACAGTTCTGATGAAGGTTCTGGTGAAGGTTCTGGCTATCTGTCCTCATAGAACCGGTTCCTTTGCTCTGGCTTATTAGCGTGTTTCTGTTAGCAGGAGGCGACCCGTCTCTGAGGGTCCAGTTCATGTTCCAGTTATCCTCATCAGTTCAGACCAGAACCCTGTTAGAACTTATTTCGGAACCAGTACCCCAACAGAAACGATAAGTTTCAATGTTTCTGGTTTCTCTGTCTTTTTGTCACAGAGTTCTGTTGGTGGAACCACAAAGAGGTTCTGTCAGCAGCCTGGTTCTCGGTCCATCTGGTTATTACTGAGACCAGAACCACTTTAGTTTTACCTGAAGTTCTGCTGAGACCAGAACCACAAAGTTATTTGGAACAGAAACAAGCCCAGAAAACCCAGACAGTAAAATAATAAATAGAGACGACACGCATCGTCAGGTTTGGTCGGACCAAGGAGACCCAGATGTTGCTGGATCCCAGAGGTTCTGGTTCGGTCCAGTTAACCGGCAGGAAGGTCCAACAGCGCCACGGTTTACTAAAACTAAACAGGTTCATCAGTGAGGAACACCAGAAATATTAAGCTGAACATCAGCTGCATAGCAGTGATGAGAACAGTCTGATGATCTGGTCTAGGGGGAAATAGAGAAGAAACAGAAAATAGAAAATAAATAGAAAATCAGTAGAAACTGGCCGTGGCTGAGCCCTGTGGTACCAACAGGACGGGTTCTAAGAGTCTGAAATGATCCGGTTCACCAAACCCTGACAGACCTTGCAGAGGGTCAGGAGCTGAGCTGTTCCCGCTCATCAGAACCAGGACCAACGGTATCAGCGTTACAGAACCGCTGCTGTGTGGCTAGAACCTTTGACCCGGTTCTGTAGAGAGGAGCTGATAGAAGCCAGGCTGAAACTGATCAGACGTCTCACGAGCCGTTCTGCCTCTACCAGCTTTGCCAGAAACTGGCCTGGACCCGCAGAACACCCAGGAAAGGAGGAAGGGGCGGGGCTTGAATGATCAGAACCCAGAACCCAGAGCTGGTTCTGACTTCATCTGAGGCATTTCCCCCAACAGAGAGACTAACATACCTGAAATAATACCATAATGAACCGTGTCTATGGGAAACTGGTTTAATGTGAACACATGAAGCTACATCAGAACCTGGACTGCATCAGAACCACCAACCCAGCCAGGAGAACCAGGTCAGACCTGCTGCTCCGTGTGTTAAATGGGTCTCTGCTTCAGAACACCTGGACAGAGGAACCGGGTCATCAGGCAGAACTCTGCAGATGTGATTCTGGTCTGTAGGATGAATGGACCCGTCTAAAGGCTGCAGGACTCAGTCCCTCAGGAACTGGACTGGTAAGAGGACGACCCGGTGAGAGGACAGCCCGGTGAGAGGACGGCCCGGTGAGAGGACGACCCGGTGAGAGGACAGCCCGGTAAGAGGACGACCCGGTGAGAGGACGACCCGGTGAGAGGACGGCCCGGTGAGAGGACAGCCCGGTGAGAGGACAGCCCGGTAAGAGGACGACCCGGTGAGAGGACAGCCCGGTAAGAGGACGACCCGGTGAGAGGACGGCCCGGTGAGAGGACGACCCGGTGAGAGGACGGCCCGGTGAGAGGACAGCCCGGTAAGAGGACGACCCGGTGAGAGGACAGCCCGGTAAGAGGACGACCCGGTGAGAGGACGACCCGGTAAAAAGACGACCCGGTAAAAAGACGACCCGGTGAGAGGACGGCCCGGTGAGAGGACGACCCGGTGAGAGGACGACCCGGTGAGAGGACGGCCCGGTGAGAGGACGACCCGGTGAGAGGACAGCCCGGTAAGAGGACGACCCGGTGAGAGGACGACCCGGTGAGAGGACGGCCCGGTGAGAGGACAGCCCGGTAAGAGGACGACCCGGTGAGAGGACGGCCCGGTGAGAGGACGACCCGGTGAGAGGACAGCCCGGTAAGAGGACGACCCGGTAAGAGGACGACCCGGTGAGAGGACGGCCCGGTGAGAGGACGGCCCGGTGAGAGGACGGCCCGGTGAGAGGACGGCCCGGTGAGAGGACAGCCCGGTAAGAGGACGACCCGGTGAGAGGACGGCCCGGTGAGAGGACGGCCCGGTGAGAGGACAGCCCGGTAAGAGGACGACCCGGTAAGAGGACGACCCGGTGAGAGGACGACCCGGTGAGAGGACGGCCCGGTGAGAGGACGGCCCGGTGAGAGGACGGCCCGGTGAGAGGACGACCCGGTGAGAGGACGACCCGATAAGAGGACGACCCGGTGAGAGGACGACCCGGTAAGAGGACGACCCGATAAGAGGACGACCCAGTGAGAGGACGGCCCGGTGAGAGGACAGCCCGGTGAGAGGACAGCCCGGTAAGAGGACGACCCGGTGAGAGGACAGCCCGGTAAGAGGACGACCCGGTGAGAGGACGGCCCGGTGAGAGGACGACCCGGTGAGAGGACGGCCCGGTGAGAGGACAGCCCGGTAAGAGGACGACCCGGTGAGAGGACAGCCCGGTAAGAGGACGACCCGGTGAGAGGACGACCCGGTAAAAAGACGACCCGGTAAAAAGACGACCCGGTGAGAGGACGGCCCGGTGAGAGGACGACCCGGTGAGAGGACGACCCGGTGAGAGGACGGCCCGGTGAGAGGACGACCCGGTGAGAGGACAGCCCGGTGAGAGGACGGCCCGGTGAGAGGACGACCCGGTGAGAGGACGACCCGATAAGAGGACGACCCGGTGAGAGGACGACCCGGTAAGAGGACGACCCGATAAGAGGACGACCCGGTGAGAGGACGGCCCGGTGAGAGGACAGCCCGGTGAGAGGACAGCCCGGTAAGAGGACGACCCGGTGAGAGGACAGCCCGGTAAGAGGACGACCCGGTGAGAGGACGGCCCGGTGAGAGGACGACCCGGTGAGAGGACGGCCCGGTGAGAGGACAGCCCGGTAAGAGGACGACCCGGTGAGAGGACAGCCCGGTAAGAGGACGACCCGGTGAGAGGACGACCCGGTGAGAGGACGACCCGGTAAGAGGACGACCCGATAAGAGGACGACCCAGTGAGAGGACGACCCGGTAAGAGGACGACCCGGTGAGAGGACGACCCGGTGAGAGGACGACCCGGTGAGAGGACGACCCGGTAAGAGGACGACCCGGTGAGAGGACGACCCGATAAGAGGACGACCCGGTGAGAGGACGACCCGATAAGAGGACGACCCGGTAAGAGGACGACCCGATAAGAGGACGACCCGATAAGAGGACGACCCGGTGAGATCCGTTCAGGCCAGAACAACAAAGTTTACTTTCACTTTCAACCACGAGACTTTAGCAGGAAAACCTCTGAAGGCAGGTTGTTCCGTTTAACTCTGAATAAAAACTGCATCAGAACCACCAACCCAGCCAGGAGAGCCCAGTGACGGTCCAGTGGACCTCCAGAACCTCTGCTGGGGCTGAAGTGAGGATGAGGAGAGAGGAAGGTGATCTTACCGTGCAGCAGGATCCCAACCAGCAGCAGCAGAACCTTCATCTTCTGGCAGGGAGCAACCAGAACCTCCTCAGAGAACCTTCAGAACCTCTCTGCCAACACTTCAGCGTCTCTTCACCTCCAGGAAGCAGCAGCTCTCACAGACACACCCAGGGAGGAGGAAGAGGAGGAGGAGGAGCCCAGTGGCTCTGAAAAGCTCAGCTCTCAGCTAGCAGCCTGTAAATGTTCAGTATAACCAGTTCGTCAGCCTTTAGACTCCGCCCCTTTAGTCCAGGTGAGTCAGGTCTCCTCTGATTGGATAATCAGTTTGCTCTGAGGTTTCAGGTCAAAGGTGCTTCCTGCTGTAAACCGGAGAGGAAGGGCTTGTCAACAGAAACCTGCAGTTAGCAGCAGAACACAGCAGAACCGGCTGGTACCGACCAGAACTCAGACCCACTAGGCCTTACAGAACTTCTCAGCTTTCATGAACAGAACTTTATTCTCCTTTAAACCCAGTAATAAGGTTTGGCTCTGAGAGGATCCAGTAGAAAGGTTCTGCTTTGACCAGTTTTTCCATCTGTGCAGCTGCTGTTAGCTCCTAACTGTAAGGTGCAGATTCTCAGTCATCCAGGTCAGGATCATTCCAGAAGAGTTAAAAAACAAAACAACTGGACTAACTTAGAAAAAAGTTAAAAAACAAAACAACTAGACTTTACTATCAGGAAGTCCACAAAATGCAGTTTGAAGTCTTCAGCTGATCCAAAATGCTGCAGCAAGAGTTCTGATGAAAATCAACAAGAGGGATCATATTTCTCCAGTTTTAGCTTCCCTTCATCGGCTTCCTGTTAAATCAAGAATAGAATTTAAAATTCTTCTTCTAACGTATAAAGCCCTTAATAATCAAGCTCCATCATATATCAGAGCTCTGATCACTCCGTATGTTCCTAACAGAGCACTTCGCTCTCAGACTGCAGGTCTGCTGGTGGTTCCTAGAGTCTCTAAAAGTAGAATGGGAGGCAGATCCTTTAGCTATCAGGCTCCTCTCCTGTGGAACCAACTCCCAGTTTTGGTCCGTGAGGCAGACACCCTATCTACTTTTAAGACTAATCTTAAAACTTCCCTTTTTGACAAAGCTTCTAGTCAGAGAGGCTCATGTTACCCTGAGCTACCTCTATAGTTATGCTGCTATAGGCTTAGGCTGCTGGAGGACATCAGGGTCTATTTCTCTCACTCTATCGAGTTCTACTGTTCTCTAGTTTACATTGTTTGTTGTCATTTCAGCTTTTAACTTTCTGTTGTCTCTCTTTTTTCTTCATAGTAGGTACACCTGGTCTGACGTTCTGTTAACTGAGACATCATCCAGGGAAGACAGATCACCACTATTACCATCTAATATAGAACAGATTACTGGATCAATGTGAGCTTCTGTGCTTTTTTGTCTGTCTTGTTGTGTCTCTGCTCTGTCTTCTCTAACCCCCAGTGGGTCGAGGCAGATGACCGTTCATACTGAGCCCGGTTCTGCTGGAGGTTTTCCTCCCTGTTAATGGGGAGTTTTTCTTCCCACTGTCGCTTCATGCTTGCTCAGTATGAGGGATTGCTGCAAAGCCATGGACAATGCAGACGACTCTCCCTGTGGCTCTACGCTTCTCCAGGAGTGAATGCTGCTTGTCGGGACTTTGATGCAATCAACTGGTTTCCTTATATAGGAACATTTTTGACCAATCTGTATAATCTGATTGATTTTGATTTTGTAAAGTGCCTCGAGATGACATGTTTCATGAATTGGCGCTATATAAATAAAATTGAATTGACTAACTTAGAAAAAAGTTAAAAAACAAAACAACTGGACTAACTTCAAACTTCAGAAAAATGTCCAGTTGTTTTTGGTTTCAGACTCTTATGTCCGTATTAGTGGACGACACTGTGAGCCTTCAGTACCGTAATGCTGCGTCAGCTAAACCTCAGTTATGCGGTGAAATCCACCCTGCAGCGACCGATTCCTTCCATGTTTCCAAAAATGTCTGTCACACATGTAAAAACTGAAGCTAACTAAATAAAAGGTGTTAAACCTCCTCCATCCTTCTTTATGTCAGGTTAAGCTCAGACTAGCTTGGGTTCTAAAGACCTCTGAAGCTAACGAGTATTACCCTGCTCAGAGTTCTTAGAGACCTTTTAGCTGGATAAGGTCTGACGCCTGAGTAACATCTGATGATGTGGAGCTCGCCGTCTGAGCGGACGCATCACGCCGTACCACCAAACCTGATTATCAACGGTTCTTTTATCGTTTCTCTCAGGCTTTATTTTATGATCCAGCACCTTTATAACTCTACTGAGCGTACAGCTTTAGAGACGGGCCTCAACAGCAGCTCCACCGAGCCCATTGTGGGAGGAATTATAACAATAACTGACTTCCTGGACTTTTGAATAAGGAAATGTTCACTACAGCTCATCGAGACATTTCACGGTAGGTGAATTAGTAAAATAAAGGAAAATATTAACTTTTTCCTATTAAGCTTATGAAAACTCTGTTTGAGCACTACTAAAATGTCTTAACATTCCAATGTAAATCTTACTTGTATTTTTGTTTAAAGAAACTGAAAATAAAAAATAAAAAAAATAAAAACTCAAATAAATCTCATGTATTTTCCTCTGGAACTTTTTCCTTTCTAATGTTGTTCATGTTCAGAACTTTGAATCGTCTTGTTACTGAAATGAGCTACAGATAAACTCGCCTTGCCTTAAAAGACGCAGGAAGAGGGAGGATATTAAAGGTTTTTAGTTTCCGTCTGATGGCAACAACCCAGACCAGCAAATTATGGGATGGTTCAGAAAAAACATGACTGGAGACGGGACAGAGCCCAGAGGTCCAGGAAGTTCTGAAAGAACTTCAGGAAGCCTGGAGAACTCAAACCAGACCACTTTAAACAATCACTGGACAGAAAATCATGGATGAACTTGTGAGCAGAGAGAAACGTTAGAAACATCCAGAACCACGAAGACACACCAACCAGGAAGTAATGATTCAGCAGAAAACTGATTGATGCAGCAAAAAGTTTTATTTAAAAAATAACTACAGAAATATGAGTTCACCAATATTTCCAGGATCACATTAAATTCATCAGGATAAGACAAGAAACGCCAATAAAGGTAATAAAACAGATTAAAGAGATGATGTCACAGATGTCCAAGAACCTTAACTAGGTTTAAACTGAACTACTGAACAAAGAACCAGTGGAAAATTCAGGTAAACCACTGGACCATTCAGGTGAGTCGCTGGACCATTCAGGTGAGTCGCTGGACCATTCAGGTGAGTCGCTGGACCATTCAGGTGAGCCGCTGGACCCTTCAGGTGAGTCGCTGGATTCTTCAGGTGAGCCGCTGGACCCTTCAGGTGAGCCGCTGGACCCTTCAGGTGAGTCGCTGGACTCTTCAGGTGAGTCACTGGGTCCTTCAGCTGAACCACTGGGTCCTTCAGCTGAACCACTGGGTCCTTCAGCTGAACCACTGGGTCCTTCAGCTGAACCACTGGGTCCTTCAGCTGAACCACTGGGTCCTTCAGCTGAACCACTGGGTCCTTCAGCTGAACCACTGGGTCCTTCAGCTGAACCACTGGGTCCTTCAGCTGAACCACTGGGTCCTTCAGCTGAACCACTGGGTCCTTCAGGTGAACCACTGGTTCCAGCTGATCCCTGATCAGAGTTTGATGACTGGGTCCAGGAGCGGCTGTTGCTGCATCTCTCTGAGCTGGAGACAGGGTTGGTGCCGACCTCTTTCTGTTCCTCAGCATTTCTATCCACTTGTGGCTGCGCCTGTGATTGGCTCGGATCAGCGCCGTGGGGAACATCTCCCCACATTTCTCACACTGGTACCCGAAGTGAACCTGCTGGTGATGTTTCAGGGATTTCTTATGATTAAAGTCGGCGCCACACTCGCCACATATGTACGGTTTCACATCCATGTGACTCGACACATGGGACACCAGAGATGCTTTGGTTGTGAAACGGTTCCCACACTGCGAACACCAGAAGGGTTTCTCTCCAGTGTGCACTCGTCGGTGTGTTTCCAGAGCACCCCGAATTGTAAATCCTTTCCCACACAGATCACACTTGTACGGTCTTTCTCCTGTGTGCATCCGTTTGTGTACCGTTACTGAGCTCGACTCGCTGAAATGTTTCCCACACACATCACACTTGAAAGGTTTTTCCCCCGTGTGAACCCTCATGTGTTTCTTTAAGGAACTGGACACAGAGAAGGAGGCGCCACAGTCTACACAACTGTAGGGTTTCTCTCCGGTGTGAATACGCTGATGGAGTTTCAAAGAGTTGATCACTTTGAACGAAGCGCCACAGTCACCACAGGTGTGGGGTCTCTCTTTACTGTGAACGACCTGGTGGGCCTTGAGCCTCTGAGCTGATTTGAAGGTTTTAGGACAGAGTGGACAGGAGAGGTGCCTGGATCCAGGGTTCCCTTTATGCTTCTGTTGAACAGAAAACAAGGAAATTATATCAAACTTATCAAGAACAACAAGAGGAGAAAGTGGAACATAGTTGTCCCAACATCTAACACCTAGATCACTAAGAGGAGCCTGCAGGGGTCACAGGTCAGGCTGCTTTGTTAACACGGTTCTGCTGGGTCATCTGTTCCAGAACCAGGCGGTTCTGTTGGAACATCCAGGATCCTCGCTCTCAGGACCCTGGGACACAGACTGAGGCGCATTCTTTACGAGAGAAAGCATCCTGCAGCTGGTGATTTGGAAATTAAATAATTTCCCAAGTTTATTCTCCATTAAGGTGAGCTAAAGTTGGTCAAAACATGTTAAGAAAATATATTTTCTTTAGCTTTTAGGATGGAAACATTAGCTAACATTTAATTGTGTTCATTAAAAGCCACAGAGAGTTTGTGTGTTTGGTCTGTAATAAAGAAAAGAATAGCTACATTAAAAAATGTTTCACCATCAGCTTTATAACATTAACAACTTTTATCACTTAAAGTCTAAGCTTAACTCTTGGACTGAAAAAAAATCCTGAAAACCGTTGAATAACTTCCAGAACAAGGTAAACTTTGAATATTCATGTGTCAAAAGTGTTCAAATTAAGTTTAAATATGAAATAAAGCGCATTTTATACACCGATTTTGGTATTCCGTGTTTGAGTGCTGCCTCCGTTTACGATCGGCCATTTCCGATGAGTGACGTCAGTTCAAGAACACCGAGAATGCGCGCAGCGAACTTGCATAGAAACACACATTGTTTACGTTGTACAACCGGTACGGTGAACAAGGATATATGGATGTTTTCCAGTATCTTCTGTCACACACCAAATCTGCTGATCCACGTCTACTTTGAGGAAGTGCTTTTAAAAAAAAAAAAAAAAAAAAAAAATTAAAAAAAAATCGCCGAACTAAGTCCACAATAAAATGCCTTCTAGGTGCGTAGTTGGTGGCTGTAGTGTCGCTTATAGACCAGTTCACTGCTATTGGTTTCATCCGGGTTTTTCGCGCATGCGCGCCGGACTGGAAGGAAACTGGCGAGTTCTCCACGTATTTTTCTTCTTTAGATAACGTATCACAAGATCGTTTTAAGAGTAAGTTGATGGTTGATGGTATCAGATTGCCAGATCCACACAGCAAAAGCCTGAAGGGACGGAGCGAGTCTGTGAAATGCTGCCAAGGGTTCCGTACCTCGACATAGCTAGTAGTATAGCTGCCTTATAAACACGCAGGCCAGTACAGACGAGAGAGCATGAAAGCTATGAAACCACTGGAAGGCTACAATTATTTTATATCGGCTTCAGCAACCCCCGCGACCCCATGAGGGATTAAGCGGGTCAGAAAATGGATGGATGGACGTTCAGGCATGTTTGTTTAACATCAGAAAGCGGAGACACAGCAGACACACAGCGCTTCAGCAGAGAGGACGACCGCCCGGTAGGTTAAAAAAAACATTGTTCACTAAGGATTATTTTGGTGTTTTTTTCCTATTAATCCTTTTCACAGACTCATGCCAGAGGGTTTGCATACATTGTACATGTACGTATATAAAGAAAATCGCCGTAGTTAGTGGCTGTAGCGCAGACCGCGGTGAAGTTGGCTTGACATTGGACATTCAAGCTCCGCGGAGTCAGCGTGATCGAGCTCACGGTTGATCCGGTTGAAGGACTCTGATTTCGGCCAGCGTCTCTCAGCTGCTCCCTTCTCCCATACGCGGTGGGACCGTCAACAAATCTGATTTGATTTTTGTTTCTCAAGAGTGTTCCGCTGACTCCGCGGAGCTTGAATGTCCATGTCAAACCAACTTCACCGCGGTCTAGTGCAGGCCAGAAAGTAGCGCTACATACTTGGCCGAAGGATCAAAAGGTCCGAAAGAAATGGGATAAATTCATAAAAGAAACGCGAAAGGACTGGATTGCCGGCAGTGAAAAAAGTGTTTTATGCAATTCACACTTCACGAGCGAGGATTGTGAGGGCTACTTACAATGGAGCATGGGCTCTGTGTCTTGGGCAGCGTTAGATATAGTCTCCTCAGGTTCACCTTGTTCAAACTCCGTTTCTTCGTATATATATTCGGTATCGGAGTCGCCGATGCTTGAGGTGGAGTTTGTAGATGTATCAGACATTTTTTTTATTATTTATTTGTACGTAGAGTACGAGTTATTAATTAAATTTAATAAATCGGTAGCGAAAGTGGTAGTGTTAGCGGCCGGATGCACGGTACTAGTTCTGTTTGTGACGTCACATTCCGAAACAACCCGATTGAAAAATGTTCGGGCACTTTCGCTTATACAGCAAGTTTTATCGAAATTACTTCCAAACGGCGCACATAATTCACATATAATATACATTTCTGTACTATGATGACTATTTGAATGCATCTGGCAAAAAATACATTAAGTCCAAGAGTTAGACTTTAAACGTTTAGTATTGATGGGGTTTTGGCTAGGTGGGTGTAAAGCCTATTCCTCCACGGACCAGCCCAGGCATTAGGGAACAAGAGGGAACCTCCACGGACCAGCCCAGGCATTAGGGAACAAGAGGGAACCTCCACGGACCAGCCCAGGCATTAGGGAACAAGAGGGAACCTCCACGGACCAGCCCAGGCATTAGGGAACAAGAGGGAACCTCCACGGACCAGCCCAGGCATTAGGGAACAAGAGGGAACCTCCACGGACCAGCCCAGGCATTAGGGAACAGGAGGGAACCTCCACGGACCAGCCCAGGCATTAGGGAACAAGAGGGAACCTCCACGGACCAGCCCAGGCATTAGGGAACAGGAGGGAACCTCCACGGACCAGCCCAGGCATTAGGGAACAGGAGGGAACCTCCACGGACCAGCCCAGGCATTAGGAGGAGGGCTGGTATTGCTTTGGTAAAACCACCCTGACTTTATAGAAGACTCGGGAAAACGTTCTGTGGACAGAATTGACGCCCACTGTCACCAGCAGCCCTGAAAGCAGTCGCCAAACCAGATCTTGGGATTAAAGGACCAGTTAGATGGTTCTGGTGAAGAAGAAGAGATCCAACATGGGTCACAGTGTGTTGATGGGCCAGAGAGGCTCGTTGAAGGCTTAACCACAGTTTGGTGTGTCGTTAGTGTCCCTCACAGCTCTCCTTACTTTGCTGAGATTATATCATCCACAACGGCCAAAAGACAGCCTAACGATTATCAACACAAACACGGACATTAAACTCAACATGGATGTGGTGCTTTGTGTCATTCTAGAGGTATATTAAGAGCAAAGACTTTAGTCAGACTGACTAAAAATAAAGTAGATGTGTAGATTACACATAAAGTAGATTACAGTTAAATATTGGCAGCTAGCAGCTGTTTAAAAGCACAGATGGACAGTTATGACCGATCTTAGGACTCTGATAAATGCTGTTATTGATATGTTTTTTCTGCTGATGAATTCCTGGGAGAGTTATCAGGAGGTAAGGCAGCTCCAGGAAGGAGTTCATCTGGAGGGGAAACAACTTTTTATAGAGCTGGATTCAGATGTCTGTGATGCTGCTGCTAGAAAAACATGAAGACTATCATGGATGTGTCACTGTTGGTTAATGTGACCAACAGTGACACACCCTGGAAATGATTTTATGTTAGGGACTAATGGTTTTCACAGAGAGACGATGAAGACCACCATCCTGAGGGACCTTATGGATCCTCTGGTCTACTAACATTTCCTCCAGATTACACAAACCTTCCATGTTTAGGTGACGTAAATTATTAAAGATCTGGCTGAGTTTGGTTTATCCTGTAGGTTTGTCCCAGTTTGGGTCAGTTGATGATCAGGTTTGTCGTAGTTGTCGTCTACGTCTTCCTCCACCTCTCTGCTGATATTTAACAATATCTCAGCTGTTCCATATGAAAACTGTGTAAACTGAAGAGGTTTGCTGTGAAAAAGGCTAAACAACTGGATTCAGAGAAGCTACAGAACCAGTTTTCAGCCAAAGACTGCTTCTGTCTGAGTTTAGATAAACTACCAGCCTCACCCCCCCACCCCCCCCACTCCATGAACGACCGACACTTCCTGAACCACTTCTACTGTCGTTCCCACAGACAGACCTGCATCCACCCCCCCCCCCACCCCACCCCTGTCGGCGGTGAAACCCCACCCCCCACCAGGTGGACCCAGCTGGTTTACCCTTCAGGCGACTGATCTATGGACAGGAAGCCCTGACTGTTTATCTGCAGCCGTTATAAAGGAGTTCAGCTTCACTCCCACCCAGAGGCTGAAAACACCCAGACTGTGTCACCAGCAGAGAAACTGTCTGACACATCTGAGCCGTCTCCTTTGGTCGGTGCTATCTAAGTGGGCCAGGCTGCTCCAGGTTAGGCTGACTGCTCCTCTGACACGGCTCATAGCTTAACATGTAGAAAGAGTTTCAACGAGGCGTTCAAGTACCGAGACGACGAGCTGTAAAAGGGAAGACTGAATACGGTTAAAACAGGGGAACTGGACTGTGTTGTGATTTTCTTAGTTATCCGACTTTAACCATTTTAGTTTGTCATTTTAAAAAGGCTGACATTTAAAAGATAATTAACATAATGAAAGTCAAACTTTTAAATTTGATTTAGCCTGTAAAATGTAACAGATAAACCAGTGATGCCTCTCCAGGTTTTCCCGCAGCGCTGTCTTGGCGAGGCGGCCGCCTCGCCAAACTCACGCTACCGCCTCGCCAACATTCCCAAAAAAAAAAAATAAACCACACACACACAAAAAAAAAAAAAAAACTCGATATGCTTGCATGTTTATTTGACGTTAACACGCGTTTTTTTGTTGCTGCTTTCGCGCGTGCATATAGTGAATCGGTCCGCGCAAAGGTTGTAGTCAGAGGTCACCAAAGTTGGTGTTGCTTCGGTGTGTGAGTTTGCTAAAACAATGTCGGACTCTGTAATTTTCTCTGGTCCCCTGCCTGATCTGACCAGTGATGACATGTTTAGCCGCATGTCATAATTCAACCGCTGGTTGTCTAGGTGGTGTCCCGAAAACGACGTGGGCTACATTGATAACTGGCAAACTTTCTGGGGAAAACCTGGTCTGATCCGGAGAGACGGCATTCATCCCACCTTGGACGGTGCAGCTCTTCTTTCTAGGAATCTGGCCGGATTTATTAGTTCTCCTAAATGCTGACAACCCAGGGTCCAGACCAGGAAGCAGAGCCGTAGTTTAACACACCTCTCTGCAGCTTCTGTACTGTTACCCACCCATTATCCTATTGAGACGGTGTCTTTCCCACGGCCAAAACTTAACAGATCAAAAATGGATCTAAAGGGAAAAAATCATAAAAATCTATTAAAAATCCATACGGATCACTTTGAACCAAAAAATAAAAGAATTAAATGTGGTCTATTAAATATAAGGTCTCTCCCTCCAAAGACTTTGTTAGTTAATGAATTGATTTCTGATAATCAGATTGATTTGTTTTGTCTCACAGAAACCTGGCTACAAGAGGACTACGTTAGTATAAATGAGTCAACTCCCTCCAGTTATTCAAATTTCCACATTCCCAGATCTGTGGGAAGAGGAGGAGGAGTGGCAGCCATCTTTCAGTCTGATTTATTAATTAGTCCCAGGCCAATTAATAATTACAGTTCTTTTGAACATTTAACCCTCAGTTTCCCTCATCCAAACTGCAAAGCAATAAAACCTCTTCTGTTTATTGTTTTGTATCGTCCACCAGGCCCTTACACTCAGTTTCTGGATCAGCTGTCAGACTTCTTATCTGATTTGGTGATAAACACTGATAAGGTTATTATAGTGGGTGATTTTAACATCCATGTTGACACAGAATGTGATAACCTTAGTGTAGCCTTTAAAACTATCCTAGACTCAATTGGTTTTGCTCAAAATGTGCATAAGCCAACGCACTCTTGGATCCATACTTTGGACCTTGTGCTGACATATGGCATTGATTGTGAAGAATTAACAGTATTCTCTCACAACCCTGTCCTATCTGATCATTTGTTGATAACATTTGAGTTTAATCTGAGTTCTCCACCCCCAAAAGAGGGTTCCATTATAGTAGATCTTTATCGGATAATGCTGCATCAAAGAGTCTGTCCCCCTTTTAATATCCTCAGTATTGCAGAAATGCCCTGTAGATGGCAGCAATGCTGTTTCTTCCCATTCACAAATCGATACCTTTGCTAACAATGTGACTTCGTCATTGCGTTCTGTATTAGACAATGTAGCTCCCTTGAAAAAGAAGGTGATAATTCACAGGAAGCTGGCTCCTTGGTTTAATTCAGAGCTGCGTTCCTTGAAGCACAATGTTGGGAAATTGGAGAGAAAATGGCGCTCTACACACCAAGAGGAATCCTACTTAATCTGGAGGGACAGTCTATTGTTGTATAACAAGACCCTTTGCAGAGTTAGAGCAGCATATTTTTCATCAGTAATTGAGGAGAACAAAAATAATCCTAGATTTCTCTTCAGTACAGTTGCCAAACTTACCCAGAGCCACAGCTCTGTTGATCCATCCATTCCCTTAGCTCTTAGCAGTAATGATTTTATGGGATTCTTCATAAATAAAATTGATGCCATTAAAAATAAAATAATTGGCATCCTCCCAAACATGATTACCTCGTCCTCAGTAAGTGAGGCAGCATTGGAGGAATCTTTAGAACCTGCGCAGTGTCTGAACTGTTTAGAAGCAGTAGAGCTTTCTGAGCTATCTAAAATTTTAGCTTCATCTAAACCTTCTACCTGTATGTTAGACCCAATCCCAACCAAGTTGTTTAAGGAGGTATTCCCTTTGATCAGTGGTCCTATTTTAGACATGATTAATCTATCCTTAGTAAATGGATATGTACCACAGGCTTTTAAAGTAGCTGTTATTAAACCTTTACTTAAGAAACCTTCTCTTGATCAAGATGAGCTAGTAAACTACAGACCTATATCTAATCTTCTTTTCTTATCTAAAATTCTTGAGAAAGTAGTTGCTAATCAACTATGTGAACATTTACAAAGTAATGACCTACTTGAGGAGTTTCAGTCAGGCTTTAGAGCTCATCATAGCACTGAAACAGCTCTGGTGAAGGTCACTAATGATATTCTCATGGCCTCAGATAATGGACTTGTGTCTATACTTGTCCTGTTAGATCTTAGTGCTGCATTTGATACAGTTGATCACAATATTCTCCTACAAAGACTTGAACATACTGTAGGGATTAAGGGGAAAGCATTAGGCTGGTTTAAATCTTATCTGTCGGACAGATTCCAGTTTGTTCATGTTAATAATAAATCTTCCTCAAACTCTAGGGTCACTTGTGGAGTACCACAGGGTTCAGTCCTTGGACCAATTCTCTTTACTATAGATATGCTTCCGATCGGCAAAATTATCAGACAGCATGGGATTAATTTCCACTGTTATGCTGATGACACTCAGCTATATTTATCCATAAATCCTGATGAATCCAATCAATTACTTCGACTGCAGTCATGTCTTGATGACATCAAAAGCTGGATGACTTTAAATTTTCTGCATCTAAATTCTGACAAGACCGAAGTTGTAATCTTTGGGCCAGAGTCCTCAAAAAATAAACTTCTTAATCAATCACTTAATCTGGATGACATTAACTTGGCCTCTGGTAATAAAGTAAAAAACCTTGGTGTTATTTTTGACCAAGACATGTCATTTAAATCCCATATTAAACAGGTTTCCAGAGTTTCCTTTTTTCACCTCAGGAATATCGCCAAAATTAGAAACATTCTGTCCAGGAGTGATGCTGAAAAACTAGTCCATGCATTTGTTACTTCAAGGCTGGACTATTGTAATTCTTTACTATCAGGAAGTCCACAAAATGCAGTTCAAAGTCTTCAGCTGATCCAAAATGCTGCAGCAAGAGTTCTGATGAAAATCAACAAGAGGGATCATATTTCTCCAATTTTAGCTTCCCTTCATTGGCTTCCTGTTAAATCAAGAATATAATTTAAAATTCTCCTTCTAACGTATAAAGCCCTTAATAATCAAGCTCCATCATATATCAGAGCTCTGATTACCCCGTATGTTCCTAACAGAGCACTTCGCTCTTAGACTGCAGGTCTGCTGGTGGTTCCTAGAGTCTCTAAAAGTAGAATGGGAGGCAGATCCTTTAGCTATCAGGCTCCTCTCCTGTGGAACCAACTCCCAGTTTTGGTCCGTGAAGCAGACACCCCGTCTACTTTTAAGACTAATCTTAAAACCTTCCTTTTTGACAAAGCTTATAACTAGAGTGGCTCATGTTACCCTGAGCTACCTCTATAGTTATGCTGCTATAGGCTTAGGCTGCTGGAGGACATCAGGATCTATTTCTCTTTCTCTGCTGAGTTCTACTGTTCTTCAATTATGCATTATGTGTTGTCATTTCTGCTTTAACATTCTGTTGTCTCTCTTTTTTCTTCATAGTAGGTACACCTGGTCTGACGTTCTGTTGACTGTGAAATCATCCAGGGAGGACAGATCACCGACTATTACCATCTAATGTAGAACAGATTACTGGATCAATGTGAGCTTCTATGCTTTCTGTGTCTCTGCTCTGTCTTCTCTAACCCCCAGTGGGTCGAGGCAGATGACCGTTCATACTGAGCCTGGTTCTGGTTCTGCTGGAGGTTTTTCCTTACTGCTAATGGGTGTTTTTTCTTTCCACTGTCGCTTCATGCTTGCTCAGTATGAGGGATTGCTGCAAAGCCATGGACAATGCAGACGACTCTCCCTGTAGCTCTACGCTTCTCCAGGAGTGAATGCTGCTTGTCGGGACTTTGAAGCAATCAACTGGTTTCCTTATATAGGACATTTTTGACCAATCTGTATAATCTGACCCAATCTGTATAATATGATTGAACTTAACTTTGTAAAGTGCCTCGAGATGACATGTTTCATGAATTGGCGCTATATAAATAAAATTGAATTGAATTAATGCTCTGTAACACTCTGTAACACTCAGAAATACTCAGTTATACTAAGTCATACTCAGGAATACCTCAGTAATACTTGGTAATACTAACGCTAATCCTTCTTTAAAGGCTTTTCTTCTTTTATTAACAATAAATATTTAGGCTTTAAAGGTATACTATGCAACCGGGGTTGATTTTCCAGCGAGGCTCCCCCCAGAGGGCGAAAGTAAAAGTGCACTGTCGTAAATATGCTCAGCTGTTCTACTGGTTTCTCCGTCAAGCCAGGCGCGGTTGTTTTGAGCTTAGCAGACAGGCGAACACAACGAATCACCATGTCTACTAACACAGTGAAAGTATGAACATGCACACAGAGAGAGAGAAACCATTCCAATGCAGTGTTTCTCCTAGGAAGGAGCGGGGGGGAGACAAGCTTAGCGCGATGGAGCGGGGGGAGACAAGCTTTGCGCGCATATGGAGTTTTTTTTTTTTTTTTTTTTGAATGTTTGCGAGGCGGTAGCGTGAGGGAAACCCTACAATGTTACTTACAATCTCATCAGCAGAAACGCGAGGTCCGCGTCAGCCTTGCAGCCTTCTTTTTCTTTTAGCTCTCGCCATTCTGAAAAAGCTTGCCCGATGTTCACCCGTGTACGACTCCTCTCTCTTTCCAGAGCCATTTTCCTCTTTCTTGTCTGCTCCAACATGGGCTTTCGCTGTTTTATCGCTGGTTCCGCCATAATAACTGCACAAATCTAGCAACGAGCATGCCTTTCACTGGGGGTGTGGCAGTTATCGCCGTAAAGCAAGACCGACTCTCGCGATGCACCAGACTTCGGAGCCTGTGGGCGCGGGCCGAGGGCTCCTGCAGTTGCAAGTACGGTATTTCCCCCACAGACCACCAGGGTGGCCTGAAATGACTCATTTAATCATCCAAAACGGTATGGAACACATTAATTAACTGAAAAATGTTGCATAGTATGCCTTTAATTAAATGAGGCCTGCAGGGTGAACTTTGACCCAGTGGCGTTGCCAGCCGATTTTGCCGGGACTTCAGCCCCGAATGTTTTGAGTCAAGCCCCGAATGTAATCACTGTCACGCTGTACTTTTTTATTTTTTTAACCTCCGAGTGGCCATCGTTCTGTTAGTACAATCTTTGATGTGTCAGTCATACAATTCAACCAATCAAATCCACGTCTGAAGACAACCTGCTAGCCAATTACAGCTGGAGAGGGGCGGGTCGTTGGGTCAGACAAACAGCCTTCAGAGAGAAGCCGTGGTTCGGCTGTGTTCCCAGTCGGTGTCGGTAGAGCGGGATGGATATTCGGTCTGATTACCAGATAATTACAAGAAGAGACAAAGAAGCAAGCGAGAGCTGGAAGCAGCGCTATTAATTTCTGTTTGAAACGTCAGCACTGAAGTCAACACTGGAGTAAACATGGACGCTAGGAGAGTTAGCGATGAGAGCTAGCAGCACAAGGAGCTAAACTAAGGAGTAAAACTGCTAAACTTTAGAAACTTGGGTTACTTCAGGCAGAAGGGAACTCTGCTTTGTTCTGATTCTTGTTCTCCTAGCTGCTGTAATTACAGAACCTCTTCTAGTATGAGTTTTTATTTCAGTCAGTGCTCAGCCTGACACCAGTGCTCATGTTTATGTACGCTAATGCTTGACCTGAGTGCAGACTCTACAGCTCTACAGGTTGCTGTATCTCACTGTAAAGGCCCATTCATACCCTACGTTTGGCCTGCACGTCCGTATTTCTGTCCGTACGTTCTATCCGTTGACTCCTTCATACCTCCGTCCGTTGAGGCGCGCAATAACCAATATGCCCTGTAGGTGGCAGTGCTGGGCGCCAATGATTCGTCATAGATCAAACATGGCGACGGTCCAAGACCTGATTTTGTTGCATTTGCTCCGTAAGCGAAAGAAAAGTAAAAAAAGAGATCGACGGTGAGGCCATTGAATATCAGTCGTCCCTAATTGCGGCCCACTTGGCCTTTGCGACATCCCCTGTCATGCCCAGAGCCTCCCCGATTTCCTGAAAACTATTCCAAATTTTTTGTTTGTCCCTGTGCCCCGGACACGACACATCGTAGATGTGTGGGTAGTTGTGGACTAGTTCCGACAGTCGTTCCTCGAATCCCGCCATTGTTTAAAGCCCAGAATTCTAACCTTCTTTGTGATTTTGTTGACATTTTGTACTACAAACTCAATAGCGCCCCCACCGTTTCCGGTAGTATTGCTCCGTATTGATCCGTTTCGTCCGTAATCGTAAGCTCCTGATTTTCGTGTCAAAGTACGGACGAAATCGACGGTTGGAACGTATGAAACACTCCACACGTATCCGTATCCGTCTTTTACGTGAGGTATGAATGGGCCTTTAGTGTCCAGCATAAAACCTGCCCAACTAAAAAGAAAAAATAACACGCCCAAATATCAGACTCTCTGATGTTAAAAGTACAGAAGTATTAAACACATGAGAACATGCCACAATGTACACAAATTATACAATCAGTCAACCAAATAACACAAGATCACTTTAACAATCATGATATATCAACCGGGGGTGGGGGGTGAATACAATTTCACAGTGACACTTGATTAACCATTATTCTTTCCTTGTTTTACTCTTTCCTTGTTTTATTTATTGATGATGTCAGATTCGACTTATTTAAAAAATAAATTGACCAGTAAAATGAGTTCAATGAGATGGCATTTTAGTAAAAGGGTTTTAGTTTTCTTCCAGACATTAACAACTATTTTGAAATATATTTTGTTAGAAATTCTTTCTAACAAATTCCCAAATTTTTTACAACCTGCCCATAAGCTGTTTTAGTTCCAGCTCATTGTGTTCAAAAGAATCCTAATCTGGTTGAAACATGTCTAATTTGGTAACACAGAAAACAGTGTTGGTTTTTTTTGTTAGATTTTTTTAGATTTTGGGATTTTATTGAGTTTCTTTATTAGCACTGAAGTCGTCACAGAGACACTGTTCACCCTGAAGCATATAAAATTATTATTTTTTTTCAATTTGCATATGATGAACGATGACAGTGAGAAAGAGATCTTTACATCATATATAGATGATCTACCATCAGGATCAACATTCAGGCAGGAAGTGAAGTTGTGGCACACAAAGTGGTCATCAGTGGAAAAACCCAGCTCTCTCCCTGAAATTCTAAGGATAACAAATATGAAGGTCTACCCAAACATTTCTATGATTCTTCACCTTCTGTCAGTTATACCTTTTACAAGTGCTTCTGTGGAACGTGCTAACTCAGGCCTTAAAGCAGTGAAAACTTTGCTGAGGTCAACAATGGGACAGAAAAGGTTTGTGGCTTTGCTACTTATGTATG
The DNA here is from genome assembly GCA_037039145.1 of Fundulus diaphanus. Lineage (NCBI taxonomy): Eukaryota > Metazoa > Chordata > Actinopteri > Cyprinodontiformes > Fundulidae > Fundulus > Fundulus diaphanus. Next base: position 56,345,116 of record CM073131.1, on the reverse strand, counting down.
TCCACAAGGAAATTCATTTAGACATCAACAAAATCATAGACATATTTGCCCAGAAGCATCCCAGAAGGTTGACATTCATAAACCCATTATCATCGTCATCATAAAGTTAAAGGTGTTGTAGTAGAGAACAATATTCTTTGTTAAGTCTTACAGTTCTATTATAGGCTTATGGCTTAACTTCACCATACATGTTCATTGGTTTAACTTACTTTAAAGTTTATTTTCTCAATAAAGTTTATCTGGTTAAAATATGTTCAAAACTCCTTTATCACTTGAACCATAACAAACTGTTCTAAGTCCTTGAGTCTTTTTATTTCGTTTTATTAAATAAAAATCATTTCTGGAAATAAAGAAAATTAGATTTATTAATTATTTCTTCAAACTACTTTTTAACCTTGTGCATGCTGTAAAAACCAAGAGATTTTGGCTTAAAAATCCTTTTTCATTTGCAATAATGTTATCATCCATTAAAATGATTATCAATTCAAAAACCCTTAGATGAATAATTAGGGTATGTATAGACAACAGCAAGTGATGAGAGTAATATAACAAATATAGAAGGACACACTAGATAGATGTGTTTTGCATAATGTTAAAGATGTATTTTGACTGAAAGTAAATTGTTACTTTAATAATAATAATAAAAAAACAGTTCGAGTGATCCTGTATTCACATAAAATGGTCTGGGCTAAGCCCCGGATGTCCTTCAAAGCTGGAAACGCCCCTGCTTTGACCCCTCATCCGGTTCTGGTCCAGATCAGAAGGTCAGAGGCACTAAGGCCCAAATCCAGACAGTCATCTGGTCTGGACCCCACCCTCATGCCCTCATCACTAACAGGTACACGTGTCGTGCCAAACTGGTTTTCCCCGCCAGGATTTGTATCCCCAGCGTCGGGAGCGCGCATTCAGCCTGAAGAACGAATCCAGTCAACTCCGCCTCATTTGCAACAAATCCAGCGTGGAGAACAAGATGTTTTACTTTTCTTAACGAAATGTGTGAACGGTGCCGTTACATTATCGTTCAGTTGGTGGGTTAAAACTGAAAATGTAAGACTTGTTAGTGCGTTCGTAGGGGATTGCTATGTCGGTAAAACTAGACTGATCACTCAGAATTACACGTTCTGAGAAAGTAAACTGCTCCGTGGTCGTTTCTTCTTGTGTCAGAAAAATATTAGCTTTATGTTGTTATTAGAATGTTTATCTGCTGATAGAAATCCACCTTCCTGAGTCCTGCACACCTGCCTACGTGCCTTCAGGCTGAATGCGCTCCCGGCGCAGGGGATACAAATTCTGGCGGTGATTCCTAGTTTGGCACGAAACCGGATCTTTATCACTGACCTGCTTCCTGGGAGCAGAGGACGAGACCCAGTCTGGGTCCTGGTTCTGGTCCGACTCCAGGTTCTGCTCCTGGTTCTGGTCCTCCATGCTTGCTCAGTCCGGTTCTGCCCCGCTCTTCCTCCCGCTTCTTCTTTTGTTTGCTCACGTGGTTGGGACCACAGACATATATACGTAGACGCGTCATAGGGCGCAGGTTCGCACGTCAACGTCACCGCCATATTGTATGTGGCAGAAAATGTGGCAGTTGAGTTCTGTTATTGTGAACGTGGATCAGAGAAGATGCCTCATTCCTGTAACCTGACAACAGCCAGCTGCATGTCGCTCCGCCTAGCTCCACTCACATACATCTGGGACACCGCCATAGGGATTGCCTTTACAGAAGGCTGGGCCTTATCAAAAATTCTTGCATATGATTGGATAAGCCACTTGTCTGTCATCTTTATTGACGTGCTATTTCAACCACTCACATCGAAGCTAACCCGTGACGCTGATGATAGCGACGCAGGAAAAAAAATAAAATAATAATAATAATGTGTTTGCGGCTCTAGTGGCACGCGTTTTATTGACAGTGAGCTGACAGGAAGAGGGGGGAAGACAGGCGGCAAAGCGCCGCGGGTCGGAGTCGATTCCGGGCCGACCGCGTTGAGGACTAAAGGCCTCCTAACATAGTTAGCGCTAACCGCTAACCGCTCCGGGGCGCGTCCGCGTCTGCACGTCCGCTGGCCCCGGAAAACAAAACTTGCCAAATCCGGTCGAGAGAAGGGCGAAAACATGGTTTCCACCAACAAAAGCCTTCAGAGGCGTTCTCTGATGTTCTTTTAATGAAACAATATTAGGTAGATTGGACAACACGGAAGAAATAGCAGCATCGACTAGCCGCCATTGCTATCAAAACAGTCTCACGTCATGGTCGCGTCTCCACTACGTCACATCTATGAAACTCCAGCCCTGCGTCCTGATTGGCCAGACCATAAATTTGGTTGGAGAAATCACTTTCTACCGGCGGTGTCCCAGATGTATGTGAGTGGAGCTAGGCGGAGCAACATACAGCTGGCTGTTGTCAGGTTATCATTCCTGTGCTGCAATAAATACACACACACACACACATATATATATATATATATATGTGACAGGTTACTTCTCCTGATGACCACAGCTCCACTTTATTGAGGCTTCATATATATATATATATATATAGATGTCAGACGATGACAGGTGGGTGTTACTGTTTTATTCTTTTCCTGCAACACAGCAGACGACACAGCAGCGGCGTGGGTAAACAGCAGTCTCGCGGGACAATTATGATCCATATAAATCCTCTCGCCGCTGTGGCGTTCCCCACGTACCCACTACGTCAGTAGGTGGCGGTGTTGCGCCTGGTTTCACATAATTTAACCTGAGCTCTTCTGCTCCGTTACATACACCCCCCTTAAATTATGCCAAATAGGGGCAACACAGATCGGAAACACCAAGAGCAAAACAAAAACATATGCTCAATAAGAAAGAGAGAGAGAAGAAAAAAAAATACTGTGTAACCCGAGCAGTGATGTACGAAAAAGTCAATATCAGAAATTCTACCATTAGAAGTGCGTAGGCACAGGGAGGTACCAAAACCTGTACATATCACAGACAACCAGAGATGCCTTTTACATCTCATTACATTGTACATTTCTTTGCTCTTTTTAGTGTATTACACACATCTTTAGATCACATTAAATGAAAGAAAATAAATTCAAGTGACTGGTAGTCACAGAAACCTCAGCAGTTAAATTACACACAGATTGACAGGTTTGTATCAGCCATAATGGCACCAAAAGTAGACCACAAAAGAGTATCAGTATTCCCCACAAATCTCTGGCCCAACATCTCACAAATCAACCTATTTGGACGTTTAATGGCTCTTCCACACCGTGAGAAAGCTGGAGGGGTCTGTGTAATGACTGGATGTGTGCACACTACTTCTTCTAACTCAACCTCATCTGGACTGAGAGAGTCACTCATAGCAATGGGCACATCAGTAGGGAAGTGACTTGTGTCATGCACTGGGTCTGAGATCTGTCCAGCAGTGTTGGGAGATGTGTGCTGCACAAGGTCTTCAGTGGTACAGTTTGGCAGCTCCCCTGACTTGCTTGTGTCCACAGCAACCACGAGTGAGGCGTTGCTGATGCCATCACTACTCGAAACACTCCCATTCTCCTCCTCAACCTGGTCTGGGGACTGCATGAGCCAATCCATAGTGCGTGATTGAGCAGCCTCCCGGCCATCCACAACACGACACCGGTCGCTCTGACATGACACTGCGGACTGTGGCTCACCAGAGACTGCCTGTGAGCCAGGCGGCTCAGGGAATGACAAGAAGTCTACAGGAAGCAACATGTTCCTGTGCACAACCTTCTCCTTTCCTGTAGCAGCATCTCGGATCCTGTACACGTGTATTTCAGGTTTGACAGACACCACATCAAAAGGGGTTGAATCCCACCGGTCTGCAACCTTTTTCTTGCCCTTTTCACCTCGATTGGCCAGCAGCACTCTGTCACCTACAGCCAGCGGCGACCCTTTGACCTTGCGGTTGTAGATTTTAGCATGACGATTCTGCTCATCATGGGCATGCTGTCGAGCAATCTGTGCAGCCTCAGAAAGATCCCTCCTCAGATGATCCACAAACTCATGGTGGCTGACAACACTGACATTCTCCAGGACATGATGGAACATAACATCAACTGGCAAGCGTGGGATCCGCCCAAACATCAAGTAAAATGGCGCGAAGCCCGTGGTCTCATGCACTGTGCAGTTGTAGCTGAAAGTTAACATCTGGAGCATTTGCGGCCATTTACACTTGTACTTCGGGGAAAGAGTCCTTATCATGCCACCAAGGGTTCTGTTAAATCTTTCTGTGATACCATTGCCCATGGGGTGGTACGGAGTCGTGTGGGATTTATGTACACCTGCCATTTCGAGAAGGTCTCTGATGAGCCTGCTCTCAAAATTAGCACCCTGGTCAGAGTGGATTCGCTTGGGGAATCCGTAAATGCAGAAGAACTTGTCCCACAAGCAGCGGGCAACTTGCTTTGCAGATTGGTTTCTACAGGGGAAAGCCAGTGCTAATTTTGAGAAATGGTCTGTAACCACAAGAACATCAGTGGTCTTCTTGTCACCTGACTCTGCCGTCCAAAAATCAATGCAGACTAGCTCCATAGGAGCTGAGGTGCGGATATTCTCAAGAGGGGCACTGGCAGCTGGCTCAGGGGTTTTTCCCAGAATGCACCTCTGGCAGTGCTTCACATGTGCCACAACATCTTTTCCCATGCCGGTCCAGAAGAATCTCTCACTGGCCAGGGAGAGAGTTCTTGAACGGCCCTGGTGGCCGGCTGCATCATGAACACCCTGGAGGACTTGATGTTTCAGGGACTCGGGTATGACAACCTGAAAGATCTTTTTGTTCATGCGATGGTCCCTCTTGACTCTGTAGAGAATCCCATTACTCACCTTTAATCTCTCCCAATGTTTCAAAAGCCGGAGCACACAGCTCGACTCAGCCGCCCTCTCATGTGCATTTGGTTTCCTATGTCGCTGAACATAGAAGAGTGCTCTGTTCACAGTAGCATCTTGTTGCTGCAGGTTGTGTAACTGACTGCGTGGAATAACAATGGACGGGTCTTCGTCAGGTAACTGCAACAAGGATGGATTTGCACCGGACAGATGGGAAATGCCACCAGCGCAGTGAGCATCCAGGATGGCTGACACCTCCTCAGCACCGATGGCGCCTCCAGGCTGCGCTGGACTGTGACCCTCACCTGTGGATTCAGCAGCAGTCTGAACAGCCTGGCAGTTGGTGGTTAGTCGGAAGGCGTCTTGCACTGTCCCAGTGACAACTCCATTGACTTCATCCAACAAGGACAGGTAGGGCTCTTTAATCAGACGATGACCTATGCTGGACTGGACGAAGGGTTCACGGCTCAGGGCGTCAGCGACGGTGTTCTTGGACCCTGGAACATATTTCAGATCAAAGTCATATGCCGCCAACTTTGCTACCCATCTTTGTTCACAGGCGTCCAACCTGGGCTTCGTCAGGATATAGGTCAACGGGTTGTTATCAGACCATGCAGTGAAATGTCTCCCTTTTAGCCAATGTGAGAACTTGTCACATATGGCCCACTTTAAGGCGAGGAATTCAAGTCTGTGAGCTGGATAGTTCAACTGGGATTTTGACAGTGTTCTGCTAGCGAAAGCAACTGGTCTAGCCACTTTCTCACCAGGCTGAATCTGCGATAGGACAGCTCCAATCCCGTCAAACGAAGCGTCCACAGCGAGTATGAAGGCCCTCTCGAAATCAGGATGAGCTAGGGTCGCGCTGTGAGACAGATCATTTTTTAGAGTGTCAAAGGCAGTCTGACACTCAGACGTCCAGTCATCTGCTGAGAGTTTCACTTGAGTAGAGCGCTTTCTGTCAGACATCCTCCTGTGCCGGGATTTCCCCACAGTCTTCTGTTCTGAGAGTAGCTTAAACAGGGGCCTGGCTTTAGTGGAGCAATCCTCAATGAAATGCTGATAATACAGCACCATCCCCAAGAATGAACGGATCTTCTTCTGTGAAGGAGTGACACCATCACTGTCCATGAGATCAGACACCTTCACTTGGGTAATGGCGTCAACTTTTCCAGGATCTGTCTGCACGCCCGATCCAGAAACGACGTGCCCGAGAAACTTCACGGATCTCCGCAAGAAGTGGCACTTTTTCGGCGCCAGCTTGAGGTTATGATTCTACAAGCGAGAAAACACCATCTCCAAGCGCTGGAGTGCTATCTCTTCAGTGGGCCCAAAAACCATGAGATCGTCCAAATAGCACAAAAGACTGGTGAAATTCTCATCTCCAAAAATAGAAAGCATCATGCGCATGAATGTAGCTGGGCTGTTCGACAGACCCTGAGGCATCCGGTTGTATTCATGCAGGCCAAACGGTGATGAGAAGGCTGTGTATTTCTTGTGGTCTTCATGCAGAGGCACATTGTAAAAACCCGAGGTGAGGTCCATGGTGGAAAAGAGGACATTTCCCCCGAGCGCAGCAAGCGCATCGGCCTGATGTGGCAGCGGATGAGCATCCTTCACCGTCCTAGCATTGAGCCATCTGAAGTCTGTGCAGAGGCGCAGGTCGCCATTTTTCTTCCACACAAGGACGAGGGGTGAAGCGTACTCACTGGTTGATTTGCGAATGATCCCTCTTTCCTCCATCTCATTGAGCGCTGTTCTCAACTTCTCATAGTGGCTCGGTGCTACCCTGCGGTAAGGCAGCCGGAACGGCCTCTCATCCACCAGATGTATCTTGTGCACAAAATCAGACGCCTCTCCGCAATCCATCTTGTGTCGTGAGAAGATAGATTCATGTCTCTCGATGATCTGTAGAAGCTTATCCCTCCAGAGGTCCGAGACAGCGCACGAGTCCAAGTCCAGATCAGGCAGACCCAGCTTGTCCAACACACGTCTGACATCCTCTTTGGACCTCGGAGTCGCAGGATCTGTGATGGACTGAGAGTGACCTTGGATTTGGTCAGGTGGAGACAGATCCTCGACTGCAACACAGGGAAACACATCAGCGAGTTTAGTGCTCCTTTTCAGCGTGATGGGCTCATTTGTGGGGTTAATAACTCTCATGGGCAGACATCCATCACCCCACATAGGCGTAACAATCCGACCAACCAAGACATTTCTGGGTCTGCATCTTGCTTGAGTTGGTTCAACAACCACTGTGCTGCTGACTGACATAGGTGAAGAAGCAGGAAGCTTGCCCCACACCAAATGTTCACTTTGTGGTTGCAAAGTCACACAGTGTTGTAACTTCAGTGTGCCAACCTTGTCAGGCACAGAGGCACCTCTCCATCTCTGTGTGTTGGAAAGGAGGGAGAAAAAGTGGTGACAGTCATCATCAGTGGCGCTACTGGGCTCAGACATGAGTCGCCAATAGCTGTCAGTCTTTCTCATCATCTGAAGGATTTTCTTTATGGCGTTGCTTCCTAATATCAGATCATCAGTCTGTCCAGGCACCACAAACATTGGAATAATCATTTTGCAGTTGTAGACCTCAGCTTCCACATCATATGCAGCTGAAGGTGAGACCTGATGACCTGCACATCCAATGATAACAACATCACCTGCAGAATATCGTCTCAGACTTGGAACATGCTGCAGGAGGCGCTCTGCAGCTGATTCACTCAGTGTGCATCCTGTTGAGCCACTGTCGATCATTGCTTTCAATGAGACACCTGCTGCAGTGACAGTGGTGTAAAACAAGCTGTCTGACTTTTGTATTCTTTGTGTGCTTTGAAACAGAACAGTCTTACTTGGAGGCATGCTTGAACAAACTGACTCAAAGGCTGACTCAAAGTCCTCAATATCACTTGTGGGAGGGACACCAACAGGATCCACACCGTCCTCCCCTGGGTGCAGATCCATTAGTTTTCCAGCTGCGCAGATGGAGTGGACGCTGACTGCACGGGACAGCGGCGTCTGGAATGATCAGGTGAGAAACATTTGAAGCACAGTTTCTTGTCTCGACAATTAGTGAGTGCTGAGTGGGTTGCGTTGCCACAGACAGCACACGGCAGGGCATTCAGGCCCTCAATCCTAGGAGGTCTGGGTCTGGCCTGTCTGGGAGCATTAGCGTAATTTGGAGCAGACTTCTCCAGCAGAACTTTCTCCAGCATGTTAACTACACGTTCAAGAGCAGCCAAATCAGATGACCTGGGTGTGGGAGAGTCTCTAGAGTCAGGCGGAGGTGCTGCAGTGTGAAGCATCTCGACTTTATTCACATGCACATTCTCACTGGGCATTCTACTCACAGTGGCAGCAGTAGAACCTCTCAAACCCCTCCCCGCGTGAAACTCATCCAGCACATCTTGAACCTCCACTGCAGTCCACTTGTCAATTGTTTTCGACCTGAAGGTCATGGCGAGCTCCTTGGACGGGCAATTCTTGATAAACATGAGCGTCACTTCAAGACTGGGGCAGTGCAGCTCCTTACCCTGTTCCTTGAGGCGGTCAGCGGAGACATCTGCAGCCTGGTTGAGCCTCAGCCAATAGTCGTACGCATCCTCATTCTCTCTTGGCAGTGTGGTGTAAAAGTCTGCTAGGGGGAGAGGAGAGTAGGGCACAGCAGCAAAATGCTTACGGAGGAGAGCATAAATGGCATCTGGGTTTAGAGTCATGTCAACACCACTGTTTCTAAAACCAAACTTCACAACATCTTTAGCTCGACCTCTGAGGTGAATGAGTATTTCCTCAGCCTGCTGCTCTGGTCTAATGTTCGCCCTCTTTATGTAATCCTTCATCAGGTCCTCCCAACCATGAACATCCACAGTGTCTGTGACATCACCTATGAAGGTTGGGGGCTCCTTCAGCTTCCTGTGAGACACCAGCTGGACTTGTGACAGGTCAAGGTTGTGTGCAGAACCGTGGGTGGTGGGAGCACTGTGCACAACTGGGGTGCTGGGTGTTGGCGTACTATGTGCTGGACTGAAGTGTGCGACTATGCTATCCGCCACCTGCTGGCCGACAAGTTTAATTATGTCACTCATCTGGCTGACTACATCAGGTGAAGGTGGAACAGGGTTTTGTGTAGGTGTAGCAGTAACCTGTGTGCTAGGGGCATGCACAATGTGATGGCTCTGATAGGGAACCCCGTCTCTACTGACTGAAGAGAGCCCGGCTGGAACCTGCCTACCTCCCGCCACATGAACACCACCCTCAACAGGACTATTAAACTGCAATACCACACCTCTGCCTCTCCCTCTACCAACACTCGGAATAAAAGGTGTAGTAACATTCCCTTGTATGTAGCTCATTGTCAAACCACAAATGACAGTGACACATTAATCACAGCGAAAACGAAAAGCATATAATGACCCCAGGAAACTGGTTGAAGAGTAAAATGAACCAGTACACCGTCAGAAATACAGTCCACCTGAGAGCAAAACCCAGAAGCCGTCCAATGAAGTGGTCCCGGGCCGAAGTGAAGACGAAGCTCCAGATCAACAAGTCACGGCACCAATGTGACAGGTTACTTCTCCTGATGACCACAGCTCCACTTTATTGAGGCTTCATATATATATATATATATATAGATGTCAGACGATGACAGGTGGGTGTTACTGTTTTATTCTTTTCCTGCAACACAGCAGACGACACAGCAGCGGCGTGGGTAAACAGCAGTCTCGCGGGACAATTATGATCCATATAAATCCTCTCGCCGCTGTGGCGTTCCCCACGTACCCACTACGTCAGTAGGTGGCGGTGTTGCGCCTGGTTTCACATAATTTAACCTGAGCTCTTCTGCTCCGTTACATATATATATATGTATATGTATATATATATATATATATATATATATATATATATATATATATATATATATATATATATTTGTGTGTGTATGTGTTATGAATATAAGGATCTAAACATTGTGGTCTTCATTATTTCATAAAACCGTGTCACATGTGAACCTTTAGGAACAGACTTTTTGGGTGAGTATTAAAGAGGTAAAATTAATAATATGAGGAAAAAAAGTCCTAGGTCAATAAAGTAAAAATAAACAAACAAACACAAAAGTGATAATGTTATGATAAAAACATCATATTATGAGAATTAAGAGGGAACATTTCCAGAATAATCACAGTTTGCAGAATTATTTCACTCCTGGAGTAATAGGGCCAGGTTAGATTATTTTAAATATTTTTATTCTTTAGGAGAATAAATTCAGGAGAATGAAGCTAAAGGGATACGAAAATAAACTTGTAATATTACCAATAAAATACTACGAATACAAAGTATATTCAGAGATTAAAGTCCCTCTGATTCTGTTTAAGTGACTGAGTAACTGCAGATTTGCCACATTTAAGATGGCGGACGCTCTGACGCATCGCAGCAGAGGCAGAACCCGCCCAATGCAAGTACACCTCGCTGCAGCCTGCGGAAAGGGGGCGGGGACGGACCACTGTCAGTCTCATACCTTATATGGAAATGGGACCATTCCACTCCGGAAATGAAGGGGGCGCTAGTGACACTATTTCCTGTACCAGCCGTGTTATAATAATTATAATATTAATAACGCCATTTGTTTGCCAACCATAAATCAAATTAATATTTTAGAGACAAATGTACATTACATTTACAACACATTTATCCATCCACGCCTATCCCTATAGTGGGATCGTTAGGGCTGCTGCGGTGGATCCTGGACAGATTCCCAGTCCATCGCGGCTTTAAAGGCACACTATGCAACATTTTTCAGTTAATTAATGTGTTCCATACCGTTTTGGATGATTAAATGAGTCATTTCAGGTCGAACAAAGGTTTTCTCGGCCGCCCTGGGGGTCTGTGGGGGAAATACCGCACTTGCAATGCAAGAGCCCTCGGCTCGCACACACAGAAGTCTCGCTTTACGGCGAGAACTCCATGTGTTTTTGCCCTGCCATTCACTATATGCACGCGCGAAAGCAACAACAAACAACCGCGTGTTAACGTCAAATAAACATGCAAGCATATCGAGTTTTATTATTATTATTATTATTATTATTTTTTTTTTTTTTATGTTGGCGAGACGCTACCGCGGCGGCCGCGGCGAGGTGGCGGCCGTGGCTGCGGCTTGGCTAGGCGGCGGCGGTAGCGTCTCGCCAACATAAAAAAAAAATAAATAATAATAATAATAAAACTGGCGAGGCGGCGGCGGCAGCCGCGGCTTGGCGAGGCGGCCGCCAAGATAGCGCTGCGGGAAGCTTGATGTTCATACCTTCACTGTGTTAGTCATTGTTTGTACTGCCGTTTTTTCCACTTTTCGTTGCGTTCGCCTGTCTGCTAAGCTCAAAACAACCGCGCCTGTCTTGATGGAGAAACCAGAACAGCTGAGCATCTTTACGACAGTGCACTTTTACTTTCGCCCTCTGGGGGGAGCCTCGCTGGAAAATCAACCCCGGTTGCATAGTATACCTTTAAGAACCTGCAAGCGCATCCATTTTCTGACCCACTTAATCCCTTATGGGGTCGTGGGGGTGGTTGGTGCCTATCTCCAGCGTTGATTAAGAAAACAGATATAACCAAATACTTGCTGGTGCTGAAGTTCGAATAACAGATTTTGATGTTGTGAATCGTACTCTTAAAATAAATTAATTCAAATCTAAAATATAATAGCCTTTGCCTTATTTAATAAGGACTAGATAGAAAAGAGGTTTGGTCGGTAAGACATTTAGACAACAATTTTGTCCAACTTAGTATGTCCATTTACAGTGCACTTTTGTTCTGTTTATTTGACAAATATTTCTCTTATTATTCACATTGTGAATACAATTTACAAACAAACCAAAGGACTTTTGAACTTCTAACAAGTGGCATTCCGAAAACTAAGATATACGCCTACTTTGCAGGCGACCTGGCTCAACTATTATCATTGTTTACCATAATGTCTCATTGGAAACTTTTCTACAGAACACTGATTGTTGTCCCACTATTCCATTTAGAATTTCCACATCAATTCTACCAATTGCAATCGATTCATAAACTGTGTTCCAAATACCTTAAATATCCACTTTTTGCAAAACCAAAAGGGATTCATTTGAAACTTTAAATGTAGCTTCAACCTGGAAAGACTCACACAGAGATAGGTTTTAGAAAGTTTATTTGACAAGATATAATCTTTGGCGCTCGGAATCCGTCAGTAGACATGGTGCTGGTAACCGGCAGAGAGAATGATCCGCTGTGGATGAGGGTTTTTTTCTATATGAAAACCTTTTTGAATAAAGTCACTGGATACATAAGTTAAACCAATGTGTAAATTCTAACTATAACTATCTTCATCTAATCTGCTCAGCGAATCACTTGATCATGCACCTCTGTCCCAGCCTAACGGCGGCGGTCTCATCTCCTCCACCCTTCATAAAGTCCGGCTTGATGTGTGCAATTGCTCCTCACCTGAGCTTTCCTCACCTCCATCTGGTCTCCACCTTTGTTCAGCATACATTAATCATATGTTTGTAATATGACTATGTAACCGAACAATATGTTTTTCTATGTGCTTGCTTTATTACAAAAAAAAAAATCTAATTCTGACTGGTAAAACATAAACAACTTAGCTGTATGTCAGGTTTGTAAAGAAAATTTCTATTGATTCCAGTCATTTTTCAAAGATTTTAGGAAACATTTTATTTAAACATATAAAATATTCCAAGTTATTAACTTTGATTGTATGTCAAATTTTTAAAACAAGATTATCAAAATGTTAAACAATGCTGTTACAGTATAGTTCATCTTACAGCCACAATGTAACTTTTTCTGGAACCGACAATATTTCTATGAAAACTAAATGAATGAATGAGCTACAACAAAAAGAACATTCAAAAATTTACATAATATTGAAATAACTCAAAACGAATGACTGCACATGTTAAAAGGCAAATGTGCTTCATCAGAAATGTTTTAAAATGGCATGTCACACACACACACAAAAAAAAAAAAAAACTATGTGTGACAACAGAAATATGTGAAAGACTGGAAAACAACTGATGCATTCATTATTGACATTCAGGGCAGCGTCCGGGTATGGCATCACAGTAGTAACGAGGGTACTCCCCTCGTCTTCCATTTCTGGTGAAGCCCACACAGTCTTTATGTTGCCGGTTGCAGGAAGAACACGTTTCGACCCCAAAAGGAATCCGATTTTCTGCTTTGAATGACTCTTAAAATTTACCCCAGTGGATCTCACCTGTTAATAAAAAATATATTTCATGTAGTTCAAATCTAATTTTGCATGTTTTAAGTGAAAATATTCAAAGGTCCTTACCATCCAGCCAAGCAAAGTGAGTCTTCTTCCCGGAAACTGGGTCAGACACAATGGCTTCAAAGCACTTGCAGGTCGATGCCAAGGTGTGTCTTGGCATGCCATGGTGAGGTAAGCTGTGTCTCCCTGTGCTAGTACCACCTCCTGGAGAACAGCTTCAAGTCCATTCAAAGGCATCTGAAAATAAAAAAAATAAAAAAACAGGTGCATTGCAAGACAGTCATACCAGAAGAATAGCTATGACACGTGATTATGAGTGAATCTTACCTGTAAGATTGGCGATATCTTCTGCACCTGCATGGTGAAGAGCATTAAACGATAGTTAATACTTTATATCGCTCAAGATCTTATCCTTTCCATCTCTAATGGTATAAAAAATGCTGTCCAAATAATGAATTTAATTTTTGTTTTAAATCATTTAGGGTTTTAGTGTCATTTGCACATTGTAAATTTAACTTTAACGTAAATTTAAGGACAGATTATAATAGCTACTGACATAAAAGGAAAAGGTTAGTACTCATCAGTAAATATACAAATGATTGGTATAAAAAAGGCATGTTTGAAATTAATCACTGTAGATTTTTTAACTTTATTGTTACTGTTTTGTAGGATTTAACAATTAATTTTAGAAGTCACAATGGCTTCCAGTTAACAGATATATATTCTGCAAAAAATTTATTGAAATTGTAAAAGTGATATTGCTCAAACAGTCAAGAGCAGGTATTAACTAATTAGATTTACTCAGTTATTCTGTAACGTTTGACAAAAAAATAATAAATAAAAAAATTAGGACTATTTTTCCTTATGTTGTAATCTTGAGTAAATTTGTTGATACGCAACCCAATGCGTGTAATTTAACTGAATGAAGAACACATTTTAACCTATAAAAAAATAAAACACGATACACAGATAAATGTTGTTCATGCTAGGTTTCTTCTAACCTTAATTTGTTTTCTTGTATTAATATTTTTCATTTTTGGTAATACCCAACAGTGCACAGAACTTCATTTTTATTCATGTCTGCTGAAATAAATGGCCAATATTACATCGCACGTTATGATCAGTAAAACAGGACTTAATAGCCATCTCACAAAATACTTTGTTACTCTTACCTGTGTGTTTTTTGTTTTTTTGCACAGTTATTAAAAATATATTGAAGCAGTGCTACTCGTTATTAGAGCATCACATCTGGGTACTACACCCACATATGATGGCAGCTGTTAGTTTATAAAAATATTTGACTTTCCAGAAATGTAACATTCGTGTTCCAAAAACATATTTAAAAATAAAAAAAAAACATTTGAAAACTGATAAGCATGTAAAAAAATATTTTATATTTTTCAAGTGTTATTTTACATACCGTTATGTTGAGCCATAGCAGCTTTTGCTATATGGTTCTGTACCTTGTGCGACTCATCGGCATTGTATGAGCAAAGGGGACATCAATATGTTGCAAATAGATAGATGCGTGGATCTGTGTGATTAAAATAACAAACAAAGTTTGAACATATAATACATTTCTCAAATATACATGTTATCTACTTTTCTATCTCCATCTAATGGTGCCCTGCAGGAAAATAATTATCTATGCTACATGTTAGCCTTCCCTGTATAAATTACGAATTTCACTTGTCTACAGCTGTTAATTATATTTTCAACCTAACCTAAAAAATGATTTACTATGTGAAAACAAGTTTTAAGAAGGTAAAAATACCTTTTGCTGACTTCGTAGGTTTTGCATTATGGATCGTGTGCCGAACATCAGTGGAAGAACCTCTACTTCTTTCAATCGACTTCTCAACTCCGCTTCTTTAAGGTACTAGTGATTATGAAAATAGCGCCCCCTTCATTTCCGGAGTGCAATAGTCCCATTTCCATATAAGGTATGGGACTGACAGTGGTCCGTCCCCGCCCCTTTCCGCAAGGCTGCAGCGAGGTCCTTCTCGCCCAATGACGCGTCTACTCGGTTGGGACGCCGAAACGGAGCATGCGCATAAGCGTCTCGTCCACGCTGCGTTCATGGTACTATGGGAAAACACACTTCTGGATCAGTTCCAGCTTCAGAACCCAAACGGGAACTGCTGAAAGCAACAGTTCGCTGTCTTTTTGACCAGTTCTATTCTGTTCTAACAGAACCAGCCAGAAAGACCAAAAGTATTAAAGATTAGTGGGTTTACTCTCTTTAAGATGAAAATAGGCAGATTTCCAACGCTCCTTGAACTCAGCATCTCCCATGAACGCCTGCAGAAACACATCAGAGCCGCTGGTTGAGGATAAAAGCAGATAAATGGAGTCAGAAAACAGAGAAATTATAATGAATCAAAGTCATGAGGTTTAAAAAAATATTTTTTTAGTGGGTGAGCACCCGCCAGATGATCAACCCCAGCTCGGAGGAGCTCAGCTCATTCTTTCTCTCTCTCTGCCACCTACTTCTCTTTTTCCCTCTCTTCTCCAGCCAGTTATGTTTTTTGTTTAAAAGAATCCCGTTTTGAGTTATCCCATGCGGGGCTTCCCTTTGATTTGTTGTGGTCCAAGAGCCAGGCCATAACAAAAAAATATCTATAGATAGAGCAACCGCGGCAGCGGGCGCACACCCACCTGGAGACCACCGGGAGCGCTGTGAGAGTCATGTTCTTTGACTTCTCCAGCGCTTTCAACACCATCAGACCGGTGCTGCTGAGGGGGAAGCTGGAGGACGCTGGGGTGGACAAACATCTGGCTGACTGGACCATCTACTACCTCACTGACCATGGACTACCTCACTGACCATGGACTACCTCACTGACCATAGACTACCTCACTGACCATAGACTACCTCACTGACCATGGACTACCTCACTGACCATGGACTACCTCACTGACCATAGACTACCTCACTGACCATAGACTACCTCACTGACCATGGACTACCTCACTGACCATAGACTACCTCACTGACCATAGACTACCTCACTGACCATGGACTACCTCACTGACCATAGACTACCTCACTGACCATCCACTACCTCACTGACCATCCACTACCTCACTGACCATCCACTACCTCACTGACCATGGACTACCTCACTGACCATCCACTACCTCACTGCACCATGGACTACCTCACTGCACCATGGACTACCTCACTGACCATAGACTACCTCACTGACCATCCACTACCTCACTGACCGTCGAATACCTCACTGACCATGGATTACCTCACTGACCGTCGACTACCTCACTGACCGTCGACTACCTCACTGACCATGGACTACCTCACTGACCATGGACTACCTCACTGACCATAGACTACCTCACTGACCATAGACTACCTCACTGACCATGGACTACCTCACTGACCATGGACTACCTCACTGACCATAGACTACCTCACTGACCATAGACTACCTCACTGACCATGGACTACCTCACTGACCATGGACTACCTCACTGACCATGGACTACCTCACTGACCATCCACTACCTCACTGACCGTCGAATACCTCACTGACCATGGATTACCTCACTGACCGTCGACTACCTCACTGACCGTCGACTACCTCACTGACCGTCGACTACCTCACTGACCATAGACTACCTCACTGACAATAGACTACCTCACTGACCATAGACTACCTCACTGCACCATGGACTACCTCACTGACCGTCGACTATCTCACTGACCGTCGACTACCTCACTGACCATAGACTACCTCACTGACCATAGACTACCTCACTGACCATGGACTACCTCACTGACCATGGACTACCTCACTGACCATAGACTACCTCACTGACCGTCGACTACCTCACTGACCATAGACTACCTCACTGACCATGGACTACCTCACTGACCATAGACTACCTCACTGACCATCCACTACCTCACTGACCGTCGAATACCTCACTGACCATGGATTACCTCACTGACCGTCGACTACCTCACTGACCGTCGACTACCTCACTGACCGTCGACTACCTCACTGACAATAGACTACCTCACTGACCATAGACTACCTCACTGCACCATGGACTACCTCACTGACCGTCGACTATCTCACTGACCGTCGACTACCTCACTGACCATAGACTACCTCACTGACCATGGACTACCTCACTGACCATAGACTACCTCACTGACCATGGACTACCTCACTGACCATAGACTACCTCACTGACCGTCGACTACCTCACTGACCGTCGACTACCTCACTGACCGTCGACTACCTCACTGACCATAGACTACCTCACTGACCATAGACTACCTCACTGACCATAGACTACCTCACTGACCGCCCTCAGCACATGCGGCTGCACGGCTGTCAGTCAGAGGTGGCACTCTGCAGCACCGGGGCCCCCCAGGGCACCGTCCTGTCTCCGTTTCTTTTCACCCTCTACACCTCGGACTTCACCTACAACACAGACAGCTGCCACCTTCAGAAGTTCTCTGATGACTCGGCCATTGTGGGCTGTGTGTCTGAGGGGAACGAGCTGGAGTACCGGTCGGTCATCATGGACTTTGTGGACTGGTGTGAGAAGAACCATCTGTGTTTAAACACCAGTAAGACCGAGGAGATGGTGATCGACTTCAGGAGAAGACACCCACCTCACTCACCTGTGAACATCCAGGGGCAGGACATAGAAACTGTGGAGAGTTTCAGATACCTGGGTGTTCACGTCAACAATAAACTGGACTGGACTGATAACACCAACGCTCTGTATAAGAAGGGCCAGAGCCGCCTCCACCTCCTGAGGAGGCTGAGGTCCTTTGGAGTGAGCAGGCCTCTGCTAAAGACCTTCTATGACTCTGTGGTGGCCTCAGCCCTCCTCTACGCTGTCGTCTGCTGGGCTCCAGGCAGCGCAGAACGGGACAGAATGAGGCTGAATAAGCTGGTGAGGAAGGCCACTTCTGTCCTGGGCTGCTCTCTGGACTCTGTGGAGGAAGTGGCTGAGAGGAGGGTGTTGTCCAAGCTCACATCCATCATGGACAACACCTTCCACCCCCTGCACCAGACTGTAGAGGAGCTGAGCAGCTCCTTTAGTGCCAGACTTAGACATCCTGTCTGTAAGAAGGAGCGCTACCGCAGGTCATTCATTCCTGCTGCTATCAGATTTTACAATGCTGCTCTATAACTGTAACTATAACTGTAATAACCAACGTGTAATAACTAATGTGCAATTACATTTAATACACTGTGCAATAATCCTGAAAGAAGTGACTTCTGCTGCCATTGCCACCTGAATATATGTCAATACACATGTATATAAGTCACCATGAATGTACATAAGACATCCTCTGGCTTATTTCTATTTTGTATTTGTTTTATTCTTATTTTCTTATTTACTTCTTTTTGATCCACTGTATAAATGAGGACACACTGTATATACCTGATGCACCTTTTCCTACTTTGGCACCTTACTAATGAGCCAATGTGACATGTGAATTTCTCCAATGTGAGATCAATAAAGCCTGTTATCTTTTATATATATATATATATATATATATATACTCACCGGCCACTTTATTAGGTACACCCGTCCAACTGCTCGTTAACACTTAATTTCTAAGCAGCCAATCACATGGCGGCAACTCAGTGCATTTAGGCATGTAGACATGGTCAAGAGAATCTCCTGCAGTTCAAACCGAGCATCAGTATGGGGAAGAAAGGTGATTTGAGTGACTTTGAACGTGGCATGATTGTTGGTGCCAGAAGGGCTGGTCTGAGTATTTCAGAAACTGCTAATCTACTGGGATTTTCACGCACAACCATCTCTAGGGTTTACAGAGAATGGTCCGAAAAAGAAAAAACATCCAGTGAGCGGCAGTTCTGTGGGCGGAAATGCCTTGTTGATGCCAGAGGTCAGAGGAGAATGGCCAGACTGGTTCGAGCTGATAGAAGGGCAACAGTGACTCAAATAACCACCCGTTACAACCAAGGTGGGCAGAAGAGCATCTCTGAACGCACAGTACGTCGAACTTTGAGGCAGATGGGCTACAGCAGCAGAAGACCACATCGGGTGCCACTTCTTTCAGCTAAGAACAGGAAACTGAGGCTACAATTTGCACAAGCTCATTGAAATTGGACAATAGAAGATTGGAAAAACGTTGCCTGGTCTGATGAGTCTCGATTTCTGCTGCGACAGTCGGATGGTAGGGTCAGAATTTGGCGTCTACAACATGAAAGCATGGATCCATCCTGCCTTGTATCAACGGTTCAGGCTGGTGGTGGTGGTGTCATGGTGTGGGGAATATTTTCTTGGCACTCTTTGGGCCCCTTGGTACCAATTGAGCATCGTTGCAACGCCACAGCCTACCTGAGTATTGTTGCTGACCATGTCCATCCCTTTATGACCACAATGTACCCAACCCATGATGGCTACTTTCAGCAGGATAATGCGCCATGTCATAAAGCTGGAATCATCTCAGACTGGTTTCTTGAACATGACAATGAGTTCGCTGTACTCAAATGGCCTCCACAGTCACCAGATCTCAATCCAATAGAGCATCTTTGGGATGAGGTGGAACGGGAGATTCGCATCATGGATGTGCAGCCGACAAATCTGCGGCAACTGTGTGATGCCATCATGTCAATATGGACCAAACTCCCTGAGGAATGCTTCCAGCACCTTGTTGAATCTATGCCACGAAGAATTGAGGCAGTTCTGAAGGCAAAAGGGGGTCCAACCCGTTACTAGCATGGGGTACCTAATAAAGTGGCCGGTGAGTGTATATGTATGTATATATACTCATATATATATAATTTCTCCTCCTTTATGTTTTAAAAATGTCCATTTAAATAGCTTTTATGCATGATTACATGGAATTGACAGACATTGTTGATCTTGGCAGGTATCAGTTTATTGTGTTATGTTTATAAATGGCAGTGGCATGGCCACCCTACTCACTGTGCCTCGCACATGTTTAAAATAAAAACATGAATATATGAACCTGTGTATTATTTGAGTATCTTAGTATTGAATGCCCAATAACAAGGTACATTTACACATGGCACTATGGGACCAGTTTGATATAATACAATTTTATACAATATATATAATTAGTGGGTCCCCGCTCCATCTCGCCATCAGTTTGGGGGTCCTTGGCCTGGAAAACGTTGAAGACCCATGCTTTAGACGGAGAAAAGATCCAACGATAAATTGAACGTCTGTGAGAGGCTATGGGTTAATAAAATATATAAATAAAGGTGAGCTATTTAAAAAAAAAACAAAAAAAAAAACTTTTTGGCTGTAATAGTGTGAAACTTATTTGTCTTAAATGATCAGAAGAATAACAGAACAGTTAGCATAAAAGTAAATTAAGAATAATGGTGTAACATTTTAGCTTCTCCTTTGTAGAAATATTTAAGTTTTTTTAAAAACTAGTGTTTTTTCTTACATTGTTACTGCATTTAAGATACAAAATTAGAGATTAGTGAGAAAACTGATTTATTTATTATACACACTTTGGAATCCTGAGCAAAAGAATATATTTAGAAACGTAGTGGGTAAAAAGTTAAATTAGTCCAGATTTGATCAATAAAACCATATTGTAACAATTTACTTTTGTTTAATTTTATTGAAAAGCAATGAATTTTAACGTGTTATCACGGTAAAGCTGACTGTTAGCTTTAAGGATGGTAGAAGTGGACTTTATATGTTTTATTCAGTAAGACAGATTTAGGAACCGTTCTCTGAAACAGAAATGCAGGAATCCTCGGCTCCAAAAAAAAAATATATAAAGGACCAAGATTATACACAGGTACATTTAATTTACTAATAAATAAGATAGTACTCAAAACCTCTGGAGGTTTTTCACATTTTATGATGTTATAAACACGACCTTCAGTGCATTGTTTGGCATTTTTATTCAATTCAATTCAATTTTATTTATATAGCGCCAAATCATGAAACATGTCATCTCAAGGCACTTTACAAAATCAAGTTCAATCATATTATACAGATTGGGTCAGATTATACAGATTGGTCAAAATGTCCTATATAAGGAAACCAGTTGATTGCATCAAAGTCCCGACAAGCAGCATTCACTCCTGGGGAACCGTAGAGCCACAGGGAGAGTCGTCTGCATTGTACATGGCTTTGCAGCAATCCCTCATACTGAGCAAGCATGAAGCGACAGTGGGAAGAAAAACCACCCATTAACGGGAAAAAAAACCTCCGGCAGAACCGGGCTCAGTATGAACGGTCATCTGCCTCGACCGACTGGGGTTACAGAAGACAGAGCAGAGACACAACAAGAGAGACATTTTTATGGTGACTGGTTTTATTCTGTGAGGATTCTTTATTCTCTAGACACAGGGAAAGTGGTCAGAGTCAAAGTGGCTCTGATGGAGATAAAGGCAGAGAAACTTTCTTTTAAGAAAATCTTTTAATTTTAAGAAAATCTGACAAAAGACTTGATATTAGGGGGGGGGGGTGTAGAGCCAGCCTTTAGCAGCACAGCAGCCCTAAACATACTGGTAGAGCAAATATGGAGTGGTTTAAATCAGAGCATATACCTGTTAGACTGGTCTGGAAAACTTAACTTGAACTAAAAGGATTTTTCTTAAACACTGTTTGAAATGAAATATAGTTATTTAAACCAGCATAAGCCTGTTTCTCAGCTGTTCTGAGAGATGAAATGAGAAAACAGTTCCTTCATTTTCAACGAGACCCTGAAAGAAAAACATTTTTACATTTCGTAAAACCCCTAAACTCGCCTGATCAGATAACCTTTGATCTTACCCCCCCCACACACACACACACTTTCTGCCGCCTAAACTGCTCTTTTAACAACCCCCCCCCCTCAACAGATAAGCCCACATCCTGGTCACTGACCCACTCAGGAAATATTAAGACAGACTGTCACGATTCCTGAGAGGGGAGAACCCCCCCCCCCCCGCCCGCCCGCTGGTGTGTCGTTATTGGTGGAACAGGGTTTGTAACGGTAGCAGACAGCGACCATGTGTATAGTCTGCTACTACAGCTGAGATAACATGTTGGGTATAAGTAACCCTGACCATCAAGATTGGTTGTGCTTAAAAGAATTAAATAATAAAAGCAATGTGTGTGTGTGTGTGTTTGTGTGTGTTCTGGTCAGATGACTGCTGGTCAGGAGTCACAGTGGATGAAGAGGCAACAGATGTTATCAGAGGAGAACCTGACAGAACAGACAGGGAGTAGCGTTCAAAGTTAGAGATTGCTGATGGATTCTCTCTCCCACTTAACTCTCAGTTAACTGTCCCAGTTAACTCTCAGTTAACTGGGACAGTTAACTGAGAGTTAACTGGGACAGTTAACTGAGAGTTAACTGGGACAGTTAACTCGGTCTGATGTCATAAACTCGTGGCTAACTATTACTGAGCTACACTAACATAGGATGCAGACACGTAGCCGCATGCTTCAAATGCACCCCCTGAAGCAGATTTCCTGACGCAACCACATGTCTGTGCTGAACGATAATTAGGCTAACATGGCGTGGAAGAAGGAGATATGTTTAGAGAATATAATGAATAGCATGCGTTAGGAATAAAAAAAAGTTGTCTCTCCCACTCTGCTACAGCCTGAGGTAGTGGTCCTGTAGCAGTCGCTGTGTTCGCATGTGTGTGTGTGTGTCTGTGTCTTTGTCTGTGTGTGTGTGGGGGGGGGGGGGTACAGGGGTCATAGATAAACCAGGGAAAATGAAGAGACAAAACCAGGAGGATAAAGTTAGTTTTATTCTTCAAAAGAGATCTGAAGGAATCTTAACAGCAGCTCCACCGAGCCCATTGTGGGAGGAATTAAAACAATAACTGACTTCCTGGACTTTTGAATACGGAAATGTGGAGTGATGAAGTTCACTACAGCTCATCGAGACATGTCACGGTAGGTGAATCATTAAAATAAAGGAAAATATTAACTTTTCGTAGTCAGATTATGAAAACTCAAATCTTATGAGCTTTCCTCTGAAACTTTTTCCTTTCTAATGTTGTTCATGTTCAGAACTTTGAATCGTCTTGTTACTGAAATGAGCTACAGATGAACTCGCCTTGCCTTAAAAGACGCAGGAAGAGGGAGGATATTAAAGGTTTTTAGTTTCCATCTGATGGCAACAACCCAGACCAGCAAATTATGGGATGGTTCAGAAAAAACATGACTGGAGACGGGACAGAGCCCAGAGGTCCAGGAAGTTCTGAAAGAACTTCAGGAAGCCTGGAGAACTCAAACCAGACCACTTTAAACAATCACTGGACAGAAAATCATGGATGAACTTGTGAGCAGAGAGAAACGTTAGAAACATCCAGAACCACGAAGACACACCAACCAGGAAGTAATGATTCAGCAGAAAACTGATTGATGCAGCAAAAAGTTTTATTTTAAAAATAACTACAGAAATATGAGTTCACTAATATTTCCAGGATCACATTAAATTCATCAGGATAAGACAAGAAACACCAATAAAGGTAATAAAACAGATTAAAGAGATGATGTCACAGATGTCCAAGAACCTTAACTAGGTTTAAACTGAACTACTGAACAAAGAACCACTGGACCATTCAGCTGAACCACTGGGTCCTTCAGCTGAACCACTGGGTCCTTCAGCTGAACCACTGGGTCCTTCAGCTGAACCACTGGGTCCTTCAGCTGAACCACTGGGTCCAGCTGATCCCTGATCAGTTTGATGACTGGGTCCAGGAGCGGCTGTTGCTGCATCTCTCTGAGCTGGAGACAGGGTTGGTGCCGACCTCTTTCTGTTCCTCAGCATTTCTATCCACTTGTGGCTGCGCCTGTGATTGGCTCGGATCAGCGCCGTGGGGAACATCTCCCCACATTTCTCACACTGGTACCCGGAGTGAACCTGCTGGTGATATTTCAGGGATTTCTTATGAATAAAGTCGGCGCCACACTCGCCACATATGTACGGTTTCACATCCATGTGACTCGACACATGGGACACCAGAGATGCTTTGGTTGTGAAACGGTTCCCACACTGCGAACACCAGAAGGGTTTCTCTCCAGTGTGCACTCGTCGGTGTTGTTCCAGAGCAAATGGAATTGTAAATCCTTTCCCACACAGATCACACTTGTACGGTCTTTCTCCTGTGTGCATCCGTTTGTGTACCGTTACTGCGCTTGACTCGCTGAAACGTTTCCCACACACGTCACACTTGTAGGGTTTTTCCCCTGTGTGAACCCTCATGTGTTTCTTTAAGGAGCTGGACACGGAGAAGGAGGCGCCACAGTCTACACAACTGTAGGGTTTCTCTCCGGTGTGAATACGCTGATGGAGTTTCAGAGAGTTGACCACTTTGAACGAAGCGCCACAGTCACCACAGGTGTGGGGTCTCTCTTTACTGTGAACGACCTGGTGGACCTTGAGCCTCTGAGCTGATTTGAAGGTTTTAGGACAGAGTGGACAGGAGAGGTGCCTGGATCCAGGGTTCCCTTTATGCTTCTGTTGAACAGAAAACAAGGAAATTATATCAAACTTATCAAGAACAAGAGGAGAAAGTGGAGCATAGTTGTCCCAACATCTAACACCTAGAACACTAAGAGGAACCAGCTCCAGTCCCAGCCACGACTCAGGGTCCAACAGGCAGGAGAAAACTGGATTGGGACACAAGCCCAATGCTCTAACCACTAACAATGAGGTGGTTCCCTTTCTTTTTTATAAATAAAGAAAAAAAGAAGAAAAAAATAAAAAATAAATAAAAATTAAACTGTTCTTTATTTATTCTTGAAATATTGATTGTGTTCCTTCTGGGAGACGAGGAGGAATTTAAGGATCATAAACTAATAAATAATTTCCCTCTGGGATTATTAAAGTATTTCTGATTCTGATAAACGAGTGATTTTAATCCTTCAACTGTTTATTTTTTTGAGTTTTAACAGTTTAAAGTTTTGGAACTCATTAAACTCTGGAGTTCACATTATCTCACAGGTATTTGATTTGGAATATTTGCAAAAATCAAATTTTTCTTATTACATTATTTTGCTGTTAGGCATTTTATTCATGATGTATATTTTAAAACCACAGTTTTAAAATTTCCTAAATGAATTTACATGATTTTTTATAGCCTTCAGTCACGGACGCAGTAATGCTGCAGAAACTCTTAATAAACTCACAGAATTAATTATTTTAATCTTTGATTTCTTTCTGTCTTTGATGTTATTTTCCTTAAACTCCATCAGAGCCGTTAAGTTATATGCTGTGCTGTCAGTTCTGGATTTATTTTATTTTATTTATTTATTTGAATTAGGACAATGCCCATTCATCAACATGTTAGCATAAAGCATCAATGTAAATATGCCAGAATTAGCACAACAGCTAATTTGCATCCACTGTCCTAAGGCAGGTAAGAACAGTGAACATTAAACAAGACGCTACAGGAGAGAACAGAGTGAACACAAACAGATAAGATGCCAATAACATAAAAATCACAATAAAATTAGGTTAACAGGCCCATGGAAACAGATCAGTTTACCTGTAAACACGTCTGGTTAGTTTTCAACCAATGTTTCAAGGAGAATTTAAAACGTTTGTAGGTTGCACAGCCCCTAACATGTCATGAGGGATTAAGCGGGTCAGAACATGGATGGATGTTGTTCACACGTTTGTGCAACAGCACAAAGCGGCGTCTCAGCAAAGAGGAAGACCCGCCCGGTAGGATAAAAAAAACATTGTTTACTACGGATAATTTTGGTGTTTTTGTCTGGTTAAAATGGGTGGGGGTGTCGGCGACATTGCAGCGTAAACACAGAAGTACTAGCGCCCGTGAACGGGGGCGTAATGGAGCCGGAGAAGCGGCTGCTGTAGCAGCCGCTTCTCCGGCCCGTGTAGCGATCGCCACCTCCCCTCCGCCGCTATTTAAGTAGAACAATGACTAGAGCAGAATTAAGTTGTATTTACCGGAGATGAAGTGTAGACTGCAAATTCTGTCGCAGTATGATGGATCCCCCAGTCCATTGTGAGTGTCTGCCTGCGCTCTTTTCATTGAAAATATCCATTTCTTTCTTCTTTCTTCGTCCTTCGGTAAACGACAGAAACGTACATCCAACGATTTGGAATGCCTCTGTGTGCAACCGGGAGCACAACAAGTCGTAGACATTGTTTAGATTCCAAAAGTAAACTAACTAAAAATACGCTCTAAATCACCCGTTTTGTCATGTAGTAGACGAGAACAGTACTGTTTTTGCCAACCACCGTGAGCGGATGTAGCGCTGACGTCACGCGTGAACTATCCTATAAAGGGGACATTTATCCTAGTAGAATTGGTGTTTGCCAAGTGCTTGCTGTTTTTGCTGTATTCTGTGGGGAATAATAAAAGGGCACAATTATTCTAGCAGAAACAGTGTTTGTCCCCTTATTTGTATATTGTCGATTTCTCCCGATCCTTTTTTCATAAAACATTTTGGCGTTGTCGGCAGGAATTGAGGAGAGACTGCAATATACAAATATGTTTGAGAAGAAGAATAAGGAGGTGGCGCCGAGGTGGGAACAAAGAATTATTGGCAGTGTTGCAGAAAACCGAAGTGCAAAAAAAGGCTCCGGTGGCCGGATTGCAGTGGCGTTTGTGGATCTGTGCCACTGCATGGAAACAACAGTATGAAGCCGGCCAACAATCGAAAACTCAGCAGTTAAAAGACAAGCAGGAAATGATAGAGCTGCAATCTGCTGAGTCGCTGTGTCGACAGCATCTGCGAATGTTCACTACCCAGCTGGAACAGATAACTAGTGTCGCAGAAAAAGCTGCCGCTCAGATGTCTGTGTTAACAAGGAATAACCAGGGGGGAAAAAACCTGTCATCCGCCTCCAAAAAAAGTTGATTTGTTTTTAGCTGGACTGGGGTCTGGGTGGCTGGGACGGTAATATGTGGGATAGTCAAGGAGATATTTAAAGGTTCCGTAGGAAAAAAGTGTCGCAGAAGACTCTGCACGCAAGCTGTCTGTCTGATATGTTGTCTTTGTCATATCTTGTCGGTTAAAAAGGGTTCCTTGTGTGTGAATGAGTAAAGGAGTGTGCTTGAATCCGGGGAGTGTGTGTGTAAATGGGCCTTTGTGTGTAAATCCGTGTGTGTAGATTTTTGTGTATTAGGGAGCTGAGAATAGCTCTGCAGCGTAGGAGGTTTATGGTGGAAAGTTACTGCGGAGTTTGAGGTAACTCTTGAGAAACAAGTTAAAGTGTTCAGCATGGAGGAAGAATTTAATCAGGATATTCGTGAAAATCAATAGGATGAAGTTTTTATGGCTTTTTTTGTGTAGGAAAATGTAGAGTGCGAACAACAGTTGGTCAAGGCAGTTGGAAAAAAACGACTGTATTACGTTGAGATTTTGTTAAATGTTTAGTAAAACAGTACGTTAAGCGTAAGAGACGGGTTAGAAGTTGGAAAAGGTTGCTGGATTTTTGGCAGAGAATTAAACATTTGTTTGAGACAATAGAACTGCCCCACAGCATTATCTATCAGCAGTAAGCATTATCTATGCTTACTGTGATGCTGGGAGCTCCAAATGCCCCGATGGAAATTATTAAAACTTGAATTATGGAGCTGCAGAATCTGGGAGAATGGGGCGAGCGAGAGGAACGCAGACCACAAGTTCAACAAACGTAGGTTCGCAGGCCGCAAAGAGACCGGGGGAGAAATGAAGAGGGTCCATCATGTTTTATGTTGTGGAAGGCAGCGATAAGTGCTGACGTGGCTTCAGCAGCTCAGACGCTCAGCATAGGGTCACTGAAAACTGGGATGGTCATCTCATTGCAACACCTTGGAGGTTTGGTTGCTAGACTAAACCCAATTTCAGAGGGAAGCTTTCTTGAACATTTGAAACATCCTCCTTTCTCAAAAGAATTAATCTCCCAACTCTGTCAGAAGAAATGACACGGCCAATAACTTCACAGGAAATTCTGAGTTATTAAAAACCTCAAAAACAACAAATCACCAGGGACAGACGGACTACCAGGGGAGCTCTACAAAACATTTAGAGAAGAACTAACACCAGTACTATGTAAGGTATTTAACTATGCACTAACGGTGGGGGACCCCCCTAAAACATGGTCTGAAGCCATCATATCTGTAATTTATAAAGAGGGCAAAGACCCAACTATGTGTGAAGGCTACAGACCTGTGAGCTTACTGTGCAACGACTTAAAAATACTAACAAGTATAATGGCAGAAAGAATGCAAAAACATATAACTAAACTGATCAATCCAGAGACCAAACAGGATTTATTCTGGATATGCAGGGAGCGAACAACATTAGAAGAACATTAAATGTAATATCATACTCTAAATTTAAACCACAGCCCTCCCTCTGGATTAGTTTGGATTTTCACAACAATTTGTGGAGTGGGTGAAGATAATTTATAAAAACCCAAAATCCTGAATTCCAATGAATGGGCACTGCTCAGAATCTTTTGACCTCAAGAGAGGAGTTAGACAGTTTTAGTCCTTTATAATTCAGTTAGTATTGAACCAATGGCAGAAGCAATAAGACAGAATAGACAAATTCAGGGAATAAGAGACGAGGGAGGGGTGGAGCATAAGGTATCGTTGTTTGCTGATGATTTATTGGTGCTCTTAGTAGAACCACTGCGGTCGGTACCAGCTCTACTAGAAAGCCTTAAAGAGTACGGGAATATTTCTGGATATATGAATAACGAAAGTAAATCAGTAGCAATGATGCTATCAGGTGAATGCCCAACACAGCTAAAAGAAAAAGTAAAGTTTAAATGGACCCACAAAGGATTTAGATATTTGGGTATATTCATCACATCTCAAATTTCACATTTGTTCAAAGCAAATGATGAGAAGCTGAGGAAGGAAATGATAAAAGACCTGAAAGATGGGAGATCCTACCACTGACCCTCAGAGGGAGGGTGGAAACAGTCAGAATGAATGACTACTGTTTGTATTCCAATCACTCCCAGTTTCCATTCCAACCTCTGTTTTAAAGAGATGGATAAAAGAATATCAAAGTTTGTATGGCAAAATAAAAAGGCAAGAATTAAACTCAAAACACTTCAGTCCTCAAAGAGTAATGGAGGGCTAGGCTTACCTGAATTAAAGCACTATTATTGGGCTGCTCACCTGAGAGCCGTAGAATTGTGGTTAGCTACAGATCAAGAGACAATATGGGTACATATGGAACACAGCGCATGCCCAAATTTATCCCTACATAGACTAAGACTAAGAACGTAGAGAACATGGACACGGTTCTGAAGTCCTCACTAAGACTAAGAACGTAGAGAACATGGACCCGGTTCTGAAGTCCTTCCACTAAGACTAAGAACGTGGAGAACATGGACCCGGTTCTGAAGTCCTCACTAAGACTAAGAACGTGGAGAACATGGACCCGGTTCTGAAGTCCTCACTAAGACTAAGAACGTAGAGAACATGGACCCGGTTCTGAAGTCCTCACTAAGACTAAGAACGTAGAGAACATGGACCCGGTTCTGAAGTCCTCACTAACACTAAGAACGTAGAGAACATGGACCCGGTTCTGAAGTCCTCACTAACACTAAGAACGTAGAGAACATGGACCCGGTTCTGAAGTCCTCACTAAGACTAAGAACGTAGAGAACATGGACCCGGTTCTGAAGTCCTCACTAAGACTAAGAACGTAGAGAACATGGACCCGGTTCTGAAGTCCTCACTAAGACTAAGAACGTAGAGAACATGGACCCGGTTCTGAAGTCCTTCCACTAAGACTATGAACGTAGAGAACATGGACCCGGTTCTGAAGTCCTTCCACTAAGACTATGAACGTAGAGAACATGGACCCGGTTCTGAAGTCCTCACTAAGACTAAGAACGTAGAGAACATGGACCCGGTTCTGAAGTCCTTCCACTAAGACTAAGAACGTAGAGAACATGGACCCGGTTCTGAAGTCCTTCCACTAAGACTATGAACGTAGAGAACATGGACCCGGTTCTGAAGTCCTCACTAAGACTAAGAACGTAGAGAACATGGACCCGGTTCTGAAGTCCTCACTAAGACTAAGAACGTAGAGAACATGGACCCGGTTCTGAAGTCCTCACTAAGACTAAGAACGTAGAGAACATGGACCCGGTTCTGAAGTCCTCACTGAGACTAAGAACGTAGAGAACATGGACCCGGTTCTGAAGTCCTCACCGAGACTAAGAACGTAGAGAACATGGACCCGGTTCTGAAGTCCTCACTAAGACTAAGAACGTAGAGAAAATGGACCCGGTTCTGAAGTCCTTCCACTAAGACTAAGAACGTAGAGAAAATGGACCCGGTTCTGAAGTCCTTCCACTAAGACTAAGAACGTAGAGAACATGGACCCGGTTCTGAAGTCCTCACTAAGACTAAGAACGTAGAGAACATGGACCCGGTTCTGAAGTCCTCACTAACACTAAGAACGTAGAGAACATGGACCCGGTTCTGAAGTCCTCACTAAGACTATGAACGTAGAGAACATGGACCCGGTTCTGAAGTCCTCACTAAGACTAAGAACGTAGAGAACATGGACCCGGTTCTGAAGTCCTCACTAAGACTAAGAACGTAGAGAACATGGACCCGGTTCTGAAGTCCTTCCACTAAGACTAAGAACGTAGAGAACATGGACCCGGTTCTGAAGTCCTTCCACTAAGACTAAGAACATAGAGAACATAGACCCGGTTCTGAAGTCCTTCCACTAAGACTAAGAACGTAGAGAACATGGACCCGGTTCTGAAGTCCTCACTAAGACTAAGAACGTAGAGAACATGGACCCGGTTCTGAAGTCCTCACTAAGACTAAGAACGTAGAGAACATGGACCCGGTTCTGAAGTCCTTCCACTAAGACTAAGAACGTAGAGAACATGGACACGGTTCTGAAGTCCTCACTAAGACTAAGAACGTGGAGAACATGGACCCGGTTCTGAAGTCCTCACTAAGACTAAGAACGTAGAGAACATGGACCCGGTTCTGAAGTCCTTCCACTAAGACTAAGAACGCGGAGAACATGGACCCGGTTCTGAAGTCCTCACTAAGACTAAGAACGTGGAGAACATGGACCCGGTTCTGAAGTCCTCACTAAGACTAAGAACGTAGAGAACATGGACCCGGTTCTGAAGTCCTCACTAAGACTAAGAACGTAGAGAACATGGACCCGGTTCTGAAGTCCTCACTAACACTAAGAACGTAGAGAACATGGACCCGGTTCTGAAGTCCTCACTAACACTAAGAACGTAGAGAACATGGACCCGGTTCTGAAGTCCTCACTAAGACTAAGAACGTAGAGAACATGGACCCGGTTCTGAAGTCCTCACTAAGACTAAGAACGTAGAGAACATGGACCCGGTTCTGAAGTCCTCACTAAGACTAAGAACGTAGAGAACATGGACCCGGTTCTGAAGTCCTTCCACTAAGACTATGAACGTAGAGAACATGGACCCGGTTCTGAAGTCCTTCCACTAAGACTATGAACGTAGAGAACATGGACCCGGTTCTGAAGTCCTCACTAAGACTAAGAACGTAGAGAACATGGACCCGGTTCTGAAGTCCTTCCACTAAGACTAAGAACGTAGAGAACATGGACCCGGTTCTGAAGTCCTTCCACTAAGACTATGAACGTAGAGAACATGGACCCGGTTCTGAAGTCCTCACTAAGACTAAGAACGTAGAGAACATGGACCCGGTTCTGAAGTCCTCACTAACACTAAGAACGTAGAGAACATGGACCCGGTTCTGAAGTCCTCACTAAGACTAAGAACGTAGAGAACATGGACCCGGTTCTGAAGTCCTCACTAACACTAAGAACGTAGAGAACATGGACCCGGTTCTGAAGTCCTCACTAAGACTAAGAACGTAGAGAACATGGACCCGGTTCTGAAGTCCTTCCACTAAGACTAAGAACGTAGAGAACATGGACACGGTTCTGAAGTCCTCACTAAGACTAAGAACGTGGAGAACATGGACCCGGTTCTGAAGTCCTTCCACTAAGACTAAGAACGCGGAGAACATGGACCCGGTTCTGAAGTCCTCACTAAGACTAAGAACGTGGAGAACATGGACCCGGTTCTGAAGTCCTCACTAAGACTAAGAACGTAGAGAACATGGACCCGGTTCTGAAGTCCTCACTAAGACTAAGAACGTAGAGAACATGGACCCGGTTCTGAAGTCCTCACTAACACTAAGAACGTAGAGAACATGGACCCGGTTCTGAAGTCCTCACTAAGACTAAGAACGTAGAGAACATGGACCCGGTTCTGAAGTCCTCACTAAGACTAAGAACGTAGAGAACATGGACCCGGTTCTGAAGTCCTCACTAAGACTAAGAACGTAGAGAACATGGACCCGGTTCTGAAGTCCTTCCACTAAGACTATGAACGTAGAGAACATGGACCCGGTTCTGAAGTCCTTCCACTAAGACTATGAACGTAGAGAACATGGACCCGGTTCTGAAGTCCTCACTAAGACTAAGAACGTAGAGAACATGGACCCGGTTCTGAAGTCCTTCCACTAAGACTAAGAACGTAGAGAACATGGACCCGGTTCTGAAGTCCTTCCACTAAGACTATGAACGTAGAGAACATGGACCCGGTTCTGAAGTCCTCACTAAGACTAAGAACGTAGAGAACATGGACCCGGTTCTGAAGTCCTCACTAAGACTAAGAACGTAGAGAACATGGACCCGGTTCTGAAGTCCTCACTAAGACTAAGAACGTAGAGAACATGGACCCGGTTCTGTAGTCCTCACTAAGACTAAGAACGTAGAGAACATGGACCCGGTTCTGAAGTCCTCACTAAGACTAAGAACGTAGAGAACATGGACCCGGTTCTGAAGTCCTTCCACTAAGACTAAGAACGTAGAGAACATGGACCCGGTTCTGAAGTCCTTCCACTAAGACTAAGAACGTAGAGAAAATGGACCCGGTTCTGAAGTCCTCACTAAGACTAAGAACGTGGAGAACATGGACCCGGTTCTGAAGTCCTCACTAAGACTAAGAACGTAGAGAACATGGACCCGGTTCTGAAGTCCTCACTAAGACTAAGAACGTAGAGAACATGGACCCGGTTCTGAAGTCCTCACTAAGACTAAGAACGTAGAGAACATGGACCCGGTTCTGAAGTCCTTCCACTAAGACTAAGAACATAGAGAACATAGACCCGGTTCTGAAGTCCTTCCACTAAGACTAAGAACGTAGAGAACATGGACCCGGTTCTGAAGTCCTCACTAAGACTAAGAACGTAGAGAACATGGACCCGGTTCTGAAGTCCTCACTAAGACTAAGAACGTAGAGAACATGGACCCGGTTCTGAAGTCCTTCCACTAAGACTAAGAACGTAGAGAACATGGACACGGTTCTGAAGTCCTCACTAAGACTAAGAACGTAGAGAACATGGACCCGGTTCTGAAGTCCTTCCACTAAGACTAAGAACGTAGAGAACATGGACCCGGTTCTGAAGTCCTTCCACTAAGACTAAGAACATAGAGAACATAGACCCGGTTCTGAAGTCCTTCCACTAAGACTAAGAACGTAGAGAACATGGACCCGGTTCTGAAGTCCTCACTAAGACTAAGAACGTAGAGAACATGGACCCGGTTCTGAAGTCCTCACTAAGACTAAGAACGTAGAGAACATGGACCCGGTTCTGAAGTCCTTCCACTAAGACTAAGAACGTAGAGAACATGGACACGGTTCTGAAGTCCTCACTAAGACTAAGAACGTGGAGAACATGGACCCGGTTCTGAAGTCCTCACTAAGACTAAGAACGTAGAGAACATGGACCCGGTTCTGAAGTCCTTCCACTAAGACTAAGAACGCGGAGAACATGGACCCGGTTCTGAAGTCCTCACTAAGACTAAGAACGTGGAGAACATGGACCCGGTTCTGAAGTCCTCACTAAGACTAAGAACGTAGAGAACATGGACCCGGTTCTGAAGTCCTCACTAAGACTAAGAACGTAGAGAACATGGACCCGGTTCTGAAGTCCTCACTAACACTAAGAACGTAGAGAACATGGACCCGGTTCTGAAGTCCTCACTAACACTAAGAACGTAGAGAACATGGACCCGGTTCTGAAGTCCTCACTAAGACTAAGAACGTAGAGAACATGGACCCGGTTCTGAAGTCCTCACTAAGACTAAGAACGTAGAGAACATGGACCCGGTTCTGAAGTCCTCACTAAGACTAAGAACGTAGAGAACATGGACCCGGTTCTGAAGTCCTTCCACTAAGACTATGAACGTAGAGAACATGGACCCGGTTCTGAAGTCCTTCCACTAAGACTATGAACGTAGAGAACATGGACCCGGTTCTGAAGTCCTCACTAAGACTAAGAACGTAGAGAACATGGACCCGGTTCTGAAGTCCTTCCACTAAGACTAAGAACGTAGAGAACATGGACCCGGTTCTGAAGTCCTTCCACTAAGACTATGAACGTAGAGAACATGGACCCGGTTCTGAAGTCCTCACTAAGACTAAGAACGTAGAGAACATGGACCCGGTTCTGAAGTCCTCACTAAGACTAAGAACGTAGAGAACATGGACCCGGTTCTGAAGTCCTCACTAAGACTAAGAACGTAGAGAACATGGACCCGGTTCTGTAGTCCTCACTAAGACTAAGAACGTAGAGAACATGGACCCGGTTCTGAAGTCCTCACTAAGACTAAGAACGTAGAGAACATGGACCCGGTTCTGAAGTCCTTCCACTAAGACTAAGAACGTAGAGAACATGGACCCGGTTCTGAAGTCCTTCCACTGGCTCCCTGGATCTCAGAGAATAGACTTTAAAATCCTTCTGTTAGTCTATAAATCCCTGAATTAGCACCTAAATACATCACAGACTTGTTATCAGGGCATCAACCCTCCAGACCACTCAGGTCTTCTGGCTCCAGCCTGCTCTGCAGAACCAGAACCAGAACCAGACATGGAGAAGCAGCATTTAGTTCCTATGCTCCACTGATCTGGAACAAACTCCCAGAAAATTCTAAAGGTGCAGAAAGCCTGAGTTCCTTTAAATCAAGATTAAAACACATTTGTTTAGGATTGCCTTCAACTGTTCTAGTTAACTGAATCACCACTTTTTTGTTCTATTTTCTACCTACATTTCATTCCTACTTGCTTTTATTCTGTTTTTTTTCTATATTTTAATCATGTAAAGCACTTTGCATTGTCTTTGTGCTGAATTGTGCTATATAAATAAATTTGCCTTGCCTTGCCTTGCCTACCCTTCACAACAAAGACGGCTCAAAGAAATCTCAAAATTCAAAACCACTGGATTAAAGAAACAATTAATATTTGGTCAAGAATAAAAAAAGACATTTAAATTCCCTGACTCTATATCAAAAACGGTAAAAAAAGCTAAGATTCCAGATTTTATCCCAGTTACTATGGATAACGGGTTGGAGAAATGGACAGAAGGAGGACTGGTATTCATAGCACAGCTTTTTAAGGGGTCAACATTGAAATCCTTTGAACAAATTGAACGGGAATTTAACCTACAAAAAACTGATTTCTATCGATATTTGCAGCTTAGACATTATCTTCAGAATCACAGCAATTGGTGGAAAATTTCAACAGACATGACTAAAACTGAAGAAATTCTATTATCAATAGCAAAAGGTAAGTCAAAAAAAGGCCTGATTTCAAAATTATACAAAAGCCTGCAACATGAAACCAATGTTAATAATAAGGAAATTAAGGAGAAGTGGGAATTGGAGGCCAATATAATAATAGCAGATGAGGATTGGGAAGAAACCTTTACCTCTGGACACAAACTAACTAACAGCCCAATGTGGAGAGACTGAAAAGTTCAATTCAATTCAATTTTATTTATATAGCGCCAATTCATGAAACATGTCATCTCGAGGCACTTTACAAAGTCAAAATCAATCATATTATACAGATTGGGTCAGATTATACAGATTGGTCAAAATGTTCCTCTCTAAGGGAACCAGTTGATTGCATCAAAGTCCCGACAAGCAGCATTCACTTCTGGAGAACCGTAGAGCCACAGGGAGAGTCGTCTGCATTGTACATGGCTTTGCAGCAATCCCTCATACTGAGCAAGCATGAAGCGACAGTGGGAAGAAAAAACACCCATTAACGGGAAAAAAAAAACCTCCAGCAGAACCAGAACCAGGCTCAGTATGAACGGTCATCTGCCTCGACCCACTGGGGGTTACAGAAGACAGAGCAGAGACACAACAAGAGAGACAAAAAAGCACAGAAGCACACATTGATCCAGTAATCTGTTCTACATTAGATGGTAATAGTCGGTGATCTGTCCTCCCTGGATGATTTCACAGTCAACAGAACGTCAGACCAGGTGTATCTACTATGAAGATAAAAGAGAGAATTTTAAATTCTAGTTTTTCAGCTTCACTCATGGACAGAATGTTTCTAATTTTGGCGATATTCTGGAGGTGAAAAAAGGAAACTCTGCCATCCAGATTAAGTGATTGATTAAGAAGTTTATTTTTTGAGGACTCTGGTCCAAAGATTAGAAAAGTTAAGATGCGTTTCTTTAACCCTCCAGTTATTACGTGTAAATATGGTCAAACATCTCAGCTTTGCCTTTGGGTTTGTCTGAAGGAGGTCGAGTTTTGGAAAAATGTGCAAACAGGGATAAAGGGTATTCTGGGCATCCATTTAGATATGGATGCATCTGTATATATTTTAGAAATAATCCCTTTGGACATGATCGACAAAGACCATAAATATTTTCGATTGCAATGCAAATTGCAGTTGACAAATAAAATTGATTGATTGATTGATTGATGGATTGATCAGAGTTCTGCTTCTGACTGTGAAGAAGTGTATAACATCTGCCTGGTTAAAACCACAACCTCCCAGCTTTACACAGTGGAGAGATAGAATTAGAAAAGTTTCTATTATGGAAGAAACAACATCAAGACTAGAGTTAAAGATGGAAACCTTTGAAACAAAGTGGAGACCCATAACTAAATTCATACTGTAACCTTGACACCTATATTCATTTATTCACTTATTTATTTGTTTTTGTACCCTTTGTATTAATCTTGTATTAGTATTACGGTGTACTTTTTCTACTTTAATATGCATGTTGATAATGTCTACTGCAGGTACTGTGATTTATATATCCATGGATGGTTTGTCTTGATGGGACCAAAGGAAATGTTTGGCTGTAGCCCTCATCAATAATACCTGGATAACTGTCGGCAGGTTTGGGACTTTACAGATGGGTTCCTTGATGTAGGAGAAATTTCACCAATGATCTGCATAAAGATGTTAAGATGCAAAATATGAGATGTGACAAGAGTGGACATATGTATATGTTGATATAAAACAGTGACTGAAAATAAAAAGTTTAAAAAAATTTAATCTGTTAGAGGAGGAGGAGCAAGTCCATTTAAAACTTTAAAAACAAGGCATGCATCCAGAAACATCTGATGATGTTCAAAGTCTAAAATGTTGTACTTACTTAAAATATTACAATAATGATAATGTACAGGGTTTTTTTTTATCAAAAACCTTCAGAGTTTTCTTGAAGAGAGACTGTAGGGGTTTCAGAATGGCCTCTGAAGTGTGAGACCATGTGGTCTGGCAGTAGTTTATAATCTAAATAAGCTAAATATCATGGCAGGCATATAGGGTTTTTGCTGATTCAGAAGTCAGAGAGGGTCTTATATGTTTAAAGTTTGAAAGATTAAACCTAATTATATTTGAGATTCTCTTTATATGCTGCTTGAAATTTAAATTGGAATCAAAGACCACTCCAAGATATTTAAAGTGTTCAACCACATCCAGTGTCTCTCCATTGATTAACGCAGATGGTTCATCACCCTCTACTGGCTGTCAGGATATTTACATACAGACTGTTTTTCTAATGTTAAGATGTAGGCAGGAGTCCTGGAGCCACTGAGACACTGATACCATAGCGCTGGAGAGAACAGCAGCAGCTTCACTTTTACTTTGTGCATGGACATATAGTACAGTGTCATCAGCATATAATTGCATTTTTACAGCTTTACAGATAATGGGTAAATCATTGACATAAAGGCTGAATAAAATTGGTCCAAGTATTGATCCCTGTGGAACTCCAGCAGAGCAAGTGAGGAAGGTGGACTGTGAATTATCTGTTTGAACTGCTTGTGTTTTTTTGGAGTTTATAGAAGGAAGAAAACTGTGGCTGTGCTCTGCATTGCAGAGGTCAGGCTGCTTTGTTAATACGGTTCTGCTGGGTTATCTGTTCCAGAACCAGGTGGTTCTGTTAGAACATCCAGGATCCTCGCCCTCAGGACCTGGGGACACGGACTGAGGCGCATTCTTTACCCTGAAATTCACCAGTAAAGCATCCTGCAGCTGGTCATTTGGAAATTCAATCATTTCCCTAGTTCATTCTCCAATGAGATGCTGAAAAACTAGTCCATGCATTTGTTACTTCAAGGCTGGACTATTGTAATTCTTTACTATCAGGAAGTCCACAAAATGTAGTTCAAAGTCTTCAGCTGATCCAAAATGCTGCAGCAAGAGTTCTGATGAAAATCAACAAGAGGGATCATATTTCTCCAATTTTAGCTTCCCTTCATTGGCTTCCTGTTAAATCAAGAATAGAATTTAAAATTCTTCTTCTAACGTATAAAGCCCTTAATAATCAAGCTCCATCATATATCAGAGCTCTGATTACCCCGTATGTTCCTAACAGAGCACTTCGCTCTCAGACTGCAGGTCTGCTGGTGGTTCCTAGAGTCTCTAAAAGTAGAATGGGAGGCAGATCCTTTAGCTATCAGGCTCCTCTCCTGTGGAACCAACTCCCAGTTTTGGTCCGTGAAGCAGACACCCCGTCTACTTTTAAGACTAATCTTAAAACTTTCCTTTTTGATAAAGCTTATAGTTAGAGTGGCTCATGTTACTCTGAGCTACCTCTATAGTTATGCTGCTATAGGCTTAGGCTGCTGGAGGACATCAGGATCTAATTTTCTCACTCTATTGAGTTCTACTGTTCTTCAATTATGCATTACGTGTTGCCATTTCAGCTTTTAACTTTCTGTTCTCTCTCTTTTATCTTCATAGTAGGTACACCTGGTCTGACGTTCTGTTAACTGTGACATCATCCAGGGAGGACAGATCACCCGCTATTTCCATCTAATGTAGAACAGATAATGGGTCAGTTGTTGATCAGGTTTGTCCCAGTTTGGGTCAGTTGCTGATCAGGTTTGTCCCAGTTTGGGTCAGTTGCTGATCAGGTTTGTCCCAGTTTGGGTCAGTTGCTGATCAGGTTTGTCCCAGTTTGGGTCAGTTGCTGATCAGGTTTGTCCCAGTTTGGGTCAGTTGTTGATCAGGTTTGTCCCAGTTTGGGTCAGTTGAGGACACATACCCAGTTTAAGAGGAGCTGAGGACAGTCCGGGCCTTTTCCACCATGGGGACAGAACAGACCCCATGAAACAGACTAATGGCTGGAAAGCCACTGAACAGTAACTTTTCATGTACACTGCTTCTGTTGGTCTGCTACCATGTCTAAAGAGACTTCCTGGTATTTTCTGGAGGTATCTGCATCCTTGTCAGTCCTCGTCTGTGTTCCCCGTACAGTGACTCTGCTAAAAGCCTTTGTTGGTCATTGTGGAGAACTTTGTGGCAAACACTCTCTAGTTTATAACGTCTACGCCTTCCTCCACCTCTCTGCTGATGTTAAACAATATCTCAGCTGTTCCATATGAAAACTGTGTAAACTGAAGAGGTTTGCTGTGAAAAAGGCTAAACAACTGGATTCAGAGAAGCTACAGAACCAGTTTTCAGCCAAAGACTGCTGCTGTCTGAGTTTAGATAAACTACCAGCCTCACCCCCCCCCCCCACTCCATGAACGACCGACACTTCCTGAACCACTTCTACTGTCGTTCCCACAGACAAAGGGACAGTGTTGCCCCCCCACACCTCCACCTCAGCAGGGGCCTGGGCACCTCTGACAATACCCCCCCCCCCTCCTCAGGGACGACCCTCTCCACCTTTTCATCTCCAGACCTGCTGCATTTAACTCACAGTCTACCATGTATAGCTCTGGATTCTGTATATCTATTTTATTTTCTCTGCACCATCAACATCAAGTAGTGCAAACCTACTTGGCAATAAACTTGATTCTGATTTAGGACGTAACGTTAAAGGTTGTTCAATTCAATTCAATTTATTTATTCAATTCGATTTTATTTATATAGCGCCAAATCATGAAACATGTCATCTCAAGGCACTTTACAAGTTAGGTTCAATCATATTATACAGATTGGGTCAGATTATACAGATTGGTCAAAATGTCCTATATAAGGAAACCAGTTGATTGCTTCAAAGTCCCGACAAGCAGCATTCACTCCTGGGGAACCGTAGAGCCACAGGGAGAGTCGTCTGCATTGTACATGGCTTTGCTGCAATCCCTCATACTGAGCAAGCATGAAGCGACAGTGGGAAGAAAAACCACCCATTAACGGGAAAAAAAACCTCCGGCAGAACCGGGCTCAGTTTGAACGGTCATCTGCCTCGACCGACTGGGGTTACAGAAGACAGAGCAGAGACACAACAAGAGAGACAAAAAGCACAGAAGCTCACATTGATCCAGTAATCTGTTCTACATTAAATGGTAATAGTCGGTGATCTGTCCTCCCTGGACGATTTCACAGTCAACAGAACGTCAGACCAGGTGTACCTACTATGAAGAAAAAAAGAGAGAGAACAAAAAGTTAAAAGCTGAAATGACAACAGTCATTACAATGTAATGCAATGCAAATCTGGAGAACAATAGACTGGAGAACAGTAGAAATCAGCAGAGAGAGAGAAATAGACCCTGATGTCCTCCAGTAGCCTAAGCCTATAGCAGCATAACTATAGAGGTAGCTCAGGGTAACATGAGCCACTCTGACTATAAGCTTTGTCAAAAAGGAAAGTTTTAAGATTAGTCTTAAAAGTAGACGGGGTGTCTGCCTCACGGACCAAAACTGGGAGTTGGTTCCACAGGAGAGGAGCCTGATAGCTAAAGGATCTGCCTCCCATTCTACTTTTAGAGACTCTAGGAACCACCAGCAGACCTGCAGTCTGAGAGCGAAGTGCTCTGTTAGGAACATACGGGGTAATCAGAGCTCTGATATATGATGGAGCTTGATTATTAAGGGCTTTATACGTTAGAAGGAGAATTTTAAATTCTATTCTTGATTTAACAGGAAGCCAATGAAGGGAAGCTAAAATTGGAGAAATATGATCCCTCTTGTTGATTTTCATCAGAACTCTTGCTGCAGCATTTTGGATCAGCTGAAGGCTTTGAACTGCATTTTGTGGACTTCCTGATAGTAAAGAATTACAATAGTCCAGCCTTGAAGTAACAAATGCATGGACTAGTTTTTCAGCATCACTCCTGGACAGAATGTTTCTAATTTTGGCGATA
The DNA here is from genome assembly GCA_037039145.1 of Fundulus diaphanus. Lineage (NCBI taxonomy): Eukaryota > Metazoa > Chordata > Actinopteri > Cyprinodontiformes > Fundulidae > Fundulus > Fundulus diaphanus. The sequence goes on along the minus strand of CM073131.1, from coordinate 56,303,652 downwards.
TTCCTGAGGTGAAAAAAGGAAACTCTGGAAACCTGTTTAATATGGGATTTAAATGACATGTCTTGGTCAAAAATAACACCAAGATTTTTTACTTTATTATCAGAGGCCAAGTTAATGCCACCCAGATTAAGTGATTGATTAAGAAGTTTATTTTTTGAGGACTCTGGCCCAAAGATTACAACTTCGGTCTTGTAGAATTTAGATGCAGAAAATTTAAAGTCATCCAGCTTTTGATGTCATCAAGACATAACTGCAGTCGAAGTAATTGATTGGATTCATCAGGATTTATGGATAAATATAGCTGAGTGTCATCAGCATAACAGTGGAAATTAATCCCATGCTGTCTGATAATTTTGCCAATCGGAAGCATATATATAGTAAAGACAATTGGTCCAAGGACTGAACCCTGTGGTACTCCACAGGTGACCCTAGAGTTTGAGGAAGATTTATTATTAACATGAACAAACTGGAATCTGTCCGACAGATAAGATTTAAACCAGCCTAATGCTTTCCCCTTAATCCCTACAGTATGCTCAAGTCTTTGTAGGAGAATATTGTGATCAACTGTATCAAATGCAGCACTAAGATCTAACAGGACAAGTACAGACACAAGTCCATTCTCTGAGGCCATGAGAATATCATTGGTGACCTTCACCAGAGCTGTTTCAGTGCTATGATGAGCTCTGAAGCCTGACTGAAACTCCTCAAGTGGGTCATTGCTTTGTAAATGTTCACAAAGTTGATTAGCAACTACTTTCTCAAGAATTTTAGATAAGAAAAGAAGATTAGATATAGGTCTGTAGTTTACTAACTCATCTTGATCAAGAGAAGGTTTCTTAAGTAAAGGTTTAATAACAGCTACTTTAAAAGCCTGTGGTACATATCCATTTACTAAGGATAGATTAATCATGTCTAAAATAGGACCACTGATCAAAGGGAATACCTCCTTAAACAACTTGGTTGGGATTGGGTCTAACATACAGGTAGAAGGTTTAGATGAAGCTAAAATTTTAGATAGCTCAGAAAGCTCTACTGCTTTTAAACAGTTCAGACACTGCGCAGGTTCTAAGGATTCCTCCAATGCTGCCTCACTTACTGAGGACGAGGTAATCATGTTTGGGAGGATGCCAATTATTTTACTTTTAATGGAATCAATTTTATTTATGAAGAATCCCATAAAATCATTACTGCTAAGAGCTAAGGGGATGGCTGGATCAACAGAGCTGTGGCTCTGGGTAAGTTTGGCAACTGTATTGAAGAGAAATCTAGGATTATTCTTATTCTCCTCAATTAATGATGAAAAATATGCTGCTCTAACTCTGCGAATGGTCTTGTTATACAACAATAGACTGTCCCTCCAGATTAAGTAGGATTCCTCTTGGTGTGTAGAGCGCCATTTTCTCTCCAATTTCCTAACATTGTGCTTCAAGGAATGCAGCTCTGAATTAAACCAAGGAGCCAGCTTCCTGTGAATAATCACCTTCTTTTTCAAGGGAGCTACATTGTCTAATGCAGAACGCAATGACAAAGTCATACCGTTTACAAAGACATCTATTTGTGAATTGGAAGAAACAACATTGCTGCCATCTACAGGGCATTTCTGCAATACGGAGGATATTAAAAGGGGGACAGACTCTTTAAGTTTTGATGCAGCATTATCCGATAAAGATCTACTATAATGGAACCCTCTTTTGGGGGTGGAGAACTCAGTTAGATTAAACTCAAATGTTATTAAAAAATGATCAGATAGGACAGGGTTGTGAGGAAATACTGTTAATTATTCACAATCGATGCCATATGTCAGCACAAGGTCTAAAGTATGGAGCCAAGAGTGCGTCGGTTTATGCACATTTTGAGCAAAACCAATTGAATCTAGGATAGCTTTAAAGGCTACACTAAGGTTATCACATTCTGTGTCAACATGGATGTTAAAATCACCCACTATAATAACCTTATCAGTATTTAACACCAAATCAGATAAGAAATCTGACAACTCATCCAAAAACTGAGTGTAAGGGCCTGGTGGACGATAAAAAACAACAAACAGAAGAGGTTTTATTGCTTTGCAGTTTGGATGAGGGAAACTGAGGGTTAAATGTTCAAAAGAACTGTAGTTATTAATTGGCCTGGGACTAATTAATAAATCAGACTGAAAGATGGCTGCCACTCCTCCTCCTCTTCCCACAGATCTGGGAATGTGGAAATTTGAATAATTGGAGGGAGTTGACTCATTTATACTAACGTAGTCCTCTTGTAGCCAGGTTTCTGTGAGACAAAACAAATCAATCTGATTATCAGAAATCAATTCATTAACTAACAAAGTCTTTGGAGGGAGAGACCTTATATTTAATAGACCACACTTAATTGTTTTATTTTTAGGTTCAAGGTGAACCGTATTGATTTTTATTAGGTTTTTATGATTTGTTACTTTTAGATAAGTTTTTGATCTGTTAAGTTTTGGCCGTGGGAAAGACACCGTCTCAATAGGGTAATGGGTGGGTAACAGTACAGAAGCTGCAGAGAGGTGTGTTAAACTACGGCTCTGCTTCCTGGTCTGGACCCTGGGTTGTCAGCATTTAGGAGAACTAATAAATCCGGCCAGATTCCTAGAAAGAAGAGCTGCACCATCCAAAGTGGGATGGATGCCGTCTCTCCGGATCAGACCAGGTTTTCCCCAGAAAGTTTGCCAGTTGTAGCCCACGTCGTTTTCAGGACACCACCTAGACAACCAGCGGTTGAATGATGACATGCGGCTAAACATGTCATCACTGGTCAGATCAGGCAGGGGACCAGAGAAAATTACAGAGTCCGATATTGTTTTAGCAAACTCACACACCGAAGCAACACCAACTTTGGTGACCTCTGATCGGCGTGACCGGGTGTCATTACCGCCAGCGTGAATAACAATCTTACTGTATTTACGCTTATCCTTAGCCAGCAGTTTTAGGTAGGATTCTATGTCGCCCGTTCTGGCCCCCTGGCAGGCATTTAACTATAGTCCCTGGTTTCTTTAGTGCCACGTTTCTTATTACAGAGCTGCCAATAATTAAGGTCGGCTCCTCGGCGAGACTGTCGCTCAGAGGGGAAAATTTATTAGAAACGCAGATGGGTTGGTGGTGATCTGGGGGTTGAAATCTAGAGCTATGCTTACTACGAACCGTCACCCAGCCGGCCTGCTTAACCGGCTGTTCGAGTGCGGCTGTTTGTTCGCTACGTGAAGTTACTCTTTGTGAAGTTACTCTTTGTGGCTCCGCGCTAGCAAAGGAGCGGCTATCAGCTGGTTTTTCAACAGCACGGAGTCGGGTCTCCAGTTCTGACACCCTCGCCTCCAAAGCTACAAAAATACTACATTTATTACATGTACCATTATCACTAAAGGAGGCAGAGGAATAACTGAACATCTGACACAGAGAGCAGCAGATAGGAGACTTAGTCAGAGACAGAGAAGCCATTATGAGGCTAAGGCTTGGCTAGCGCTAGGCTAACGCTAGGCTAAAGCTAGGCTAGCGCCCTGTTATCACGCCAAAGAACAAACCGTGTGAAACACGAGGAGTTCCCAAACGTGATGAGCAGCCACAGAAAATGTTTTAAAAGTGCTTATGTTTGGAAACAGGTGTTACAACAAAGAGATTTAAAGATAAAAAGCGAGAGAGCCTGGAGCAAAAATCCGTCGTTCACACAGCAACAACAGGAAGTGACACAATACACCTTACCGCAAACAGGAAGTCAGGACGTCAAAAACCTCGACCCTTGGATTGTTGAGGGTCACAACCTTGTTGGCTGTTGTTGTTGATAATAAATAATAATTATTATTATTATAGTAAATGTGAAGCAGTAATTATCAAATCACAGAAAAAAAAAACTACAGACGGTGACCCCCCCCCCCCCCCCCACACACACACACACACTTTAAACATTACCCTGGATGCAAGACGCTCCAAACAGAAAAGTACCCTTCAGGTTATTTAATCTAGTAAAGACAGAAAAAGGGTTGCAGACACATCAGAGCTGATCTATGGACAGGAAGCCCTGACTGTTTATCTGCAGCCGTTATAAAGGAGTTCAGCTTCACTCCCACCCAGAGGCTGAAAACACCCAGACTGTGTCACCAGCAGAGAAACTGTCTGACACATCTGAGCCGTCTCCTTTGGTCGGTGCTATCTAAGTGGGCCAGGCTGCTCCAGGTTAGGCTGACTGCTCCTCTGACACGGCTGATAGCTTAACATGTAGAAAGAGTTTCAACGAGGCGTTCAAGTACCGAGACGACGAGCTGTAAAAGGGAAGACTGAGTGCGGTTAAAACAGGAGAACTAGACTGTGGAAAGGGTTGTGATTTTCTTAATTATCCTACTTTAACCGTTATTTTATAAAAGGCTGACATCTAAACCAGGGGTGTCAAACTCATTTTGTTTGAGGGGCCGCATACAGCTTAATCTGATCTCAAGAGGGCCACACGAGTAAACTCATTGCAAGATTAAATAGAACTAATAAATGTGGACTTGTTGTTGACTTTTATATTAAATTAATTTCACTTTTACACAATATATTATGAATAACCTCAGCGTTTATAAGAAAAGTATGTGCAATTTCAACAATACTTTTACTTGTGCATTATGCATAAGAACTGATCAGACTGATTCACATTTTTTGGAACTTAAAAACATGACAAAATACATCAAACAGATAAAAATTAAGAAATCATTTAAAATCAATTTTCCACATCTGAAGCTCAGTGCTTCCATCTGCTGATTAAAACACAGCGCCCCTCGTGGACAATATAGGAACTGCAGATTTTCAATTAAACGAAGCACATGTTTTTTTTAATAATTGTTTTATCATTCTCTTCCTTTTATCTCCTCTTTCACCTTTACTTTTTTTCTTTTTGTTCTTCCTTTCCTCTCCTACTTTCCCATTGTAGTGTCCATATCATTTGAGATATTCCCCGCATGAATCATAATAAAACTATTCACATTCATAAATCAAGCGGAGCACTTTGGCAAAAGCCGTACTGCTCCACTGGTGAAAGTCAAATCTGATGAGCTCTTTTTGGCATTAAGACAACAATTCTTATTGACACATTGCCAGACAGGACACTGGGTAAAAAAAAAAAAAATTTTTTTTTTTTTTTTAATAATGATAATGCATTTCGCCACAGGGCCGGACAAAATTGTTCGGCGGGCCGGATCCGGCCCGCGGGCCGCATGTTTGACACCCCTGATCTAAACGGTAAAAAAACATAATGAAAGTAGAACTTTTAACTTTGATTTAAACGATTTCATCGCCTCTGCCTATAGATGTGTCCGCCTGGCCTTCACTCCATTTGTGTCAGATTCAACATCAAAGTTATTTTAATGTTCTTTTCTACATTTTATTGGGTTCTATCATCATCTGAGTGGTTATTTAGATGAAGAAATGATAAATTAACCATTGTAGCAGCTCTCCATGTTTCCACCCCTCAGTCAGACTAAGGAACTAAAAATGAGTAAAGGAAGTTTTTCTCCTTGATCCCAGCAGGTAAATCAGATTATCTGCCTGTTGAATCAGCATTTAACCCCTGAACTAAGATAATTAGACGCAGTGCAGAGAGAGAAGCAGCTTGTTGACCTGTTAGTCAGGAATAATAAGACAAACTGAGGATTTAACGGATTTTACATATTTGGCTTTTTCTCTTTACAAAATATGTGATATTTACATTTTTAGTTGGTCTTCAGGAGCATTTAGTACCTAGACATGTTAATTAACCAACGTCTGGGGTTGATCCTAATTATTGACCCCCCTCCCCCCCTCCTAAGGATGGCCCTGAGGGCCATTCTGGCTCCAGGGCCCAGAGTCACGCGGAGTCAGCTGATCTGAAGAATGTTCAGCTGACTCAGCGTGATCCAGGACTGAGAGACCTCTCTAACCTGGGCTCAGAAATACTCTGTAGTAGTCAGAAATACTCTGTAGTAGTCAGAAATACTCTGTAGTAGTCAGAAATACCCTGTAACACTCAGAAATACCCTGTAACACTCAGAAATACTCAGAAATACCTCAGAAATACCCCAGAAATACTCAGAAATACCTCAGAAATACTCAGAAATACCTCAGAAATACTCAGTAGTACTCAGTAGTATTCAGAAGTACTCAGTAGGGTGAACTTTGACCCCTCATCCGGTTCTGGTCCAGATCAGAAGCTCTGAGGCACTAAGGCCCAAATCCAGACAGTCATCTGGGCCGAGCGCGTTCTCAGCCTAAGACTTCCTGAAAACACGAGTGCAGACTTCCCAGTACATCCCTTTGTAATGTAAAATATGACAGATTACTGGATTAAGGACATTTCTAGTATACTACATGCTATCACACATAATCTTTGAGAATTTAGAAACATTTGCTCTTTATTTCCCAAAGTTTTCGGGAGATGTCTGAAAGACCTCGTTTATTTATTTTTATTTTACAATTTTGTAAACAGCTGCCGATTAAACTGAATGTTACAACCTCGACATGATTATAGGAGTTATTTACCGAGAAATCAACTAGAAGCGCCGGGAAAACGGCTGCAAAGCGCGCTCCCGACACAGAGGGGGAACTGATTTTCACGGGGGAACAGAATTGCGCACAACACCGGTACCGGTCCGGTTTGCTAAAACACACCGAACCAGATGTTCGAATGAATCTGGGCCGGATCCAAATACATTATGTTACCTGGGAATAAACCTCAGAAAGGTTCGGAACAGTTACAGACAGACCAGATCTTTATCACTGACCTGCTTCCTGGGAGCAGAGGACGAGACCCAGTCCGGGTCCGGGTTCCGGTCTGAGTCCAGGTCCATGTCCGAGTCCAAGTTCTGGTCCGGGTTCTGCTCCTGGTTCTGCTCCTGCTCCTGCTCCTGGTTCTGCTCCTGGTTCTGGTCCTCCATGCTTGCTCAGTCCGGTTCTGCCCCGCTCTTCCTCCCGCTTCTTCTTTTGTTTGCTCACGTGGTTGGGACGCAGAAACGGAGCATGCGCATAAGCGTCTCGTCCACGCTACGTTCATGGTACTATGGGAAAACACACTTCTGGATCAGTTCCAGCTTCAGAACCCAAACGGGAACTGATGAAAGCAACAGTTCGCTGTCTTTCTGACCAGTTCCATTCTGTTCTAACAGAACCGGTCAGAAAGACAATAAAAATATTAAAGATTAGTGGGTTTATTCTCTTTAAGATGATAAAAGGCAGATTTCCAACGCTCCTTGAACTCAGCATGTCCCATGAACGCCTGCAGAAACACATCAGAGCCGCTGGTTGAGGATAAAAGTAGATAAATGGAGTCAGAAAACAGAGAAATTATAATTAATCAAAGTCATGAGGTTTAAAAAAATAGTTTTATATTAACTTTAAAGTATTTCCTCCAATAAACCAGGACATGACTTCAGTTTAGTTAAAGCGTAGGATTAAACCTGAGGAGCTCTGGACTCCATAAGGATCTGATTAACCTGGTCAGAATAATCTGATCTTTGAATATCAACCTCTAGAAATGAGGTCTAACCAGCTGAGATGTTTCTGCAGGTCCAGACCTTCATCTCAGAGGCTCAGAGGCCCATCTACTAACCGAGCCAAGGCTACAAAGGTCCACACCAGCCGCCTTACATGACTGCTGCTACCTTCTGCTCGCTCTGGCATTTTTATGGTGACTGTTTTTATTCTTTGGGGATTGTTTATTCTCTAGACACAGGGAAAG